>JAQHUG010000134.1:212959-223883 GCA_028555095.1 Dicrostonyx torquatus
TTAGCCATTAAGCCGTCTCTCCAGGTCTGATTTTTTTTTTTACTGTGTATTCTAGGATTCAAACTCAAGTCCTCACACTTGTTCAGTAAGTGATCTTACCCTTTAAACTATCTTCCTGACTGTAACACTAAGGAACTTGTTCTTAATTAAATCATTTGAATTAGGAAGACCCATTTTTTTGTTTGTTTCTTGTTTTTTTGAGGCAGGGTTCTCTGCGATAGCTTTGCGTGTCCCAGAACTCACTTAGTAGACCAAGCTAGCCTCAAACTCACAAGAGATCGGCTATTTTTGCCTCCCAGCTGATGGGATTAAACACATGCATTACCATGCCTGGTTCAGGAAGACCCATTTTTAATATGGATCTTTAGAGGTGGAAAGATCCATCTTTAATCTGAGCCACACCTTCTTCTGGCAGCCTATATAAAGGGCATGGAAGAAGGAAGCTCTCTTTCTGTGCCTGCTTGCCCTTGCTCTTGCTAGCTAGTCATTCCTTCACTGACATTAGAGCCTTTTTCTTGGGGATTCTGGCATATACTGAAGACCAGCTGAGACATCCAGCCTTGTGGGTGTTCTATTCCTAGACAGCCATTGTTGGATTAGTTGGATCACAGTCTGTAAGCCACTCCAGTAAATTCCCTTTCTTGCTATACATAGAATCATTCAATCAGTTCTGTTCCTCTAGAGAACCCTCACTAATAAAGCAGCTTCCCTGATTGTCCACAAGGTTCTTGGTATAAATGAGTTAAGATCCCACACTATGGAGGTCAAAGTCATCTTGCCAGTTAGTGCAATATTGGGTATTCCAAGTCAGAGCCTCATCTTTCTTTCTATTTGTTTCTTTTTTCAGTTTTTCAAGACAGGTTTTCTCTGTGTAATAGTCCTGGCTTTCCTGGAACTTGCTTTGTAGACTACTGTAGGACAATGGTCTTATACCCTGTAAAGATTTGTCAGTTGTACTGTTTTAATAAAATGCTGATTGGCCAGTAGCCAGGAAAAAAGTATAGGCGGGCAACCCGAATAGGAGAATTCTGGGAAGAGGAAAGGCTCAGTTTGCAGCCATCACTCAGAGGCAGAGGAAGCAAGATGAGAATGCCTCGGTGATAAAAGGTAAGCAAGCCACGTGGTGACACAGACAAGAATAATGGGCTAATTTAAGATGTAAGATTAGTTAATAAGAAGCCTGAGCTAATAGACCAACCAGTTTATGATTAGTATAGACTTCTGTGTGTTTCTTTGGGACTGAACGGCTGTGGGACTGGGTGGAACAGAAACCACCAATGATAGACCAGGCTGGCCTTGAATTTAGACATCTACCTGCCTTTGCCTCTTGAGTGTTGGGATTAAAGGTGGGCATCATGACCGCCCATCTTGAGCCTCATCTTTCTTTTCTCTCTTTCTTTCTTTGTTTTTCTTTTTTCCTGAGACAGGGTTTCTTTGTGTAACAGTCCTAGTTGTCCTGGACCTCACTCTGTAGACCAGGCTGGCCTCGAACTCACAGAGATCCGCCTGCCTTTGCCTCTCAAGTGCTGGGATTAAAGGTGTGTGCCACCACCAGCAGCCAATCCTCATCTTTCCATAGGCTGTCATTTATATCAGATCAGACAGCCTCAGGACTGACAATCAATTCCATTCTCTGAGTCTACTCAGTGTCATTGCCAAGCACAGGAACTGGCCGCAGATCTAGCCATGTCTCTTACTTATGACTCTGAGTCACCAGCTTAGCCTTTCTGTGTTTTGCTTTGTTTTCCTTGTAAGTCTTATGATGGTGATAAAGAATTTTGTCAGCACAAGGCAGTTAAGGGATAGCAGAATGTGGACCCATAGTGCGGGATTTATAAGATCTATTTATTATTTTTATTTATGTGCATGTGTGTGCGCCTGTGTGAGTTTATGTATACTACATGTGCCATGGGATCTCTCAGAACTGGAGTCACAGGTGGTTGGGAGCTGCTTAAGGTGGGTGCTGAGACTCAAACTTGGGTCCCCGGAAGAGCAGTATGTGCTCTTGACTCCTGAGCCATCTCTCCAGCCCTATTTTTCTCTCTTTTCAACAGCTACAATTTCCCCAGCCTTTCTTGTGTCTGCTGAACATCTCCACCCCTTATTCCATTGCTCTCGAGGCTCCTGTGGGATGTCTGACTCAGTCAAATCTTACAGCTCAGCACAATTACCAGGGTTGTAAGGCTCTGGGTTCAAACTCAACCTCACAGCCAACAAATCCAACCCAAAACAAGACATTAAGGTTAAAATGACTAACATATAGAAAAAAAAAACAAAGGGTTAGGTGGTGGTGCAAGCCTTTAATCCCAGCACTAGGGAGGCACAGGCAGGCAGATTTCTGTGAGTTTGAGGCCAGCCTGGTCTAGAAGAGCTAGTTCCAGGACAACTAGGGCTGTTACACAGAGAAACCCAGTCTCAAAAATTCGAAAAGAAAAGAAAAGGAAAACCAAACAACAAACAAAGGAACTAAGATAGTATCTGCATATTTTTTGGAAGTCTTCTCATAAGATTAGGCATTCTATATCATGCAAAATCCCCTTCATGGATCTAAAGCAAGTAAATACAATAATTTCATGTTGATAGATTGTGGTTGGGACCTTACTAGTGAATTCATGTTTGGTTTTTTTTTTGGGGGGGGGTTCAAGACAGGGTTTCTCTGTAGTTTTGGAGACTGAACCAGAACTAGCTCTTGTAGACCAGGCTGGCCTCAAACTCACAGAGATCCGCCTGCCTCTGCCTAAAGGTGTGCACCACCACTGCCCAGCGTGAGTTCATGTTCTATGAGTGATCAGACACTGTGGTGTTCCCGCAGGGTTCTAATGATCAACCCCAAAAAACAAAACCTCAAGTGCCTGGTGTACTCTACACTAGCTCCTTCCTCTGCTGCTCCTTTCCCATTGAGCAACAGTGAAAATGTAAACTACAGAAACAGGGGCTCCTGGCCAGGTGGTGGTGGCACATGCCTTTTTTAATCCCAGCACTCGGGAGGCAGAGGCAGGCAGATCTTTGTGAGTTAGAGACCAGCCTGGTCTACAAGAGCTAGTTCCAGGACAGGCTCCAAAGCTACAGAGAAACCCTGTCTCGAAAAACCAAAAAAAGAAAAAAAGAAAGAAAGAAAGAAAGAAAAGAAAAGGGAAAAAAAAAAACAAGGGCTCCAAGGCAGACAACTGGCAGGTGATGTAGATCTAATGTCTGTCCCATGTCAGTTTGCTTGTGAGGCCAAGCAATTTTCTTCTTTTTTCTTTTCTTTTTTTTTGCATATATATATATATATGCATATATATATGCAAACTAAAAACTCTACACATAAAGAAAAAAAACTTAAAAAAATAAAGTTTTAAGTTTATTATTTATTGTGTGCATGGGAAAGGCAGCGTAAGTGTGCCAAGACATGTGTGGACATCAGAAGAGGGCCCCTTTGGGGAGTCAATTCTCTCTTTACATGGAGGGTTTCAGGGATCAAACTTTGGTCGTCAGGCTTGGTGAAAAGTGCCTTTGGTCACTGAGCTATCTCACTGGCCCCAAAATTAGAAATCCCAAAGAAGATCGTCATCTCTTCATGCTTCCCTTTCCCCCTTTTCTTTCTTTTTCCTAAGAGTTTAAGATTTATTTTATATTTTTGATCATTATTTAATTAACGTAATCAGTTAATGTATGTGTGTCTGTCTATGGATATGTGCATATGACTGCAGGTATCTGGACAGGGTGACAGTCCTTCCATCTTGTCTCAGCAGGAATCCCTTTTGGTTTAAAGTAAAACTGATCCCTGCCTCCCTTTTCTACTCCAGCCCATGAAAAAGTCCCATAAGAAAGTACCCAATCCTGTCCTAGAAACCCCAGGTTTAAAACGCAGCTTACTGCATGTTTTTGGCTTCTGTTAAACTGCTTGTTTGCTTTATTCCCCCTCCAACTGCTGTAGGTGGAGTTTTTCTGTGTCTCAGCAGCCATTCCCAAATAACCATTCAGAGATTTATTATTAATTATAAATACTCAGCCAATAGTTCAGGCTGGTTACTAACTAACTCTTACATTCTAAATTAACCCATATTTCCTATCTACCCTCTGCCATGTGGCTGTACCTTCTTTTAACATGACACATTTGTCTTGCTTCCCTCTGTGTCTCTCGACACGACACTGCTCCCTTCTTTTACCCAGCATTCTCTGTCAACCTATATATATAGTTCCAGTCTAGCTACCGGCAAGTCAGCTCTCTTACTAAACCAATCAGAAGACACGTCCTCACAGTGTAAAAAAAGATTATTCCATAGCAAGCTGCCAACCAGGATGCAGTTTTTCTGTGTTCTTTGCCTTTAAAAGCTCCCTGTAAAGTGCATTCCAGGCTCTTCCGAAAGAAGCGCTTCTCAAGCTGGGTGGTGGTGGCACATGCCTTAATTCCAGCACTCGGGAGGCAGAGGCAGGCGGATCTCTGTGAGTTCGAGACCAGCCTGGTCTACAAGAGCTAGTTCCAGGACAGGCTCCAAAGCCACAGAGAAACCCTGTCTCGAAAAACCAAAAAGAAGCACTTCTCTCCAGGAGAGGCTAGTTAGTTTAATACCGACTCTCAATTGAGATGTTAGTCATGCTGAGTGGTCTCTGGGTCCCTAACCTGCAACAGTTCCCTTCTGGGGCTGGAGTTACAGGAGTTGTGAGACTCCTGACATGGGTGCTGGGCATCTAACTCAGGTCTTGTGTTAGAAATAAGTTCAGGGGAAAAAAAAAAAAGAAAGAAGTTCAGGGCCAGGTATGGTAGCAAACGCCTTCATTCCTCCGGTGTGTGGGCTGGCAGAGGCAGGTGAATCTCTGTGAGATCAAGGCCATACAAGGCTACACAGTGAGCCTCTTCGTCAGCAACAGCAGCAAACATTTTGGTTCATAAAGAGACCACCCCTCAAACTGAAGTGTCTCCACAAAGCAGAAATTTCCTCTCGATCAAGAGTATGTGTTGAAAGCCCAGTGACTGTGATGCGCACCTTTAATCCCAGCACTCAGGAGGCAGAGCCCGGTGGATCTCTGTGAGTTCGAGGCCAGCCTGATCTACAGAGTGAGTTCCAGGACAGCCAGGGCTACACAGAAAGAATGTGCATTTGGAAAAGCAAGAATATTGGGCCAAGAAAAACACTAGTTTTATTCTAAGGAAGTGACTGTGTTTTTTCCCCATTGGCTGGGGTCTGACCTCACAGCCTTTCCAGGCTGGCTAGTTTTAGAAGAATCAGAGCCTGGGAATGAAGGAAAGCAGAAAGGGCTAATTCACTTGAGCTCCAAAAATATAGCAGGGTCTCTGTATAAACCAGGTGGGGGATATGATTAAAAAAGTTGCATGCAACGTGGGAGAGATTAAAAGATTTGAATTCCAGGCCGGGCATGGAGGTGCATGCTTTTAATCTCAGCAGCTCAGGAGGCAGAAGCAGGTGGATCTCTGTGAGTTGGAGACCAGCTTGGTCAACAGAGCGACTTCCAGGACAGCAGGGATTACACAGAGAACTCTGTCTTGATAAATCAAAACTAAATAATCCAAACAATGAAAAGGAAAAGATTTGAATTCCTTATGAGCACCAGTTTTATGGTGCTGGGTAGTAAAGGCTCACACTTCTTATTTCTTCTGCTGGAAGAGGAGAACATGCTCAAACTGATGCGTCGTCTCTCCAGCCCCTGTGCATCTCTCTCTCTCTTTCTCCGTCTCTCCAGCCCCTGTGCATCTCTCTCTCTCTTTCTCCGTCTCTCCAGCCCCTGTGCATCTTTCTCTCTCTTTCTCTCTCTCTGTCTTTGGTTTTTCAAGACAGGGTTTCTCTGTGTAACCTTGGCTGTCCTGGAGCTCACTCTGTAGATGAGGCTGGCCTCGAACTCAAAGAGATGCCCCTGCCTCTGCCTTCTGAGTGCTGGAATTAGAGGCCTGCACCACCACTGCCTAGGGCTCGGCTCCTGACCTTGAACTTCTGATTACCCCACCCCCACTCCCAAAGCACTGAGATTTTGGACCCCTGTTACCACACTCAGTTTATGTGGTGTGCTTGGAATCAAAGCGAAGGCTTGGGGCAGGACAGGCGAGCCCTGTCCCAGCTGAGCGACACTCCAGGCCCCACTCCTTACTGTTGAGGACTGTGGAGGAGCCTTCAGATTCCCAGTCCACTGACATCTTTTTAAATGGTCGGGAGTGGCATCTCAAGCCTGGGCCAGAATGTGATTCAAAGTCACAGCACGCACCCCTGGTTTGTCTCTGGAACCTTTCCCGACCACCTCCTTGTTTTTCCACCCGGCTCCTCCTTGTGCAGAAATTTCTCGGTTCTCAACTCTCTTTGTTTTGGCTGCAGACGCGGTCTTTTTCCTCCACCCATCCCTTTGCTGGTCTGCTGGGCGTGACTCATTTTTCCGGATCTCTGCAGCCCTGGAGTTCCAAGTCATCGCTCTGGGTCTTTGTCCTTGAACCTCACCCCCACTTGCACACTGTTCTGGGGAGCAGGCTGTCTGTGGGGTCCACTAGCAGTAACTCACCTCTCACTAGAACCATGAGGGTAGTGGCGCTGGCCTGCCCCTTTGAGATGGTAGAATGAAGCCACTGTTGCTTCCTTAAAAACCAAACCAAAACCAAAAAAATTACCTCCAAAGGGTTAGGATTATAGGCACATGCCTATAATTTCAGCTTTTGGGGGCAGAGGAAGAAGGAAGAGGAGGTCAAGGCCAAGGTCACCCCAGGATACCTAACAGCTGAGTCTGAGGTTAGTTGGGCCTCTATTTCCAAAAAAAAAAAAAAAAAAAAAAAAAGGAAGGAAGAAAGGAAGAAAGAAAAGAAAAGAAAAGGAAGAAAGAAAGAAAAGAAAAGGAAGAAAGAAAGGCAAAGGCAGACAACAGCACACACCTGTAATCCCAACACGTAGAGGCTGAGGTAGGAGAAGCACATGTGTTTCGGGCTAGCCTGTGCTAATGAGCTACATACATCTAGTGATGCTGTCTCCAACAGCTACGACAGGATGGGGAGGTGGAAAATTGAACAGAAACAAAAGTATAGGAAACTAGGAGAGAGCAGCCCCTAGCCAGTGGACACAGAGATCATAGGAAGAAGCAGGGCAAAGTCCCCAGGTTCTCCTGTTGGGTTTAGGACCTCACACGTGCAGGGCAAGTACTCTGCCCCAGAGTTACATCCCCTAACTACCCCCAAGGTTCTTTGTACACTGGCAGTCGTCTGGGAATGCTGAGAAATGTCAGGCTAGACTTTAACCTGGATCTTGAAGACAGTTCATTGTATGTAGGTCTTCACTTTTAATTCATAGTTTACGGTCTCTATGCGTTTATCCCCAGAGCTGAACATGGAACTGGCCCAAATCAAGTCCTTGTTAAACACCTAATCAAATCACTCTGTCTAGCTCATAAAACAGTCATCAGCATCTGCAGACTTTTTTTTTTTTAACCATAAAGAGAACTGTCAAAAGTGCTTACTGCCGACTAGATGTCTCAGCGGTTAACAGCGCTGGCTGCTGTTACAAAGGACCCAGGTTTGATTCTCAGCAGCCACACGGCTGCTCACAACCTCCTATAGCTTCAGTTCCGGGGATTTGATGCCCTCTTCTGGCCTCTGTGGGTACTGCACACAGGTCATGCCACACATACATGCAGGTAAACACACATGAAATAAACATAAATCTAAAATCCATGTTTACTGCCTTGCTGAGTGGAGCTTCCATCCTGTGAGGGGGAGGTCTTTAGATCCAGAGGCTGAGGAAGAGAACTCTCAGAAACACGCTGTCTGCCCGGCTGCTTAGCACTTCATAGACGGTACATTTGCTCAGTACATTCACTTGTACATGTAGAGGGGGTGGTTGTTATTGCTGCTTTGCAGAGCTGGGGATGGAGCCCCCACCCACACCCCCACCTCCATGCATAGCTAGGTAATTGCTCTGCCACTGATCTATACCCCCACCCCAAGGTACATTTTTAAATTCACAAAGCCCACCCTTTCATTAGCCCCATTTTAGTCTTCCGTTATTTTAACATGAATTTGGTTCCCATGGGGTCAGGAGTTGATAATTATATTCAGCCTTTTGCAATTATTGGTAAGGAACCAGGTAACGGCACTGACATTTAATATTTAATTGTTTTTGATCAGCATTAATTAGTCACAGATGCATACCAGATTCCCATTTAATTAAATACTCTTGGGAACATATTGCAGGCTCGGGGATTGTAACCACATCAAAAAGTAAGTGTTCAACTTTAAAAGTTGGGCCCTAGAGATGCAGGCAGCCATGGAGAGGAGATTCCAGATGTCTAGAATTCCCTCTGCCTCAAAAGCAAACCTCCTGCCTCCAAGTCCCTAGACCTCGAATCTCAGTGTTTCTTCTGGGAATTTCCAGACTCCCCTCTTGTTTTCCTTTCTCCTTCCTGCCTCCCTCTCTTTTTCCTTCTCTGTCTCTCTCATCACCACCAGCATCATTATCACCTCTACCATCTCTGTTGAATCATTCTTCCATCCATCCGTGGACAACAAACCCTCTGTGGACCTATCTTCCCAAGCCGCTGCTACTTCTCTTTGTTCCATTTTAGAGAAGACTCTCACAATGATGTCACGTGGGGCTGGGTATATTGTGTGGAATTTGTGCCTGTGAGCCTCAAATTCAGTTTCCAGAACTACAGACATGGAATGTGGTGGTGCAGGCATACAAGCCCCGGATGCCAGAAGATCAGAAGTTCAAGGTCATCCTCGGCCACAATAGCAAGTTTCATACCAGCCTGACCTACGTGAGACTCTGTCTCAATAATATAGAATAAATGAAACAGAGCGGTTCCCTTCATCCCAGTCCAGCTCGAGCTCACTCCCTCTGGCATTTGGTTCTTCACAGCCTGGTTCTTGCATCTTTCCCATTGTCACCAGTGGTACTTCCTTGATGCTGATTCCAGTGATGGAGTCACTAGGCTTTTCTTGACCTGGCTACCTGCTTCTGATCTGTTTTGCTTCCTTTTAGAGAGAGAAGGTCACACACACCATGCACCCCACACTGTCCTGAAACTCCTGATCTCCTGCCTTAGTCTCCTCCGAGTGCTAAGATCAAAGCATGTGCTCCTTTAATAGATGTGAAGTCTGCAGTATGTTGTATACAAACTCTGCTCATCAGTATTTTATACTGAACACTCCTGCATTTTGGTACCTTTAAGGGCACTTTACCCATTGAGCCTTGTCCCCAGTCTACTTTTCTCTTTCTTTCTTCTTTTCTTTCTTTCTTTTTTCCTTCCTTTTTCTCCTTTTTTCTCTCTTTCTCTCACCTTCTATTTCCTTCCTTCCTCTCCCCCTTCCTCCTTTTTCCTTCCTTTCCCTCCCTCCCTTCCTATCTTAATGTTTTATTGTCTGTGTGCCACCTGTGTAAAGAGGTCAGAGGTCAACCCTGGGCATCCGACTCCCACCATTCTGACTCATTTAAGACAGAGTCTTATTGTTTACTGCCGTGTACAGCAGGCTAACTGCCCCATGAATGTCTGGGAGTCCCCTTTCTCCATCTCCCATAGCCCATGCCGTCAAAGCTCTGTGGTTACAGAGTGTGACAGCACATCTGGCTTTAGGTGAGGTTTGGAGTTCTGAGCTTACCTCATGCTTCACGCTCGAGCAGCAAGCCCTTACACATTGAGCCTGCTCCCAGGCCCTGTACCTTCTCTTTCTCAGGAGGCAGAGGTGCTGCGGCTCTACCCCGAATCTCTGCAGATGCTCTTGTGCGAATGAGAGCCCAGCTATGTTTTCCTGCGCCTGTGTGGCTGGCTCCAGGACCACCTTGTGTTTGTGTTCCCTAGTTGCCTGCCTCATTTCCTTTCCCCCTCCCTCGTCTCCAGTAGAGCATGGGTGTGGAAGCTTTGCCTCAGGCTGTGATTTCTATGGAGCCCAGGCTAAGTCAACATTCCAGAGGATTTGCAGAGCAAGCAGGGGGAGGTCACTGCTGGAGATAAAAATGGGGGACTTAAAAAGTAGACAGTCCCCTCTTGGTATCCATGGGAATTAATAATCCCATGACCCCCCCACCCCCAACACTGGGTACCAAGACTCATAGAAACTTAAGTTTCTAATATAAAATACTACAGGATGAACACGCAACCTGTTCACACCCTCTTGCTCTAGATTTACTTATACTTAATATCATGAAAAAACCAACATTTTTAATGCATTTATTTATTTTGGTCTTCCAAGACAGGGATTCCCTATGTAAAGATGCCACCACCGCCTAGCGGGAAGACCTACTTTTAATCTGTATCTTTTGTTTATTTATATTTGATAGATGAGTACTCTGCATATACACCTGCATAATCAAAAGAGGACGTCAGATCCTATCATAAATGGTTATGAACTGCCATGTGGTTGCTGGGACTTAAACCCCGGACCTCTGGAAAAGCAGACATTGCTCTTAACTGCTGAGCCCCAATCCGGATCTTTTGAAGAAAGAAGATCCACCTTTAATCTGGGCTACTCCTTCTGTTGGTGGCCTATATAAAGAACATGGAAAATGAAAACTCTCATCGGCTGGCCGGTGGTGGCGTGCACCTTTAATCCCAGCACTCAGGATTTTTTTTGGTTTTGGTTTTTTGAGACAAGGTTTCTCTGCAGCTTTGGAGCCTCTCCTGGAACTAGCTCTGTAGACCAGGCTGGCCTCAACCTCAATAAGATCCACCTGCCTGATGACGGAAGTTACAGAACAACCCCACACTCGTTCCGAATTACATATAATAAAGGCTTATTTACTTAGGGGTAAACTCAAAGATCACTGTCCTAGATAATAGTACTCTGCACAAATGGGGAACAGTAATTGAGTCTAGGAGTGCACACTTTACAGCTGCATTGCACACCTTTAATCCCAGCACTCGGGAGGCAGAGGCAGGCAGATCTCTGTGAGTTCGAGGCCAGCCTGGTCTACAAGAGATAGTTCCAGGACAGGCTCCAAAGCTACAGAGAAAC
>JAQHUG010000134.1:234509-280134 GCA_028555095.1 Dicrostonyx torquatus
AAGAGACCTCAGAGCCCACCCACCACAGTGACATACTTCCTCCAACAAGGCCATACTTCCTAATAGTGTCACTCCTTTGGGGGCCATTTTCTTTCAAATCACCACCCAGGGTCTCTTGACAGCTCAGGTGGTTAAGGTGGGTGGCAAGTGCCTTTAATTGCTGAGCTGTCTCACTAGCCTTAATGTGTGTGTGTACCGAGGTCTATACCGGGGTGCACATGTAGTAGAGATCAGAGGGTGACTTTCAGGAGTCAATTTTTGAAAGAAATGAGGACATGACTGCTTCAAGGTATGATTGAGGGGAAGGTTTTTATTGTAGATATGAGGGAGAGTACAGCCAGAGGCATCTGGAAGAGCCCAGAGCAGAGAGGGAAGGAAGTAGACTAAACATGGCTAGAAGACTGAACCAAGCCATCAGAGGAGAGAGAGGAGACAGGGAGAGGGGCCAGAGAGACCAGAGAACCAAGAGAGCAAAGAGAGAGCATGGCAGAAAAGGCAGGGTTGTATAGGAATAAGAAACTGGCTGGGTGGTGGTGGCATATGCCTTTAATACCAGCACTTGGGAGGCAGAGGCAGGTGGATCTCCGTGAGTTCAAGGCCAGCCTGGTCTACAAGAGCTAGACTAAGACACGATGCTGTGAGAACAAAGTTTGGAGATAAACAGGCATCTAGGTTTCTAAGGCCCTTCAAATTCCACTGGCAAAAGGCATGTATAGCTACGTATCAGACAGACAATTCTAAGGATAGGTAAAGCAAGGGAGAAAGTAAACCATGTTAGAGTAGGCTTCATTGCTAAACATATTCATGCATTGCAAAAGGACCAGAACCACTCCAGGGTCTAATTAGAGGAATAACAAGACCAAACTTTTGTTGGTAGGATAAAATGTGGCAGGCTGGAACCAATGCCACAACCAAGGGCCTATATCACCTGTGTTAGAATAAGCTGGGCTTCAAAAAGAAAGAGACACCACTCCAATGGAACAAGGTTTTATTAGGTTGGGGGTTAAGATTTTCACAAATGTTTTACAAGTCAGGGGAGACTTTAAAATTGAATTCCTTGTGGTAAACACAAGTTTTACACTGTTTGATAGAAAAGGCAGACACTTAATGTTTCTTATACACTCATACGAATGGGGTAGCCATTTCATCCGGGGCAATACATAGCAACAGTGATTCAAATTACTTAGAAGCAGAAGTTCTCAGCTTTCCTAAGGCTGTAACCCCTTCATCCAATTCCTGATTGTTAGGTCTCAAACCCAGTACAAAAGGCTGAGGTGCCTATTTCATATATCACAGTGTGCCTGGCTGCCAGATTCTCCCAGAATCCCTCAGTGCCTACCTGTTACAGGGTATGGCTGGCATACCTCACCCTTACTCTACATGGCTGCCCTTCCCTATCTAACCCATCATTTTGGTTACTTGGCCCCTTTGATTTACCCTTTACCCTGCTCGTCTCTTGGCCAGCGTCTTAGATCAGGGCTGCCCCTCTCTTGCTCTCTTTCCTCCTCTCTTCTCCCATGGTCCAGCTCAGCCTGACCATGTTCACTCTTGACTCTCCCAGATGTCCCTGCCTCCGCCTATGCTCTCCCTTTATCTACAATAAACCTTTTCCTCCACCATACCTGGTAGCAGGCAGCTCCTTCCTTTTTCTTTTTTTTTTCATTCACTCGAGTTGTGGTGACCATACTGTTTAACTGTATTGCTACTCTACTTTTGCTACTGTTATGAATCATAATGTAAAAATGTTATGCAGGGTATCTGATATGTGACCCCCCCAAGTTGAGAACCATTGATTGGCGTGAAAGAGCTTAGACGGAGGTAGGAGACCCAACATTCTACACAGGTAGGAAAATGAAAGTGAGGCCTGGCAGAAACTCAAAATTAGGGAAGGGTGGGGTCATGTCGTTATGACTAGAGAATGAGACAAGGAAGCTGGGGAAGCAGGGACACACGGGTGGAGGCTCCACAATGGTTTTTTAAGTCTATTTAAGAAAAATTCAGCGGGGCGGTGGTGGTGCACACCTTTAATCCCAGCACTAGGGAGGCAGAGGCAGAGGGAGGGATCTCTGTGAGTTCGAGGCCAGCCTGGTCTACAAGAGCTAGTTCCAGGACAGGATCCAAAAAGCTACAGAGAAACCCTGTCTCGGGGCTCAAGAGATGGCTCCGAGGTTAAGAGCACTGACTGTTCTTCCAAGTGGACCCCGGTTCAATTCTCAGCACCCACATGGCAGCTCACAACTGTCTGCAACTCCAGTTCCGCCAGACCCAACACCCTCACACAAACATACATGCAAATGGAAAACTATGTTCAGAAAATAAAACTAAAAAAATTTAAAAAGAAACACTGTCTCAAAAAAACAAAATAAAATAAAAAAATAAAAATTCATTTGTAAATTGTTCATGTTCCAATAAATAATCTCCCACCAATTCTTGCAAGTTACCCTAATCCTGGCCAGTCCGAGGTGATGCACGCCTTAAATTCCAGCAGAGACAAGCCGATCTATATGAGTTTGAGGCCAGCCTGGTCTACGAAGCGAGTCTCAGGACACTCAGGGCGGTTACACAGAGAAACCCTGTCTCGAAATTAACAACAAAACCCCTCTGTGGGTCCTATTAAAAAGGGGAGGGAGGCTTGTTAAGAAGGGGATCAGTGGATATGGGATGGGCATGAGAGATGGTAACGGGGATGGAATGATCGATATATATACAAATATGAAACACAGACGAGGGACGGCCTTCTGGACTCTGGGTGTAAATCAGGAAGATGTCCCTCTCCGCTACCTTTCGGTGTAGCTCCAAGGTCAGGGTCACCTCCGGCTTCCTGGCAACCAGTCACCTTGACTACAGAGCGACGAGAACCGGAAAAGAGAGGCGACACACGTGATCTCGCGATATCTGGAGCGCCGGCTCCTGCCGGAAGCCTACGGCGGCGGCCGGCTCTCGCGAGATTAGCGATTAGACGGAGCGCGGGGGCCGGCCGTGAGGAGCTCTGGAGTTGCCGGTGGGGAACATGTCGGAGTCCGACCTCGGCAGAAAGTGGGACCGGTGCATGGCCGACGCGGTGGTGAAGCTAGGTGAGCGCATCTCTCTCCGGTAGACCCGGTCCGGAGCCGAGCGGCCCGCGCGCGGACGGAAAGCCGCAGGGGTCAGGCCGCGGCCTGCTGCCGCCCCACGGTGCGCGCTGAGCTGCGGGGCGCCGACAGGTGACTTGTCAACTCGGCTGACCCGGACGGCTGGCCGAAGGGCGCGGGCGGCCTCCGAGGCAAAAGGAGGTGCAGGCCCGGGGGCGCAGCGGCGCTCTGGGACAGGGAAAGAATGCGGGACGCGCCGTGCAACTCTAGAACTCCATGCCCCATGTCCCCTGATCCGGGCGAGCAGTCTGCCTGAGCCCACCCCGCTCCCCAGCTGGGAGAACGCTGCTTTTGGAAAAAGGTCACAGGGGCGTTTTATAGCCTCTTTCGGGCCACTGTGGGAATTGCTGTCAAGCGGGACCTCATTTATCTGAATCCGGAGATGTCAGGTCTGAAAGTGGAGACGGTGGTGATGGTTCAGAAGAACTGTCCCAGACAGTGTGATCTTGGGCCCCCTTGTTACTCCATGTTATCTTTTCAGCACGCGTTCTGTGACAAAACACTTTATGAGGTCATGGGGTTGAGAAGTGGGAGGCGATGGAATCCCACGTAGCGTGGTACAGATGGTAGGCACGTTGCTTAGCACGGTAACTCTTGATTTTCCACGTTGTGAGTTGTGAGTTCAGGTGAAGGAATGTGCCTAGAATCGCGTTTCTAATCTATGGCATAGTTGAGGTCCCCCAGGATTTCAGGCTCCGGGTCTGGAGCTCGTTGCTGGTCCTCCCCCTGCATCTTTCTCTTGTGTGTATGTATGTACGTACCGGTCACCTGTGTCTTGCGGTGTTCGTATATAGGTCAGAGGTCAATGCTGGGTATCTTCTTCAGTAGCGATTTACCGTTATTTATTGAGACAGGATCTCAGTATGTAGCCCTGGCTGGCCTGGAAAACTGTTGGCCAGGTTAGCTTTAAACTCAAGAGACCTCTGCTACTGCCTCGGGAGCGCCGGGATTAAGGGTATGCACCGCCACATTCGGCTCCACCTTCTGTTTTGAACGGGAATCTCAGAAATTAGAACTCACCAATTTGTCTAAACTGGCTGCCAATTGAGCTTTTTTTTTTTTTTTTTTTTTTAAATTGCTAGCACTAGGATTTTTGCTTAGGTGCTGAGGATTTGGGCAGGGTTTTCCCCACCAAGCTATCTCCCCAGTCCCCCTGACTCTTTTCTTCTGTACTAATATTTATTATTGAAAAGTAGATATTTTTCCCTTTGAGACGGTTTCACTGTGTAAGTCCTAGCTGGTCTCGAATTAACAAATCTTCCTGTCTATGCCTTATAAGTGCTGGGAATGAAGGTGTGCGTCATCACACATAGGTTCATATTTTATACTTATTGTGTGGAGATCTATTTAAGAGAATTTAGGATTATATGCTTAGATGGTGAGGTCAGAAAAGAATAAAATCTTAAGCTCAGCAAAACCAGGTGTGTTTCCCGTTTTTCTCACTGTTGTTCCCTCCATCCCAGAAGAGTGTAGTGTAGAAATTATTCAGGATGAATCAATACGTGAAAGGTCTGATCACAGTTACTCCCAGATTTGTCCCCACCAGTTTTGCCACAAGGGGCAAAATAACTAAGGCCCCTGCGCCTGTTTGCCTGGTTTTAAGTTGTCAGTGACTACTGCTACCTTAGAGGACCTGGGAGGGTTCAATGGGCTGCGTTGTTATTAGAAATGAGTAATCCTGGAAGTGGCCAAAAATATTGCTATTACTTAATGTATACAAGTGATTTGTCTGTATGCATGTCTGTGCATCATGCATGTGTCTGCTTCCAGAAAGGTCAGAAAAAGGTGGTGGATCTGCTAGAACTGGAGTAATAGACAGGGGAGCTAGGAATTGAACCTGGGTTCTCTGTCAACAGTTCAAGTTCATAAGTCCGTGGAGCCTGTTCCTTGAGGAAGAGACCTGGGCAGTCATCCTCATCAACTCAGACCATGAAACCCAATAGAATGCAATGCTGCAGCATTGCTGGGGGCATGTTTCACTCTTTCGCTTCTGCAAGAGCAACAAGTGCTCTTAGCCGCTTGGTCCTCTCTTTAGTCCAAAATATTATTTTTCCAGGTCTATACAAAAAAGGAAACCCTGTCTTGAGAAAATAAAAATAAAAGGAACAAAAAAGAAAATTAAGCTGGGCGGTGGTGGCGCATGCCTTTAATCCCAGCACTCGGGAGGCAGAAGCAGGTGGATCTCTGTGAGTTCGAGACCAGCCTGGTCTACAAGAGCTAGTTCCAGCGCAGGCTCCAAAGCTACAAAGAAACCCTGTCTCGAAAAAACAAAAAAAAACAAAAAACAAAAAAAAAATTAAAAAAATCTTTTAATGGTTTGCAGTTTGAGAGAGGAGTTTAACATTTATATCCCAGCACTGTCCGTGAGCAGTGTGTAGGGAGTTTAACATTTACATCCCAGCACTGTCCGTGAGCAGTGTGTAGGGATTTAAAAATGCTGCTTGAGCTCATACAGATGAGATTTAGTCACTTGCTTTCTCTTCTTCACCAGTTTTTAGTTTTAAAATCTCTTCAATCTGAAATGGAGATTAACCTAAAAAATTTGTTTAAGCCAGGTGTGATGGCACATGCCTTTAATCCCAGCACTTGGGAGGCGGAGGCATGCGGATCTCTCTGAGGCCCCAAAGGTACAAAAAAACTCTGTCTTGAAAAATAAAAAAAAATAATAATAAGAAGAAGAAATGAAAAGAAAAAAGAGATCACTCTGGAGGCAGTAGAGGGATCCCTGTGAGTTCCAGAGTTCCAGGCTAGTTTGGGCTATTTCACAGAGAAACCCTGTCTTGGGTGGGGGGAACTAGAGGAACCGAGCATGGTAGCACACGCTGTTGATACTAGCACAAGAGGCAGAGGTAGATTGATCTCCTCCAGACTAAAGTCGGCCTGGGCTACATAGATAGACCCTCTCCCCAAAACAAACACCGCCTCCAGGGTAAGCCCCAGGAGAAATGCATAAATCCTTAGCTAGCGCTGCTGCAGGCAGCTGCAGGAGGTGGTGATGTGTGGTGTGCTGATGTTGACGGGCATCTGAGCTGAGTTTGCTGCTGCCAGAGGCGGGGCAGGCAGAAGTGAGGCTAGACAATGTATGAGGGCCGTGAGGGCACTGGTCTCTGCGCCTCTGAATTGACTAGAGTGGCAGAGCCTTCCAGGGACCAACATTTGTACGATGGCTTGAATTTGGGTATTTTGTTTTTTAATTTTTAAATGAAAAACTTTGCTTGAGACTGCTCTTAAACTTTAAGTCATCCATTCTCCGTAGAACAGGAACTCAGTCAAGGTGATGGTCTTTCTCCTTTCTCATCTGGTTGACTGTCTTCATTTCCTAGGATAGCACCAAGGCTGGAATTTTCCTTCATGGTATTTTTTTTTTAATTTAAACATTTATTTTGTATGTTTGGTTGTGCTATAGTGTGCATGTTGAGGTCAGTGGGATAACTTGTAGAAATCAGCTAAGTCCTTCACAGTGTGGGTCCTGGGGTTCTAACTCAGGGCACCAGGCTTGGCAGCAAGCATATTTACCCGCTTAGCCATCTCCCTGGCTCAGTTGTAAAGTGCTTGAGCAGCATTTGCAAGTAAAACAGAAGGGGTGCAGATAAGCCTCACCTGTAACAAGATGGAACTGATGGCACACCCCAGAGCATACCAGACCACAGTGAGGACAGGCCATGATTTCTGTCACTTCTAATGGCTGGGTTTGAGCATGATCCAGTAACTCTTGAGAAAAGGTTCCCGAGTTGAGATTCTGAGTGGGCTCACCCACTGACAGTGGGCTTAGGGAAAGAGCAGACACACAAGGCAGCGGAGGTGTTGGAGAAGAGAGGCCGCTTGTTGGTTCCCAGCCACCCGGCTAGCTTAAATCTGAAATAATCACACAGAAACTATTATTTAAATCACTGTTTGACTCATTAGCTCTAGCTTCTTTCTCTTTTTTTTTTTTTTTGGTTTTTCAAGACAGGGTTTCTCTGTGGCTTTGGAGCCTGCACTGGAACTAGCTCTTGTAGACCAGGCTGGTCTCGAACTCACAAAGATCCGCCTGCCTCTGCCTCCCCAGTGCTGGGATTAAAGGTGTGTGCCACCATAGCCTGACACAACTGAATACTTTGAAGAACTTTTCTTAGCCACCCCTTTATTATTTTTTTTAAAGATTTATTTATTATGTATATAACATTCTGCCTCCATGTATGACCACATGCCAGAGGAGGGTGCCAGATCTCATTACAGATGGTTGTGAGCCACCATGTGGTTGCTGGGTATTGAACTCAGGACCTTTGGAAGAGCAGCCAGTGTACTTAACCACTGAGCCATCTCTCCAGCCCCTCCTTTTTTTGCCACACACTTTTAATCCCAGCACATGGGTGACAGAGGCAGACAGATCTCTGAGTTGTGAGGCTAGCTTAGTCTAGAGAGCAAGAGAAACTGAGAAAAACAAAGAAACCTTATCCTGGAAAAAAGTGTCCTTCAGGCTGGCTCTGCAGTCAAGAGCACCTGCTGCTCTTTCAGAGGACCTGAGTTGGTTCCCAGCACCCTCCATCACAGCTCATAACCACCTCTAACTCCTGCTCCAAGGGATCTGATGCCCTCTTCTGACCTCCTTGGGTACTGCACTTGCATGAACAAACCAACTAATGCAGAGCCAGCTCTCCAGCTCTTCTAAAAAAGATTTATTTATTTATTTATTTATTTATTTATTTATTTTTTGGTGTGTGTGTGTGTGTGTGTGTGTGTGTGTGTGTTCCCTGTGTGAACCACTGAGTGTGGCTATCCACAGAAGTCAGTCAGGGTTGGATCCATTGGAACTGGAGTTTGAGGCGGTGGTGAGCCACTTTTAACCACTGAGCTGTCTCCCTAGTCCCCAAGAGAAACAGCTCTATTTCCCCTGTTAATCCTAGTTTAAAATACGTATCTTGTTGAAGTATTAGTAGGTGATTTATGAGATATCAGACATTGCTCCTGTCTTTGGAAAGACAGAGCAGATTCTTGGACAGACAGTACCGAAGGACAGACAGAACAGATCCTTGCTCATTCCATCCGCTTTTCACATTTCCTCTCCACGACCCTTATTCCTTTCCCTTTTTCCTCCTCTAGCATCCGGCCCTAGAGCATGTTAAACATGTTCTCCATGGCAGACCACATCCCCCGCCTCACTTTTTTACCATCTATAAATATGATACTGATTGTGCTGATAACCCTATTGGTACTTAGGAACTTCTTTAGTGTCCTGTGTGCTGAGGTCAAAGTAATTTTCACTAGGAGTGGGTATTGCCATCTGAAATTTGCAGTTTGTTCCTAAACTTGATTGTTCCTCCTTTCTGGGATGTCAGTTTCCTCAGAACCAAAGACTCTTCTGCTCTCTGTGGATCTCTCCCAACCCTGGTTTCGGGGAGGAACACAGTAATTGTTAAGTAAATGGCATGTATTGCTGAGAATTTTGAAGTCCATGTTCATTTGAGATTAAGAGTATGTTTATTAAACAGTCTTTTTTCTTTTGATTTTTCAAGATGATTTTTCTGTAGCTTTGGAACGTTTTCTGTAACTAGCTCTTGTAGACTAGGCTATCCTCCCTATTAGCATTTAAATTAAAAAAAATTATATTTTATGTGAATTTTTGCTAGTTTACGTACTTGATCATGTGTCTTTGAACTCTTGAGGATTTGTTTTTCGTTTGTTTTGTTTTGTTTATTTTTTGAGACAGGAATTGCCACAAGTTCAAGTCCAGTCTGGTCTACATAGTGATTTCCACACTAGCCAAGGCTAAATGACAAGACCTTATCTCAAACAAAGAAATCAAGAAGTGGTGTAAGAAATATTTGGGAGTGGCTGAGTAAGAGCAGAGAGCACAAGTATTTAAACAAGCAGAGGATGGTGTTGCTTTAAGAGAAGTGCCAGAGCCTTATTGCAGGAAATTAAAAAGGAGAGAAGAATATTGCATTTTATGAATGGCATGTTCCATTAGTTTTATGTGAATGCGTCATTAATGATTTTTACTAATGTTATGGATTTATTTTTAAGTTTTATAAGATTTGTGGGATGCTCTGGCTTTCTCCACTCCTTTTCCTTTTATATGCTGAGTGTTTTATCTTGTATACACCCACGAGCGTGACAGAGCATGGCAAAGGCACACAGTGCTTTCACTTTGTTTTTTGAGACTGGGTTTCTGCCGGGCGGTGGTGGCGCACGCCTTTAATCCCAGCAATCGGGAGGCAGAGGCAGGCGGATCTTTGTGAGTTCGAGACCAGCCTGGTCTACAAGAGCTAGTTCCAGGACAGGCTCCAAAGCCACAGAGAAACCCTGTCTCGAAAAACCAAAAAAAAAAAAAAAAAAAGAGAGAGAGAGAGACTGGGTTTCTGTAGCCCAGGCTCTTGGAACAGTAGACCTGTCTGACTTCATCCCAGAGACGGCCTGCTCTGCCTTCCCAGTGCTGGAGTTAGAGGCACGCCTCCACCACTCAGCTAAGGCACACAGTCTTTGTTAGTGGACATGGAGAGCAGAGTACCTGAGGACTGGAGGAGTCCTGATTGTTCTGGTCCCTGCAGATCTGGTATCCTCAGTTTGATTTACCACTCTGGGCTGCATGGGAGATTATTCATGTGTGCATGGGTGTTGGTGCATATTCTTCCAGGTGTGTGTGGAGGCAGAGGCAGACTTTCAAGGCCAGCCTGGTAGAATGAGATTCGGTCATTAGACTAGAATAGTGTACTTCCTCAAATACTTTAAAACTAATCATTGCAATAAGTTCTGGGCGTGGAGGGGAATGCGCACCTATTGAGGTTCTAGGAAAGAAGAACCTTTTCTATCTTGAGAATATGTAGACTTAGGAGGTGCATTTGGAGAAGTAAATACTGTGTTCCAGGTCTTAGAAACTGTCCTGTGTCTTAGAGGAGAGAAGCTGGACGATGGTGGTGCACACCTTTAGTCCCAGCACTCAAGAGGCAGAGGTAGATGGATCTCTAAATCTGAGGCCATCCTGGTTTATAGAGTGAGTTCCAGGACAGCCAGGACCACACAGAGAAATCCTGTTTTGGGGAGGGGGAGGGGGAGAAAAAAGGAAAAATATCTGGGTCATTGCAGGACGATGGGGTGGCAGCAGTGATAGCTTTTCACTCCACTCAGCTTGTAGTCTCCCTCAGCTCCCATGCTCTTGAAGGGCATTGCTCACATGGTGCCCATAGGGCTGAGAGCTCTGGCTGCATAGTGTGTTCAGCCCCATTCGTCTGCCTCCCTAAGCCCATACTTGCAGCTACTGTTTATTAATGCCGGGAGCATGGGGAGTATGTTAAAGAGCTCCTGTGGGGAGGGATCAGAGTTGAGACAAGAAAGGTAGAAGGGAGGAGGTAGTTGAGGTGAGGTTGATGTGTTCATTTGAGGCCAGCCTGGACTACAGAGTGAGTTTCAGGACAGCTAGGACTACACAGAAAAACCCTGTCTTGAAAAACAAGAAAAAACAAAACAAAACCCAAACCCAAAACCTGCTTTGTTGAGGTGTATTTCAGGCACTGTTTATTCTTTATTCTGTTTAAAGTATTTATTCACAGAGTTGTGCATCTATCCTCAATCTCATTTCAGAGTATTTGTTCCTACGACAGAAACCTCAGGCACCATTGCTCCCATTTGGAGTTCGCAGCCCAGCCCCAGCAGCTATTCCAGACATTTTGTGAAATGAAAATATACTACATGTGGCATGTCACCAGTGTTTTACCAGCTCATGCTGGTAATCTCAACACTCAAAGGGCAGAATCTGGAGAATTGGTTGGGGTTAAAGGCCAGCCTGAACTATAGTTTAAGACCTGTGATCTTTGGTGTCTAGGGTATTTCACTTAATTTAATGTTTTTTTTATCTTTTTATGATTTATTTGTGTGTGTGTGTGTGTGTGTATACGCGTAAGAGGGGGTGGGGTTACAGGTGATTTTGAGCAGCCTGGTGTGGGTGCTGGGAACTCGGGTCCTGTATGAGAGCAGCACATACTCTTAAACATCGATCCATTTCTCCAGCCCAACTTACTGTTTTTACAGTACATCCATGTTGTAGTATGTGCCAGCGTTTAATCATTTTTTGTTATAAATGATATGTAGTAGTTGGACAGTACATTTCTTGTTTCTCACTTGTTTATGCTGTGTGTGAGAGAGAATGTGGGCAACATTGAGTGTGTATAGAGGTCAGAGGACAACTTTCAGGAGTTGGTTCTCCTTCCACCTTGCTTTGAGACAGAATCTCTCTTCTACCACCTCACTGTGGAAGCCAGACTTGCTGGCCTGCTGACTTCTGGGCAATTCTCCTGCCTCTGTATCTCATCTTGCCAAAGGAATGCTAGTTTGGTGTCAGAAATCAGAACTTGGTTGCCAGATTTGTGCAGCAAATGCTTTCACAAATCACAGAGCTGTCCCCTTGATAGTTTTGGCTGTTCTGAAAATTTTGCTATGATAAAGTGACAAGGGTTAGGTAGGCAAAGGCTTTTCTTTCTCTTGGGTATGTACCTAAGAGTGGAATTACTGGATTGTGTGGCAGCTCAGCTTAACTTTGAGGAAATTGACTATTGAGCCTTAATGGTAGAATTTCACATTTCAGAAAAATCATTCAAGCACATGAGAATAAATTGGTGGGGGGGCAAGGGGAGGAAAGTGGAGATACGGGTTAGTGTGTTAAGATAAAGGCCTGCTGAGAGGATGAACTGAACGGCAGAATCAGGAGCAGGAATCAATGGACAGCAGACTGAACCTGAATGTGGCTGTTGACTTGTGGCCATCTGCAGCTTGGTCAGAGGTGGAAGTTGCCCGTTGTTTTGTTTTGTCCATGAAAACAAGCCTTGTCCCTCCGTTGCTAGGAAAGCAGGACACTACGGTCTCAGCTTCTCGTTTAGCCTGCAGAGCCAATAATCAAGTTCACTTAGATTGATTGTTTAAAGCTGTTTACTAAACATTTTACTGAAAGGCCTTTGAATGAAGTCATGGAAAAAGAAAGCAGATTCATGTGTTGCTTAAAGTACCAGTTAGTTCATCTGATGAGTTTGGGTTACCAGCACTGGTGGCTCACCAGGGAGTGAGTGCCTTTGGGTAACCCACGTTTGCAAACTGGTGCCTGACTCTTCATGGAATAGTATCAGTCAGGCTAAATACTTGAAAGGCTGTTGGTTCTGTATAATTCAGGTTTCAAATTAGTCCATGAGTTGAATTGGTAGTCACGCTTTGTTTGCAGTGTGTTTTCAGAGCAATGTAGCAAACTTTTCTGTTCATAGCAGCAGTGCAACCCATGGCCATTGTGATCTCGCTGGGGAGTTTCCTGCGGGCATCACAGAGTAATGTAATTAGGTGCTATATGGGACTTGAAAACATTGAAATTTTGTTCTGCTGTGGTTTTATGCTTTCCTGAAATGTGGCCTGAAACAGCTTATTAGTAAATATGCTGAATTGCTTTCTTTGGCAAGTGAATTTCAGGATTGAGTCCAAGTAAAAATTTAAATATTTACTTATAGAAGTTTTTGGTGTGGTAATATTTTTACCGTGGCTGTTGACCCCCTAGTGAAATGTTAGGACATCGCTCCACTGGAGCTTGTCTGAGACCAGGGGAGGGAAGAAGCAGCTAACAGTAATAGAACATTACTGTATTTAACTGCTGCCCCTGTGGCTCACCTGCGAGTCCATGTTGGCTTCTAACTCATGTTTTCCTGCCTCAGTCTCCCTAAGTGCTGGATCACAGGCATGTACATCCACACCCTGCTAGTTTCTTTTTCTTTTTTTGTTACCCCCCCCTTTTTTTTTTTCTAGTGAGAGAACGACGTTTAAAACTTGTATGGGAATTCAGAGGCTTACTTGTTGGTTTGGGTTTGGGTGCTGTGATCAAACCCCAGGCCATGCGGGGTGCATGTTTGCAGCATCTCTGAGCTGCCCTTCCTGACTTAAAATCTGCATGAGAGACTGCAGAGACTGTCCAGTGGTTAAGGGCACCAGGCACCCCTACAGAAGATCTGAGTTTGATTCCCAGCACCTAAATGGTGGCTCACAGCCATCTATAACTCCGATTACATGGTTTCCAATCCCTTTTTACCTCAGTGGGCACCAGGCATGCACATGGTGCACATACTTGCATGCAGGCAAAATATTTATATACGTAAAATAAATCCAAAATTAAAGTAAGAATAAAATCTATGCAAAATGATAAACAGTTCAAATTCACAAAAGGGTTGTTGTTATTTTGTTTTTAAACAGAGTCTCACTTTAGTCCAGGCTGGCCTTGAATTTGGAGCAATCTTCCCAGCATTAACTCCCAAGTACTGGGATTACAGGTGTTAGCAGAGTAATTTTTAACAAGAACATAGCTGGAGACTTAATTATCCTGCTTAAGTACAAAGCAGGGTGGTATTAGAGGAAGGATATACACACAGAGTATAGTACAGAGCCAAGAATGTGTGGCCAGTTCACTTTTAACACACACAGTTTAGTGGGGAGAGGAAAGTCTTTTCAACAAACTACAGGAACAGCTGTGTCCACACAGACAGAATGGGCCTGGTCTGAGGGGAAAAGCTGAAGCTGCAAAACCTTCAGCAGGAAGAGTGGAGAGGAGTCTGTGACCTGAGGTCAGAGGGGCTCTTAGGACACGGAGAACAAATAGCTCTTACAAAGACAAGGTGCACTGATTTGTTCTCTTTAAACTGATTTCTGACTGCTGGAGATTTTAAAGGCCTTCGGATGGGAGAGGATCTTAGCAGTACATGTACTTTCAGCATGTGGGGAACTCTGAATCACAAGAGCAGTTGTTGTAGGACGCTTGCACAGAAGCTTTACTCACAGTGAACAAAGGACAGCTCCGCCTGCAGTCGCAGGGAAAGGTGTGCTAGATTATGAGCTCCACCGCCAGCTTTACAAGCTGTATAGTAGTATGGCTGAGATGAGGGGCAGGAAGTGGTGCTGTATACCTCTGGGGGAAGTGTGTTGGTAGGGACTTGCGTTGGCCCAGGTCAGTGGGCTTTTTTTTTTCTCTTTTGTTTTGTTTTGTTTTTTGAGACAGTGTTTCTCTGTGTAGCCCTGCCTGTCCTGAAACTCACTCTGTAGACCAGGCTGGCCTCAAACTCACAGAGATCTGCCTGCCTCTGTCTCCTGAGTGCTGGGATTAAAGGCGTGCACCACCACCTGACAAGAGTTTCTTATGAAATGTGGTGTAACCACAGGGAATAAGGCTGACAGTCAGGAATGTTCCTAACTGCCCCAAACAGGAGACAGCTTAGGTGTCTGCCTGCTGAGGAGCAGATAACCAACTGTTGTGGACTAGCTTTACACGGAACTCACTGTGGTGTCTCTGATTGTATATGTGTTCATGTGTGTGAATGTAAGCACATGTGTGTCAGATGTGTCGAGGATAACCTTGTCTTGGTTCTTACCTTCTGCAGGGTCTCTTCTTCCCTGTATGCACAGCAGGCTAGCTGGCCGTGAGCCTGGAAATTGTCCTCCTTTCACCTTCCTTCTTGCTGCAGGGGCACCGTGATCACAGCCATGCACTGCTACCACATCCCTTTACGCTGGTGCCAGGTCCTGAACTTGGGTCTTCATGCTTACTTAGCAAGTGCTTTGCCCACTGAGTTATCTCTCTATCCATAGACGAAAACCATTTTTATTTTTATTTTTTATTTTTTTTTAAATAAATCTTTTTCTTTTCTTTAACTTTATTTTATGTGCATTGGTGTGAAGGTGTCAGATCCTCTGCAACTGGATCTTCAGACAGTTGTTAACTGCCATGTGGGTGCTGGGAATTGAACCCGGGTCCTCTGGAAGAGCAGTCAGTGCTCTTAACCACTGAGCCATCTCTCCAGCCCCCCGAAAACCATTTTTAAAAAGAAAAAAATTGAAACAGTGTCTCTGGTAGTTTGAATGTCATTGCCCCTCATAAGCTCACAGGGAATGGCACTAGTAGGAGGTGTGGCTTTGTTGAAGTTGTTATGGCCTTGTTGGAGGAAGCATGTCACTGGGGCCAGGCTCTTAGGTTTCCTAAGATACTGCCCAGTGTCATAGTCCACTTCCTGTTGCCTTCTGATCAAAATGTAGCCAGCTCTATGTCTGTCCACATGCCAGCATGCTCCCCCGTCATGACGATAATGGACTGAACCTCTGAAACCGTAAGGGAGCCACCCCAATTAAATGTTTTCCCTATAAGGGTTGGCGTGGTTGACTGGGCGGTGGTGGCACATGCTTTTAATCCCAATACTCGGGGAGGCAGAGGCAGGCGGATCTCTGTGAATTTGAGGCTAGCCTGGTCTACAGGGGCTAGTTCCAGGACAGACTCCAAAACTACAGCAAAACCCTGTCTCAAAAAGCAAAATAAACAAAACAAAACAACAAAATTTGCCGTGGTCATGGTCTCTCCACAGCAATAGAAAAGCTAACTAAGACTGTCTCACAATGTAACTCTGGCTGTCCTAGTACTTGCTATATAGACCAGGCTGGCCTCCAACTCAGGGATCCACCTGCTTCTGCCTCCCGGGTGCTGGAAGAGAGGAAGAACTGTTGAGGACAGAGAGAAAAGTGTAAGTTGCAGGAGAAGCTGCACACTGCTCTTAGGGGCTGGGGAAGAGCTTCTCCCAGCTGCTGAGACCCTGGGTTCCAAGAGCTGTACTCCCAAACCACTCTGCCTCTCTGGAGGGAACTCTGAAGTCTGGATCCTTTCTCCTGCTGTCCCGCTCCCCATAACTGCTCTCTCTGTCTTCTATGGTGCTTCTTGACTCTCCTCATCCTGCTAGAGTCAACTGTGTAAAGTGTACATCTAATGGCCTTTTCCCCATTGTGAGCCTCTACTGCTTCCCCATTGCTCAGTGGGCAGCGCATGAGGTTGCAACTATTGGTTAGCATGACTCGAGGCCAGCTTGCTTCACTTCCTCCCTCCAGCTGCATAACTTAGCAGCAGGGAGCTCCTGACAGCCTGCCTCCTGCTGTAGCTCTTTATGCTTCCAGTTTCTGATCATTCCCCATCTCCACACTGGACAGTGCATGTAGATGGAGATGTCATAGCCCAGCACTTAGAGCAGCACACAGTAGGTGTTTAGTTTGTATAATTAAGGAAAAGTCCAAATTATTGCCCAGACTGTATTTTGGAAGGGATTAGTCTTTTGTGCTGAGTCTAAATTGATTATAATGGTTAAACACTTGCCAGTTTACCCATGTGTGACCAAGGGCAAGTATTTAACCTTGCTGTGCCTCAGTTTCTCTTCTCTTCAATGGGACTCATAGAAGTTTATTATAAAGATTAAGTAAGGAAATTTAATCCAAGAGTACAAGCACCATCCTGGTGAGGGTTTTTCTTTCTGCTACTGTGCAGTTCCTGAAAACAATGTAAAAAATGTGTGTTCTGCCTGGTTATGTCTGTACACCATGTGTGTGCAGTGCCTGAAGAGACTAAGGGAGGTCATTAGATCCCTATGAACTGGAGTTACAGATTATGAGCTGCCGTGTGGGTGCTGGGAATCTAGCCTAGGTCTCTGGAAGAGCAACCACTGCTGAACCATCTCTCCAGCCCAATGTAGGTATTTTGAAAACTTGGTCACGGTTGAGAGAATTTACTGTTAAAAGACAGTTACTGTCTGCTGTGAATAGCCCTCTTTTACACACATGCACACACACGCTTGTCTGTTAGGTTGTGTAATTCTGTCAGTGAAACATGTCTTGCACTCCAAGTTGTTCCCCACACCTCTCTCAGATGGATTGGGGTGTAGCTTCAGCCATGTTATGTTGTAAGAGGTGCGGGCTGTGTTCCTAGCACCTGAGAGGGGCACGGGCCTTTTGTTCTGTCCCGCCCGGCTCCCGGCCGCTGGACTAGCTTACATTTGAAATAACCACACGGAAATTGTATTAATTAAATTACTTCCTGGCCCATTAGTTTTAACCTCTTATACATATTAGTTTAACCCATATCTAATAATCTCTGTATCACCATGTGGTCGTGGCTTACCGGGAAGATTCTAACCAAAGTCCATCTTGGGCTGGAGAAATGTGGCGTCTGCCCCAGTGCCTTCTTTCTCCCAGCCTTCCATTCTGTCTACTCCGCCCACCTAAGGGCTGTCCTGTCAAAAGGCTAAGGCAGTTTCTTTATTCAACCAATGAAAGCAACAGAAATACAGAAGGACCCTCCTACACCAATGTTACTCTTTCCCCACCTCTTAAGGAATGTCTTCTGCCTCTAGAACCAAGGGCTCCTGTAGAATGGTCTGGCCTTTCCTCTAGTCTCATCTGCTCTCCAGGGTGTATGCAGTCAGGCAGCCTGGGTTCGAGTTGTGCTTTTTCAGGTGTGTGTGCTTGAGTAAGTCACTTACCCCTCAGATTTGTTTGTTTCTCCCTGTGAGATGGGGTCATAATAAAGCTGGCGTGGTGGTGCAGAGCTCAACACTGCTGTTAGAACCAGGGCACACCCCTCCGTGTGAGAGCTTTTTCAGTATGTTTATTGAAACTTAATTCTGTGTTATTTTTTTCTAGCCTCTTTTTAATAATGGACCTTTGAGTTGCCTCTCATTTTCCAACATAGTATTTCCACATGGGAATTAATTAGTTGCATGTCAGTAAAATGTATACAGCCATGTTTCTTTTTTATACCTTCTTGAGGTCCTGTGGCTGTCCAATACTTGAGTTGAAGTGTGCTTTAAAAGACTGAATTCCTCCAGCAGAGCATTGCACATGCCCTCTGTGTCTCTCTGCTGACTGCTCTGCCTGTTCTGGCTAGAATCCTAGTGATTGACATTCACCCAAACAACTACAGATGCTCCCATGAAACAGCCACCTTCTTAGTTCTTCCTACAGAGCCCGAAGTAAGAGTAACTTCTGAGAAGCCAATCAACACAACCGCGGTCATTGGCTCTTGGGCTTTGGTCTGGCATTAGCATCTTTTCTTGACTAATTCACAGGACTTGGCATTGACCTGTGGACACTTGGGACAACCAGTCTTTGCCTTAGAGGATTAAGTGGCACTATTTAGAGTTGACTTATAACTGTTTTTTCTCCCATAAGTTGGGCTTATGGGAGAACATCTTTCTTTTTTTTTTTTTTTTGTGTTTTTGTTTTTGTTTTTCGAGACAGGGTTTCTCTGTGGCTTTGGAGCCTGCACTGGAACTAGCTCTTGTAGACCAGGCTGGCCTCGAACTCACAAAGATCCGCCTGCCTCTGCCTCCCAAGTGCTGGGATTAAAGGCGTGCGCCACCACCGCCCGGCGGGAACATCTTTCATAAATTAGAGATGCTTCTTGAAAATGTGATTTGAGAATCACTGTACTGTAGCAACAAATGCTTTTGACTGTAATAGCATTGATAGAAACATGATTGACAAGAAAATGTGCCTATTATAAATAGGTCAATTTGTTTCAGTCCATTTCATTGCGAATATTTTTACATTTTAAAGCAAAATGATATAGTTGAACAATAAAGCTTAAGGGATTCTCTGTTAAAAAAAATAGAGTAGGTGCACCTACATAAATGAAGACAAAACATTCACACACATAAAAATCTTTAATGTTAAAAACAAATATGCATCTGGCATGGTGGCGCACGCCTTTAATGCCAGCACTTGGGATGCAGAGGCAGGTGGATCTCTGTGAGTTCGAGGCCAGCCTGGTCTACAGAATGAGTTCCAGGACAGCGAGGGCTGTTACATAGAGAAGTACTGTCTTGAAAAACCAAAAATAAACCAAACAAACAGGCAAGCGGTCTCAGGCCAGTGATTGCTTAGTGGGTAAATGTCCTCGAGTTCTATCCCCAGGACTCTCAGGGTTAGAAGGGAGAGCCAGCTCCTGCAGTCATCCTTAGGCATGCACACACACACAGTAATAGTAATTTAAAGACTAGTGCCAAGATGGGCAGTGGTGTTGCATGCCTTTAATCTCAGCACTCGGGAGGCCAGAGTCAGGTGGATCTCTCTGAGTTTATCTCTGGTCTACAGAGAAAGTTCCAGGACAGCCAGGGCTACGCAGAGAAACCCTGTCTCGAAAAACCAAAACAGTAGCAACAACAAAAAACCCCTCAGACCCAGCCCCAGATGACCGGTTAAAGAACTGCTCCACTCCAGAGAAGTGTTTCTTTGTGGATTACTGATACCCTCTCAGGTACCAAGCTTCAGCTTGTGCGGTTAAAATGATTTGGAATATCTTTGAAAGAATTGGTGCCAATTCTTTTTCCTCTCCAAAAGAAATGGCTGCAGAGAACTTGGGCTCTGGGCCTAATGTCAATTCCATAAGGCTCCTCTGTTGTTTTTTCCCCTTGTCCCTCTTTGCCATGTGGAGATGTGTGCTGATAAGCCGCCCTCTCTGTACCTGAAGGTTCTTTGTCATTTCAGACAGCATGGGCTTTTGAAAACGCCGGGGAGGCAAAGTTATATAAACGGCATTCATAGTTAAATATTTGCTTCCAGGTGGAGGTGAAAAATGCTTTGTACTTTTCCCTTTGGCTTTTTTTCCCCAAAAGAACTTGTCATGCAACAACAAGAAAAAGTGGCCAACGGCAGAGAAGGCTCTTCTCTTTCTGTGTTGGTTTGTTTTTATTGTAAGGCAAACCTTTCCTGTTGTATTGTTCTAAAGCTTAAACCTGGCCTAGAGGTGCCAGTCTTGAGTGGAAGCAGCTGCAGAGCCGTCCCGGGCCAGGTGGGACTGGCTTTGAAGCAGCATGCTGTCTTTTCAAAGAGAACTGTGGGAGCGAGCGAGGGCTTGATTCCTAGAGCTCATCAGCATTCCTCTGTCGGCTCTGACTGCAAGGTCGATATTACAGGTGAAAAAGATATAAGATCTCTTTTCATGTACAGAGTAATCTTATTTGTATCTTAAAAATACAGAAATGATGGGGAGTCACAGTTAAGAAATAAAAATGTAACAACTCCATCTAAGTAAGAGCACAGTGAAGGTTCCTTGAGAACTTTGGTTTGGCCTGAGATTTCGAGCTTGGTTATGCTTTCAGATAAGTGCAATTGGCAGGAGCGGCCAGCTGGTCACATCTGACTCTTGAGGTGGGCGTTCTGGGTTGGTGTGGGCATGTCTTATCCTTTGAGTGGTGCTGGTAGCATTGGGCTGAGCATCACTTGTGGTCTGCTGCTAGGAAGCATTGAGCACCAGAGAGCTTTCTTTCCTTGGGGAAAACGGAAGAGACAGGCATGGAGGCAAAGGGACTAGAAAAATGCTGAAATAGTTTCCTCTGGGCTTTTGATTCCCTTGCCAAAAACTTGCCTCCAGACGGAGATGCACAAAAGCTCAGGATGGAGGCCTACCTGCTTTCATTGGCTTGCCTCTGTGAGCTAGACCAAACCTCTACCTCATTCTCAGTACTGATCTTGCCGACTGCGAGGAGTGAGGCAAGTTGCCACAAAACCGAACCTTCTGCCATTTTGCAAACCAAACAAGCAATACCAGGTTCCTGGGCTTGGTATAGCATAGCAGTGGCTTCTATCCTCTGAGGTTCTTGGGTCAGTCCTGCAGGTAGACTAATTTGGGTGACATGTGTGGTAGGATGATTCTGGGAAGGAATCTGAGCAAGCCCTGTTGGCTTTGTGTGGGCTTGTGACTGGCCTGGTTGCCTAGTACTGTTTTGACTGTATCTTACTTTACTGCTTCTAGAAGTCTCTACTAGCATTGGTGGGTGGAAAATAGAGGAGAATCCTGGTTCTGGATATACTGGGGACAGTAGGCTCAGTAGTTAAGCTGTGTGTGTGCGCGTGCATGCGTGCATGTTCATGTTCAGATTCGATTTCCTGCACCCACATGGCATCTTAGAACCATCTGGAACTCCAGTTCCAGAGGATCCAACACCTTCTGGCCTTCATGGACAATAGGCATGCGTGTGGTGCCTGCAGGCAAAGTACACATACCATAAAATAAAAGACTTTTCTTGGAAAGGAGGTACTGGGTACGCAAGAGTAAACATTCAGTGTTAATTCCCTTTCTTTTTCATTAAGCCACCTCGATTGGCTACTTACCAGACCAACTTTGGCAAGCTACTTTCCCATGAATTTTTTTTTTTAATGGAAATTGGGGCAGCATTACTGGTTTTTCAAATACTGCATTTTAAATTTGGCACCAAAATACTTAATAGCACAGGGTCTATTGGACAGTGCCACTGATGATTTTAAAATTCACACGACATAGAGGCCAGCTGTGTATCCAGTGTGTGTCAGCTGTGCTGCTGTGTTCTTAGAAATGTGTCCTTGAGCCAGGAGGTGGTGGTACACGCCTTTAATCCCAGCACTTGAGAGGCAGAGGCAGGTGGGTCTCTCTGACTGTGAACCTCAGGAGCACATTACTGGTGCTGCATGCTGTGGTGTCGCTAACACTGGCAAGTGCCTGCCCAAAGCCATCTGAGCATAATACGTGGGGGAAACAGGTAAAAAGCGCAGCCCTGGAGCTTGCGCTGGAGGAGTCTGACACCTGGGCCATCACTACAGACTTCACAGGCATGGATGGTGTGCTCAGACTACACTTGTTTAAAATGCTTTTTAATCACCAATGATCTCTTGGTGTTTTGTTTGTTTTTAGGAAGAGAACAGACTTATTGGGTAGAGAGTGTAAGGAAGGGTCAGTGACTGGTCAGTAATATAAGTACATACAGCCTCACTCTGCAGCCTGGCTAGCCTGGAATTCACTCTATAGACCAGGCTGGTCTGAACTCACAGAGATCCTCCTGCCTCTGCTGGAATACAGACCACCGTTTCTGGAAACCTTTTTATTCTTTTGTACTCACATTTAGCTTAAAATACAAACACACTTACACAGTAAAAGTGTTTCCTTTATATTTGTATTCTGTAATCTTTTCTTTTTAATTTTTTTTTTTTAAGATGGGGTTTTTCTGTGTAGTCCTGGCTGTCCTGGAACTTGCTCTTGTAGACTAGGCTGGCCTCAAACTCAGAAATCTGCCAGCCTCCACCCGAGCGCTGAAAGTAAAGGTGTGTGCCACCACTGCTCAGCTAATTTTCTTTTTAACATTTAAAATTATTTTTTGCTAAAATTTAAGACAGACACACACACACATACACACTCACTCACACATATGTGAATGCATTGTCCTAGGCCTGAACCTATTCCTAGGGTCAGAATCATTCATAGAACCTTCAGCTCACACTCCACTGGAAGTTGGCAGCTGCAGCAGAGTACAGGGAACTGTCCCTCCCTGTGATGACACTGACACTTCTGGAGCACCTGGACAACCAGATTGAGGCATCCTCTTTAGAAACACCAGGGTGCTTTGCTTTGCTTTGCCCTTTTCTCCCTGGTTTTGCTGGTAACAGAGAATGCACTGTGAACAGCCTCTTGGTGTGGGGTCCTGTTTAACTCTGTACAGAGCTAGTTGAATCTTCAGAAGGAACTGCTAAGCCTATCCCAGGGAATTCTCCTGACTTGTCTTCCTGCACTTGCCTTCCTCTGGTGTCTTCTTCCACCTCTGGTTCCCATTTCAGCTCCATGGAAATCTTGCAGTCTGCTCTTGCCACATGTTTTGTACTTGTCTGTCTAATGAAAGAAATACATCGTGGCCCCATGTGTGATAGAATGATCAAAACCTGCTGAGCATGCTGGTACATGTTTTTTTGTTGTTGTTGGGGTTTTTTTTTTTTTTCCCTCTAGACAGTGTTTGTATAACAACTCTGACTGTCCTGGAACTTACTCTGTAGACCAGGCTGGTCTCGAACTCACAGAGCTCCCCCTGCCTCTCTTTCCCAAGTGCTGATATTAAAGGTGTGCACCACTACCACCAGTGGTACATACCATGCCAGCCAGGGCTGCTTAGCAGGATGCTGCTTCAAAAGGCAGAAGAGCAATAAAACCCACCAGATATTAGCAGCAGCACAAGTTTGGTAGAACCAGGACTTGATATAATTTACTAATAAGGAGGTTGGCCCAAGGCTCTACTGGGCTGTGGGACAGACACACAGAACTTCAGAATAATCTGGGCATGGTGGTGCAGCCTAGAATCCCAGCAATACTGAGGAGGAGGAGGATTGAGAATCTGTCTCAAAACCAGAACGGAGTACAGAGTTCATGTGTTGGTCTGTAGAGCTTGGTTGTGGGGGAGAAAAAATTCTTGTATGCTTATGTGCAGTGAGGGGCTTGTGTTGGTAGACAGTGCGGGGCGAGCCCTAAGAAGTGGTGTGGTAGCAGTTTTTCATGCATTTGATGAGAACACAGCTAGCGCCTGAGCTAATTGCACCGAGTGTTAAGTTGGTCTTTAGGTTACTCACGGATGCAGTGTGTCTTTTTCTCTTTAAAAAAAAAACAAACAAAAACCCTAAATAATGGTGCAGGTTACATATGGGCTAAGCAGAAATTTAGAAGTTGGCATCAGAACTAGGGTTTGACAAATTCTGACTCAACTTATCCTGAAAGGCAAAACTTTTTCCAAGCTGAGACTCAGAGTGAGGTGTAGTTCCCCGCCACAACCCTTGCCTGTCATGTGAGGGCTCGGAATGGGATCCCCAGCTCTGGCAAAGGGAAGCGCTTCTCCCTCTGTCTGGACCCTGACTTGTGTGACAGTGCAGCCTTTGGAAATTGTTCTGGGTCATTTCTTCTTTCTTCTAAAACGGTAAGCATCTCCTGAAGAGACAAAGTGACATGGGGAGCTTTTTAGTGACTCCTGTGTGAGGTGAGTGCAGTCTGTCTGCAACAGTAGTCTTGGGGTCCCCACCCTCTCCCACTCTGCAGCACTCCAGGACAAAATGATGGGGAATAAAGGTTTTCATTTTCTTTTGGGAGGAGCGAGACCAGAGGCATCTGGGTGTCACTGTCAGTGAGCAAGGTTAGAATGGGAAAACATGCTTCCAAGTCATAAAAGTAGCCTGTTGTGTAAATCTTAGTTTCGCCCGTGTTTGGGGTCTCTGTTACTGCTCTGTAACACTCTTTTCCGTTTCTGCAGGTACTGGGTTTGGATTAGGAGTTGTTTTCTCACTCACCTTCTTTAAAAGTAAGTGACTGTCCCCATCTTCTCACTACAGGGTCTGTACAATGCTGCCAGCCCGTCCGTTGTAAACTGAGCTAGACAGAGACTGTGGATTCAGTCTAGATGGGTTGGACATCTCCAGTGTTCCCTGGGGGCAGTGAGTCAGGGTTGTCTGGTGTCTTAAACATGACATCCTTTCAGAAGCCAGTCTGCATGCCCACATATTTCTAAAGTGACCCAGAGATGTGGCTTGCTGGTAATAAAGGCAAGTGGGCCAGAAGTGCCCTGACTTCCTCCTGAGTCTCCGTTTTGGGAAAACTTAACTTTGAGTATTGTCTAGAAGCCAAACAGGTCAGCTTGACCTCTTTCCATGGAGAACTGGGAAGGACTGGGACTAGGGAGTTGTAGATGTGTGTGCCTGAATTCCACGGTTTTCTGTGTATAACCAAGTTTGTGGATGTTGGTGAGATTAATAAACAAACTCCTTAATAATATGTTCCTTCTGCCAAGGCTAGGAAACTAGTTCAGGTGCACAAATGATGCCCGACCGGGCTATTTGCATCACACTTAGCAGCTCCAGACACCTAAACATGCTGGATTGCAGTGCTGTGTGGCGGCCTGTCACCTGCCAGTCATCAGTGTGATGCCCACCAAGGGTTTGTGAATGCCAAGCACATATGCTGGGTGGATGCTTTATCTTAACAATTCCCTGTTGGGATTTCTCTCTTTGTGTTCACTAGGAAGAATGTGGCCATTAGCCTTTGGTTCTGGCGTGGGATTGGGGATGGCCTGCTCCAACTGTCAGCATGACTTGCAGGCTCCATATCTTCTACATGGAAAATTTGTCAAAGTACGTACAGAATTGATAGTTCTCCCCCTTGCAGAATTCTTCAAATTTTTACCAATTTTTTGCTTTATGTTTATTTTCTGAGTATGGATGTTTTGTTTGCATGTATGTCTGTGTATCAGGTGCATGCTGGCACCCATGGAGACCAAAAAAGGAGCATCAGATTCCCTGGACTGGAGTTATAGATGGTTGTGAGCCAGTAAGTGGGTTTGGAGCCCAGGTCCTCTGTAGGAGCAGACAGTGCTTCTGTCTGATGTCAGTTCAGGAAGACTGAATGGAGCGCTGACCTGGGGCAGACTGTTCGCTCTCCCTGCCTCTTCACCTTCCTGGCAGCAGAGCTTGGCTGAGGGTGGACAGCAAGGAGCAGGCATTGGGTCTTTCTATTGTTACAAGCATTTCCATTGTTCCAAGCTGAGTTGTCCTGGATGATGGATCAGAGGTGATTATGTGTATTAGATGTTTAATGGCTGGGAGGTGCTGTGGAAAATATTACGTTTTCTACAGCCTTGCACATGCTGCTCTGAAATGGCCTTGTAACTTCATTTGGACTTGAGTCTGTGCCTGGATGTTGTCATCATTCTCATGTGGAGGAACACAATCCCACTGGGGGCTCATGCAGCATGGCTGTCTTGTGATAACTGCTGGCCAAGCCCTGACTGAGCCCTGTGCACCACCCTGGGGACTTTTTTCATAGCCTTTCCCCCCTCACTTTGCAGTGGATTGTGGGAGAGGTATCCTCACTCAGCAGAGGGGAGATTCTAAAGAGGCAAGGCCTGCCAGCTGCCAGCGACTGAGGTCAGCAGCTGCTGCTCGGCTGTGCTTGGCACTCACCTGCCACTCCTGGATCACAGCTGAGCGTTCAGTCATGCCTGCCCTTCCCTGTCTTTCCCTCTCAGACTGGGGTCTCTGCTTGTGAAATCTGTGCAAGCAGAAAGTTGGCTGTGATTGGAGCCATTGGTCCTGGGATCTGACTGAGGTGGTAGCCAGTGGTATAGGAACATCTGCCCATTTTAACCAAATGTCCTTGCTTCGTAGGAGCAGTGACTTATGCTGAGAACATCCCAGTGGGAAGAAGGAGAAACCATGTTTATTCCTCAGGAATACTGAAGTGCCCTGGAGTGCGCTGACGTTCTGTGACAGTGTCCTCAGCAACGCTTTCAACTCCAGCCACTGTTTATGTGTTTGAAACCAAGTCTGTTTCTTTTGTATTTTCTCTTTGGAAATTGTAAGGAGGTGATCTTAAATAAATTAAAAGTGGGAAGCCAAGTGCAAGGCCTTTATTCCTTTATGTGGCAGGAGGATTCTCTTTGAATTGGCCTAGCTGTGGATTCTCTGACCTTTTGAAGCAACAGTCAGGTGTGTCCTTCCCAAACCCCTAATGCACGGCCCCCCACCCTTCCTTGAAGACTGGTGGTACTCTTGTGCAGTGATGGCCGCAATAAAGTCTTGTTGGTGGGTGCCTTCCTGATGCTGCTCTAGGTCTGCGCACTGCTCACCAGTGGACCATGGCTGGTCTGGCCATACCTGCTGTGCTGACATCTATTCCATTGATGTCAATCCCAATACTGCACGGAGCTTCCTGCAGTCTCAGCTCCTGCTGGCAGTGTGGAGCCGGTGGCCACAACCTGAATGGAAGGACATGTTGAGGTTTGAGGACAAAGGACCACTTCCCCTTGTGGGTTCGTGTGAGGCACGACATAGAGTTTTCCATTTTCTTCTGATATGTCCAGCACCCTTGTGCTCAGGCTTTTGTAGGTGTCCACGGTGGATGCTCTGGATGATGGACGTGCTCATAGCTGCAAAAGGACAAGCAGTTCATGAGCTCGAGGGCAGGAGAGGGCAGAAGTGGCAGCTCAAGGGCCATCAGCCAGTGTCAGGAACTCAGGCTTTGAGTAAATTCAGGGTGGCCTCTCCCCTCCCTCTGCTTTTTCCTCCCTTATTCTTTGTTCTACTTTTCTTTCCAGAAACATGTGCTGGGCTGTGAACCTGAACAGGCGGCAGGGGTGCTCTGCCAGAGATGGGTTGTGCCCAGGCCAGCAAGTCATGGCCATGGCATGCCTCAGCCACTTGGCTCTTTCTCACACAGCACAGCCCATGCCATTAGAAGAAAAAGGCTGGGTCCCTCGCTTGTAGCTCTCCCTGTTTGCTTTACATGTTAGTATCCCTTCTCCCTATTTTTCTGCCTTCAGAGTTAAAAATGACAGCTCCCTCCCCCATCCAGAAAGACAAAGGGAAAGCTGCCCCTACATCTAGAATACGGCAGAAACCTGGCATGAACAGGAGCATGGACTGAGTTTCTGTCTCATCACTGGCTAGGTTTTAGGCCTCTGTTTGCGGGCATCTGGTCCCCCAGCACCCTTGAACCTCTGCTGAAGTGCCCAGGAACCAGTCCTCCCCATCTCTCCTCCCTCCCTGGAAGGAAATGATTCTGGGACGAAGCCAAGCAAAGGAGCGTCAGCTGTTTGTCTTAGTCCTAGTGCGTTTTGTATTCCCACCTTGTAGCTCTTGGCAGAAAGCATTAGAAGACAGAGCATGTTCGTGTGTGTGCGTGTGCATGTGCGCGCACACACACACACGCACACACAATCAGACAAGCCTTCGCAAAATCCTAACTTGTTGGCAAGGAAAGCATTCTGTTCTACTTGAAGTTTCATTTGAAATTCAAGTCCTCTGGGGACCCTGGACCCACGTGGGGTCGAGGAACTTTGAGTTCACCTCTCCTCTGCCCTTCTGGAACCAAACACAAGGGGATACATGGGTTTGAGGAGCCAGTGATGGGAACCCAGCTGGGCACAGGATACTAGGGCAAAGCTGTGGCGCCCCAAAAGTGGCCTGCGCTGCCAACATACATAAATACATACAGTCTGAACTTGACACTGTATAATTTGGCCCAGAACAATATATATTTTGAACTCATTTAGGTGAATAGCTTTTGCATTCCGAGTGGTTGGGAGCCTTTATTGGGACACATTTGCTGTCTACAGAAGTATGCCTTTGTTCTGAGAAGTGGCCTCGGAACACTTTGCTGAGCTGTCCCTTTGAGTGAATGTTACCCTCTCATCGGTTTCAAAAGACCCAAGAATGCAGTCCCACAATCCTGCAGGAAGCAGACACTGGGGTGAAGGAGATGGATCTTGTTTTTGCTGTTGGTTCTCAAACCTCTGTTTACATCTTTTTTTAATGTAACCAACCCATAATTGGATTTTACTTGTCATGGTTCAGTCTGATTGCATTGTTGGAAGGACTATTTTTGAGCCTGTCCAAATAAACTCTGCAGAGTATTTCCACAAGGATGTAGTCCACGGAGCTGGGGCTGCCTTCCTCCGGACTGGTCTGAGACTCAAATGGTTTCCTGTTGCATGCTTTCTAATTGCATAAATGCACAGGGGTGGAAGGGAGAAAGTGGAAATTCTAAGTGCCGAAAAAAAAAATGTTAAATTTAGGATAATAAGCTCATCTGGAAACCATCACTACTTCCTTCAAGTGTGCTGAGAGCGCCACTTCAACTCTGACACCAGTGAATGGTGTCAGGACACAATGTGGTCCTGCACAGGCACAGGGGAGATGTCCTGTGTCCAGCAAGCAAAGCATCTCTGTGTGGGATAGGACAGTGATAAAGAGCAGGAGTGAGGAATCAGGGCTGGACAATAGACTGCAGGCCTACAGGCTTGACTGTCATGCGCCTAAGCTCCTGCTCCATCCCTCACCAGCCAGGCACCAGAGGGGAGGATCCTAGCCTCCAGACTTGAGTTTCTTCTGTAAATGAGATCAGGGGAAATTCCAGCCTGTAGTCTTTGAGGCTCAAATGGGTGTGCTATTAGTACAAGCTTATAAAAACACCATCTAGGGCAGGGCTTGGTGCTCAGTGATGGAGTGCTTGTGGAGCACATGCAAGGCCCCAGGTTTCATCCTTAGCACCTGGACAGCGTATGGTAGGGAGGACAGGTAGGTAGTCAGATTGTTTCAGAAAGAAGGGTTGAGCTGGGCGGTCGGGGCGCACGCCTTTAACCCCAGCACTCGGGAGGCAGAGGCAGGAGGATCTTTGTGAGTTCGAGACCAGCCTGGCCTACAAGAGCTAGTTCCAGGACAGGCACCAAAGCCACAGAGAAACCCTGTCTCGAAAAACCAAAAAAAAAGAAAAGAAAAAAAAAAGGGTTGAAATCTGCATGTTCCCAGAGAGAGCAAACAAGGTGAGCAGTGTGAGTCGGTCCAGGGCGGCCTGCTCAGTGGAAAATGCTCCATCTTCACCCTTCCTGTACACTCTGCTTCATTGTGGTACATACTCACGAGACCACCGCGACTGCTGGCCTGAAATCCTACATAGCTTTTAGACTCAGCACATGGACTTGGTCAGTACCAGGCTAGGCTGGGAAGGAGGAGACAAGAATGGCAAAGATGCGGAGACTGTGAAACAGCTTCCAGCCTGGGTCGGAACTGTGACTGCCAGTGCGCAGTCCAGGGTAGTAGGTTTTGATTATTTGATCCTTATTTTGTGGGTTCAGAGCCAGAAGCCCAAGCTGTGTGTGTTTGGGGGAGGGGTCGAGAATTCTTGGAGGAGGTGGGATAAATGAGGGGTCTTCAGTAGGGAAGAGATAGAGGGTAGAAAGCTGAACTTAGTGGCAATACCTTTAGGTACTCAGGAGGGAGAGGCAGGTGGATCTCTGAGTTCCAGGCCAGCCTGGGCTATGTAATGAGACCCTGTCTCTATAATTTTTTTTTTTTTAAAGTGAGGAAAGGCAGGGAGAGAAAGTTCACTTTTATTGCCATCATTTTCCCTTGTGTCTCGCCAGTTTGAGCCAACATTACACACTTTGATCAAAGCCTTAGATGATTATATGGTTAACAGTGATTGAGCATGTCATCCGGGCTAGTTACTGTTCTCACGTGTACCACAACTAGTTGCCGTAGCAATCCCGTGAGAGAATAGTGTTATCCTCACTTTGTGAATGAACGCAGGTTTCGGGAGCTGAATGAACTTAAGAAAAATCAGGTCGAGGGCAATAATGCAACAATGCCTTTGGCCTCGACCCCACGGCCCAGGCTCTTCGCAGGCTCTACGCCCCTCAGAAACACTGGGATGGGTTTGATTGTGTTCAAACTTGACTTAAACCAGTTTAAACATGATTTGACACAATATAGCCGGTTGGAATTGGTAATGACCATCTCATTGAAATGAAATTGGTAATAGTTCCAGTTTGAAATCAGCTAGGTTTCTGTTTGTTTTAAATGTCCATTTGTTATTCAGAAATACTTTTTCTGTTTTGGTTTGGTTTATCGAGACTGGGTTTCTCTGTGTAGCTTTGAAGCCTGTCCTGAAACTCACTCTGTAGACCAGGCTGGACTTAAACTCACAGAGATCCACCTGCCTCTGCCTCCCTAGTGCTGGAAGACTCCGCTGCCCAACTAATTCTGTTTTGTTTGTTTTGTTTTTTTTTTAGATTTATTCTTATTATTTTGTGTGTGTGTCTGTATGAGCTTATGTGTCCAGGTGCATGCAGTGCCAACAAAGGGCAGTAAAGGGCGCTGGATCCTCTGGAATTGGAGTTACAGGTGGCTGTGAGCTGCTATATGGCTTCTGGGGACCAAACTTTGGGTCCTCTGCAAAAGCAGCCAGTGCTCTTAACTGCTGAGCATCTCCGCGGCCATACTTGGATTTTTATGTAGGTTCTGGGGAACTAACAACTGTCTGTAACTCTGAGATCTAACACCCTTCCACAGACATACATGCAGGCAAAAACACCTGCACATAAAATAAGTTATTTTGCACATAAAAATAATTAAAAAATGTTTTCCATCTCCCTTACATGATTTAACATTTTATGTATTATAGATGAAAAACAAATTATCCCAAGAACCCCACATACGTTCATACCCAAGCCTCTCGTTACAGATTATTGGTAATGCAAGATGGTCTTCTCAACCGGTTCTTTCACTGAGGAGGGACCAATCACTTTAGTACTTACCTTGGAAGGTAATCTTATAAGGAATCTTTTATAATTTATTTGTTTTTATTTTATGTGCTTTGGTGTTTTGCCTGCATGGATGTGTGTGTGAGGGTGTCAGATCTTGGGGTCACAGACAGTTGTGAGCCGCCATGTGGGTCCTGGGAGTCAAACCCAAGTCCTCTGGAAGAGCAATCAGTGCTCTTTAGCCTCTGAGCCATCTCTCCAGCCCTCTTAGAAGGAATCTTAAAGGAATCACAAACCTAAACGTTTATACATGAAAAACATCCGTCAGCTCTAGTTTCAATCTCTAGGGTACATACCCACTAGTCGATAGGTTTTTATATCAGGAGACTGAGGGTAAAAATTGGTACAAAGAATTAATCATCATTTTTGATCACCAACCAATCCTCTCAAGGAAAGTATGTAAGTTAATAATAATTGGGCTGCTTTCCTTTTTGATCCCTAGCCTCAAAGCTATTATCAAAACATCTTAATCTAACCTGAGGTCATCCTAAGGCTTCTTTTCAGCTGTGATGCACTCTGATACCTGTGAACACATCTCCCAACATCAAGATTAAAAGACTTTGAGCCAGCTTGGCTCCTGGGACTCAATTGTTTTCCTTAATCATTAACCTGAACTTGAGATCTATGCAGGTCCTTAGGTGAAACGCGTAGGTTCTAGCTATGTGACAATTCCTTGTGTATATTTTTAGCCATCAAAGTTCTATTTAAACTAACATTAGTTAGATGGTACAGCCTAAGAAATCATCTTGAAGATAATGTACAGGTGAAAATACCCAGTAGGACAGGATGTAACACTACAGTTCAGGCAGTGGGGGATTCCCACTCCCATTCACACCATGCCAGATACCAGAGAAAGAACCATGTGAGGGCACAGCAGAAGCAAGAGACATTCTGGAGTCTGTGTTCCCGGGGCCTTGCCTACCCGAGACTCAGCCATTAGGGACTTCCCTCCCAGTGAGCTGACACCTCGAACTTCTGTTGCCACCTGCTACTCCTCTGACATGGCCACCAGCAGCAGAGCCCATGTGTGCTGTTTCTCGTGCATGCCCTCAGTGGATCCTTCACAGTGTTACCTATTTACAGGTGGTATAAGTCTTTAGTCCCAGTACTTTGGAGGCAGAGGCAGGTGTTTGTCACTATGAGGCCAACCTGGTCTACGCAGAGAGCTCCGGGTCATCTAGGGCTACATAGTGAGATCCTGTCTGAAGAGTAAAAAAAAATTACTTGTTTATTCTCAGGGCTGGGAAGATGACTCGGAGGTTAAGAGCACTGTCGCTCTTCCAGAGGACCTTGATTCAATTCCTGGCATCCACATGGTGGCTCCCAACCGTCTATAACTCCAGGTCTACTCAGTCTAGTGGCCCCTTCTGGCCTCCGTGTATACTACTTATGTGTGGTGCACAGCCATAGGCAAAACACCCACGCACAACAGAACATTTTTTAGAAAGTGTTCTCAATTTCATACGTAGTTACACTTCACCATATTTCCCTGTTTCCTGTCTTGTTTTCTTCCCTTGCCTGTCCTGCTGAATCTGCCCTCCTCAGTAGGTTCCCTTCCAACCTTCGTGGCTTATGTTTGTATGAATATATTTCTGTGACCCACATTAAATATATTTTTATTGCTTTAATCATTTATACATGGGGGAGGGGTCTGTGCATTTGAGTGCAGGTTCCTGAAGAGATGAAGCATCAAATTCCCCTGGAGTTGCAGGTGTTTGGGAGTCTCCTGATGTGGGTACTGGGTCTCAATCCCGCTTGGGTCCTCAGGAAGAGCAGTATATACTCATTACCACTGAGCCACCCCTCCAGCCCTGACCCAATAGTTTAAGTAGCGTTGCTTACTCGAATAAGCGCAACTTAGCAGTGCCAACACCACCGGGGAAGATGCCTCCCTCCCCCCACTCCCAGCCTTTAACTGCCCGCGTCTCTCCCTTGCATCTCAGGAAATCACTGAGGTCCCTAATTGCCAGATGAGGAAACTGAGGCTCAGCAAGTGCATCCCTGGAGTAAGGCGGGGAAGCTTTGCGCTAACACACCTGGGCTCCATCCAGAGACTCTGAGTCGGGCGCCTCTGCCGCACTGTATATACGAACCTCCCTAAAATAGCTTTCATTTTATGGAGCACGTGCTCTTCTCCAGGAACTGTGCCCAGCACTTTGCATCCATTTATCTTCCTCCTTCAATCCTGGCTCCTTCTCAGAAGCTCACCTCAACCGTCACCTCTGCCTTGTTTTCTGGAAGCGGCTCACTAGCTCTCCCCTCCCCCACCACCTTACTCATCCCGCTTAGTTCACACACAAGCATGAAATCCTCCCATCTGTTGGCTTTCTATGATATCCTCCTCTCTGTTCTTGGGTTTCTGGAGCGTTGGGTCTTTATTGGCCTAGTCCATCGTTGGGTCCCCAATATCTCATAGCTGCCTGGCACATAGTAGACACAATAAATATTTGTTAAACAAATGAATGAATGCTAGCAACATGTCTGGACTATATGCTTTTCCTAACTGCATCTGACAGGTTGAGAAACCTAGGCACAAGCATGGGATAGTTTGCACGGAGACCCGGAGTCCATGGATGATGAAGAGCGTGGAGACAGATCATGCAGGGAGACACCGGCTCTTCTTGTCAGCTCAGCGATGACCGGGGTCTTGTGGGTGTTTTCAGGCTGTGGGCCTGAGCAAGAAGGAGGGCTTTTGGCTGCTTTCACTCTTCTTTCTCCAGGAGGCTGCAGAGGTTTGGACCCCCAAGGAGGCCAGGCTGACAGGATTAGAGGAAACAGCTGGCTCAAGCCCCATGCCCTGCAGGAGGGAGTTTACATTCCCCAAGGACCCTGGAGGGGGCAGCTCTTTGCAGCCCAGTCACAGTCACATTCCAGATCAGTCGTTTTCCCCGAGCCCAGATGTTTGCTAATGAGCTGGGGAGAGGGAGCATTCAGCCCTCGGCTCCAGCTCTGGGCACCGCATTACCTCGGCCCCAAGAGGCTGGCCCCGGGCCAGCAGGCTCTGGCCATGGGCCTGTGCCCTGTGCCAGCCAGGCCTGCCTGGGCAGCTGGAGCTGTGCTGCCAACCAGGTGTATCTCCTGGAGCTTGGAGACTCTGACTTGACAGGTTCTGCCTTTCCGGCTGGGGCCCCATTATCCTGGATCCCAGGGGTGCAGCATCCCAATAGGAGGGGCTTGGAGGCAGCCAAGAGTGTGTGGTGAGCACAGGACCGTGGCTGTGCATTCAAATCGAGCCTTTGTCAGTCACTACCGATGTGATCTTGGGAGGGAGGGGTGGCTAATAACACTTTTGTCCTCACTAGTACAATGGAGTGAGGGATTCTGGTAAAAAGTAGGTAAGATTCAAACAGACAGACTGCTTAGCTGGGTATAAAACGGTAGCTGCTAAAAGATTTTAAGTCCCTTTTCTAGATTCCCCTACCCATACTGTAGCATCCTGTCCATCCCCTGGTCTTTGCCAGGCAGATGTAACCAGCTGTGAACCTCATGTCCTTGGGTAGGTGTTTGGAGCTGCTCTGGAACCTCCCTGTGTTTGAGAGGGTGCTGGGCTGCACTGCCAAGGGCACTGGCTGGGATTCCAGCCTTCTCTGCTGCTGCTCCTGTGCGATTTGATGAGCAAATTACTCCGCAGTTAGCTTCCTGCAATGTGGGAATAGGCTCTTTTCCTGTTTGCTTGCTTTTACGATTACATTGATTTAGTTTTCTTTGTGTGAGTGTGTGTTTGTGAGCACACTTGTGCCACAGCACAGCTGTGGAGGTCAAAGGACAACTTACAGGAGTCAGTTCCCTCCTCTCACGGTGGATCTTGGGGGTCAAACTCAGGTTGTTAGACTAGGTGTCACTGAGCCATCTCACCAGCCCCTCTTTGTTTGAGACAGGGTTTCACACAGCCCAAGTTTGCATGGAGCCAGTTAAGCTGGCCTTGAACTCCTGACCTTTCAGTCTCTACCTTTCCAAGGTAGGGATTACAAGCACTTGTCACCACATCTGGTGGGAGCAGGAGCGGGAGCGGGCTCTCACAGAACTTACAGAACGTAGGCATCCACTCCCATCCTGCCCAAGGTCCAGACTGGTGTCTGCAGTACACAGTCCTCCAAACCTTAGTCTCTTACTGTGTAACTTTTTGGTTGTGCTACTTAAGCTGTTTCCAGGCCCTTTGCATGTATTAAATGGGGGGGGGTAACACTGGCATGAAATGAAGAGTCCTGCCTTTGGGGGACTGATGGAGGACCGTCACAAAGAGAGAGCAGCATGAGAGCGTATCCCAGGCTGCAAGATCGCACCTGGAGAAGGAAGACATGCATGTTACCTGCGGGTCCTGGGAAGGCTTTCCACCCTGGTAGATGAAGAAGGCATTGAGCCGGAGATGGAGGGAGGGAAGAATGTAGACTAAGAACAGCATAAGAGCTGTTGATTTGGAGAGTAGAGGGCCTGGGACAGCCGTGGCATTACCACTAGGCCACTAGGAGGCCTCCTTGCCACCCCCTGCCTCATGCTTGGCTACTTGGAAACAGCTGAGCAGGGCTGAGTCCATCTGAACGACTTAACTACAAGGCATGGATGATTGATGCAGATGGATCCCCAACGTTCACCATCTTCGGTAGTGCACTGGGCTGTCACCTCCATGGAACAAGGACACTACCTTTTTTCCTCTTAGGGTGGCCTGGAACTGGCTGTTTAGTTGACCCTGGTTATTGGGTGGGCACTGCTGGACCCAGTCCTGGATAGAAGCCAAGGTTTCCTGCATACTAGGCAAGCACTCTGCCAACTGTGCTACAGCCCCAGTCCAGATAGATCCTCTTATTCTGTTGGAACAGGCTACCCCAGTGCGATTCACCTTAGAGAATTTAGGTAGATAGCCCCTCCCTCAGGGAAGCTGCGCTGTCCCCTCTTCAAGGAGACAGCGAGTCGGTTTTGGCCTCTCAGACCTTTCTCTGGACGCCCCAGCTAAGTTGTTTCGAGGCAATTGAAGGTCAAGGAGCAAGGGACACATCCCAGATGGGAACCCAGCCTCCTGAGGGAAGATTGGGCACAGCTTCGGATAGGCTCCTGGTGCTGGAACCCCAATCGGCTGGAGCGCTACACTCAGCAAGTGTCCAAGGTTTCGTTCCCTATTGTCACTCCAAGGCCTGGCAAGACCCGACAGCCCAGAAAAGCCTGGCGGAGGGGAATCAAAGCCTGCAAAACGGCCGGGCACCTGGCTCGTGCCCTTTCATCTCTGACCCGGCCGTCGGGAGAGTGGGGCCCGCGGCCTGGGCGCCCCTGCTCGCGCGCGGAGGGAGCGGCTCTAGCCCGCCCGCCCTGCCCGCGCGTCCCTCCCCTTGCCGCCGCTGCCCCCGCCCTCGCTCCCTATTTGGAGCTGAGACACCCTGACGTCGGAGGCGCTCGGCCCGCCGCTCCCCCGCGCCTCGCGCCTGCCCGGGGCCGCAGACGGCCAGCAGAGCAGCCCAGCCGAACCTCGCGGGGCCGCCCCAGCCCGAGGATCCCGGGTCTGAGACCCCCGAGGCCCCCAACCCTTTCCCAGGACTCCCAGGAGGACAAGCCGCGCTCCTCGCTAACGCTGAGCGCAGTAAGTCTCGCTAGGGCCCGCACGCAGGAGCGAGGTAGCCGGGGTCCCCTTGCTACCGCGCCCCAAAACGTCCCCAGAGCCCCACAATTCCTTTCCGCGCCTCGCCAGCCCGCGACCCCGGCGCCGCGCAGCTCAGCGGCCGATCCGGCGCCTCCGATCGCCCGCGCTGGGGACGTGGGCGCGGCTCCCGGGTGGCCAGGGGGCACCGGCGGCGTCCCGAGCCGGTCGCCAGCCGCGCCCCGGGGCTCCGTTTCTTGTAGGAGTTTCACCGCCTGGACTAAGAGTGGGAGGGAGAGCGTCGCCCGGCAGACGCCGGGCAGCGCTAGGACTCTGGGCTCGCTCGTCCACTGGCTCTATCCTTGTCCCCCAACTCGGTCCCTTTCTCCCATCCGCAGGTCTCTGGCATCCCACCTCTCCATTTCTGCCCCCACGCTCTTTCAGGAGTTCAATCCCTCCCGTTGTCCCCCATCGTGCCTCGATTTTCACTTTCTCTGGGCTTATGTCTCTGCCTTCGTGTTTTCTCTCCGTTTTCTCTCGGTGACTGAGCGCCTCCCTGACCTCCTAACTTCAAATCAAAGCATCCCGCCCCAGCTTCCGAGGCGCGGTCCCCCAGTAGAACTCGTGCAAAGTTCCTCTGGCACTACGAAAGACCCCAAACTCTCCTCTTGACTGCCCCGAAGTCTGGCCGGTATCAGCCCCTCATCCCCGTAGGGGCAAAGAGGGAGTGGGGAAGCAGGCGTGAGCGCCCGAGCTAGCTAGCCTTTCCAGGGGCTATAGGGAGCCTTGTAAGCATTCCACCCCAATGAGGCAGTGTTCACCGCAAGGCTCTGCTGCCGGCCACCTGCCCTCCAGCCGGCTCTGGCTCCCGGGCCAGGCGATGATCTTTTACAAGCGTCACTAAAGGGGGCAGCTGCTTTCCTTGGCCTGACTGGGGTGGGGTGGGATGGGGGCGGGCGGGCGGGCGGGCATCAAGGGAGAAGGCCATATTTCCAGGCTTTCCGAGGTCCTTGCCCAGCTGGAAGCCACCAGCCTGCAATTCGGAACACCCCAGGAAAACAGCCTCCTGGCACAGGCTGGGAGTGGGGAAGTAAGTTGTCAGCAGGCAGCCCCCCACTCTTTGTCTCTAAGCAGCCAGCCCCCCGAGACTCCCACGGATGCTGGAACTGCCTGGGCGGGTTTGCCTTGAGTGAGAGCCAAAGAAGAGACTAGGCTGGGGCGTTTCCTTGGTGACCCCCACCCCTTTCCACCCTTCCCTGAAAGCCAGACCTCTCTCCTGGGCCTGTGGGTTGAAGGGGTAGGCAGGGGAGTGGATGCTTTTCCCGTAGCCGGGATACAGCCTCCTTAAAGTGAAATTTCAGCTCCTTCCTCCTGCTGGCAACCCCAGGGGTCCGAGGCTGTGGGGTGGGCAGGGTTGTTGGTGAGGTCTGAGGGGAACTTCTGTTGAGCAGATGTGTAAGCCTGCCCTACAGCCGGTAGTTAGCATGCGTTTGTTTTGGAGACTGTTTTTGGTCTGTGGGGCCTGACTGTCTGCAAAGAAATACCCAGAGCTGGAAGGTGGAGCTGCCTGGTGCTAGGAGGTAGGCCTGGGTGGCATGGGATGGACCCTGGGTATCAACCCACTGCACAGTTGGTTCATGCTTTGCCCTGGAGCTGAAGGAAGGAAAGCCACCCTGTGGTGCTCCTGGGGTCATGGAATCCTTGTGGCCTTAAGCGGCACTGGAGCCAGACTCTCCCCAAGGGAATCGACTAAGCCAGATGTTCCCAGGCTAAGCCGAGGTCTATTTCACAGGTGGGAAGTGTGAGGCTTATGGAGGTGAAGCACAGGTCACTGATGCGGTCTATATGAACAGCCCTGCCCCTAGGCCATGCATCCTGAGACACCCCCTCTCCCTCAGCACCCAAGAACCCAGAGCTGGGCCCGACTGATGTGAGCTGAACTCGGGCTGGAGACTGCTTTGCCCCCTCCCCATCAGCATATTTCTGTTGCACCATTCAAGGAAGTCCCTGCATTCATTCCAAGACCTGGAGGATTGCCCCACCCTGCTGATCCCCAAGCCCAGGGCAGCGGCCACAAGCACCACACCCTCTCCACCAGCCGCATGCGCAGTGGGCACCAGGCATAACCCGACTCTCTATAGCTAGGTGGGGGTGGGGGTGCACTATCAGGCTGCTGTCTTCCAAAGGGGTAGAGTTTGGATCAGGTCTTGCCCCAGCTTCTGCTCTGGCAAGTGGGTGTGTTGGGTGACACTTGGCAGCTTGTGAAACTGTTCCCAGCCATCTTGCTGCTTCCTTAAGTTTCAACTCAAGGATTTAGGTATCCCCCTAAATCCCTATGGTGGCAGATGCTTCCCAGATTGAGAAACACAGGATTAAACCGGATCTGGAGAAAGGAACAGAAGCTAAAATGGCTAAGTGACTCCTAGCCGCGTTCACGGTGACTTCCCGGAGCTGCAACCCCACAGTGACAACCTCTCCAGAGCCTTCCTTACCAACTCCTCGGGTTAACTCACAGCTGCCTAGGGGAGAGGACTTTACTGTTTCCACACTGCGGGTGACCAGACAGACGCACAGACATCTTCAGGTGGCTGAGCTGAAATGTGAACCTGAGCCCGCAGTAGTGGTGGGGAGGAGAGATTTCTGCCTCCCCGTATGTGTGTGAGATTGTATGTATATGTGTATGAGAGACGGTGCATGTGTGAAAGACGGGGGTGTAGTGTGGTACAGCCTACCTTGAAAGTCCCAGTGGGGACTGAATGACCGACTTTTCAGGTTAGCAAAAGAGGAAATGGGAGGGGGGCATCTTGGTGCACACCTTTAATTCCAACACTTGGGAGACAGAAGCAGGTAGATTGAGTTTGAGGCCAACCTGGTCTACAGAGTGAGTTCCAGGACAGCCAGAGCTACACAGAGAAACTCTGTCTGGAAAGTTGGAAGAAAAAAAAAAAAAGGAGGAAATAGTTAGCAATTGTTCCTTCAACACAGGTCACCTCTTGGCTGTATAAGGGCTTTAGCGGGTGGTGTTGGTGGCAACTGTCCTTGAGAGCTAAGTCCCTGTAGCATTTGGAACACCTGTTACAGGCGATAGACCCCCGTGGTGGGACTGAGAGGTCCTGTCAGCCATGACATTAAGGAGGCCATTTTTCTGGGGAACTGGGACCCACACAGGGCTCCTAACATAGCTGGGCCTCAGAGTCGTGCAGGGAACACAGACAGATGCCCGTTCAGGCCACATCCCAGGCTCTGGTGATTTGATTTTGCAGGCTGGGCCCAGGCACTTCTACGTTTCTGGTGAGTGCCTCAGGGCAGCTGCTGGAGCCTGGCAGGTGCACTGTGGGCCAAGCCTTACTGTTCACAGCCCCACCCCCTGGCATTCCTGAAGGGCCTTGTGAGTCAAGGGCCTGGGAAGCTACCACAGGGCTTGCTGCCTGGGAGAGATGGGTCGGGCCTCTTCTTGACCTGTGTGTGAAGACAGGGGTCACCCTGTGGGGGCTTCCTTTCTGTATGAAGGAAGGGTGGCAATTCGGAAAAGGCAAGGCACAAGGAGGCCTATGGGGAGCTGGAGAGAAGGGCTGTGCTCACAATTCAGCAGGTGCCCTGAAAGGGTCACCAGACATATCCTACCCACCTAGTGTGGCCAGGGTGGGCATCTGTATGTGCTCCACTGTGCTACTGAGCTCATAGCAGGACACCTCCCTCCTGCACCTAGATCCGGGAACCAGGTACCGCCCTGACCACATGCTGGTCTTTGGGGAGCCAGGAACAGAGCTCAAATTCTGGTCTGTGGAGCAAGGTTCCAGATGAGTTCTGACAGGGACTGGAAGGCTGCCCCTATGGTACCCCAAATCTCGTTCCAGCTTTTCATTCCATATCACCATTCCCGGACACCTCTCCTCATCTCTTGCCTTTCTCTTTCTCTCTCTTTGGTGAGCCTTCTTCAATCTGTGAGGATAACTGCCGGCTCACCTGATTCGCTCATGACCAGACCTCGCTTTCCCATTGCTGGGGCATGTAAACTCGTCTAAATCCCAAGTAGAAAGTGGGGGCGACAGGGCCTATCCAGTGGAGTTATTGTAAGCTGACTGCGGCTAGGACCAGCAGCATTTCCCTGCCAGGCAGGAGAGGCCATGGGGCTACCGTTTGTGATCCTCTCTGCCCACTTTTGCTCCTGCAGTAACCTCGACCAGGAGTGCCCTCCCTCGACCTTCATCATTACCCATGCGCAATCCTCTGCTCAACCCAGAATGATGAATTTCCGACCAGCTCACTCAGGCATCTTTGCGTTTCCCGGTGGGATCTGAGCTTTGGAGGGAGTGAGCATGGCCTTCCTGCTTCCCTGTCCTCGAAGGCCCCCAGACAGGGAGTACCAGCTATGGGGGCATGAGTGGCCCAGAGGAAGGCATGGCGCCTCTCTTGCTGGAAGTGCTTTGGGACAAGCCCTGCCTGCAGAGTCTGGGTGTTGGTTTGACTGACGGCTCACTTCTGTCCTGCCCTGGCACTCTGGCACTCTGTGTGACCTTCAGGGTGGAAGCTATGAGGAGCTGGGTGAGGCTCCGAAGGCCCAGGAAGGAAAGTCCAACTGTTGTTGCTTAAGCAGAAATGAGCTGAGTTGCGGGTTGAGGACACACGCAGAAAGGCAGAAAGGGTAAATCAATGGAAGATTCAGCCTGCAAGGAGACCAACTACCCAAGGGCGGGGGACATCATGGCCTCTGGGTAGGGTGTGAGGGTTTGAGGAGAGGGGTTCCTGATGGCACCTCTTTGACCTCCCTTCTGACACTGCCCAGCCTTACTCAATCCCTGCAGAGATAGGAGCTGGTGTTGGGTGGGTGCTAGCCGCTGGGTGCTGGATACCAGGTGCTGGATGCTGAGTATTGGGTGGATACTGAATGCTGGACGCTGGGTGTTGGATACTGGGTGTTGAATGCTGGGTGCTGTTATAGGAGCTGCCTAGGTCTAGAAAGGATCCACGTTCCTTCTTTCCAGCCAAGAGAAAGAGGCTACGAAAGATGAATTCTTCCTCACAGCCACGCAGCTCCTAAGCTGCAGACTTCTAACACCAGACTCCAGGGGCAGTGGGGCTCCAGTCTACTGGGGCTTTAGCTGCTGATCTGGGGAGGTCTAGGGTGCTCCGGGTCCTGGCCAGGTTGTGGTGGGTTGGGGTACACCACTCTTCTGAGGGGGCATGACTAGCCCTTGTGCTTGTCCCCACAGGGGCACCTGAAAAGCAAGATAAAGGAGGTGACCTTCTAAGGCAATCTACCTTACTTCTCAACTTCTACCAGATCTATCTAATATCAGGGCCTAACCTCTGGGCCAGTGACACTCTATAAATGTCCCCTTATCCTGTCTCCAGGTAGCCTCATGGCTAAGCTCCAGGCTGGGTTCCACCTTAGCCAGTCCTGACTTCGGCAGCCTCCACCCCCATCTCTCCTGGTTGCTGGTCCAAGGTGGACTCATATGCCATCTCCTGACTACTGTCACTACAGCTCAGATCTCAATTCCAGTGCCTAAAGATGCCTTAGCTTCATGTCCTGCCTGGGCCTTATTGATTCCCTGCTTGTCATTGCCAAGAAAGTGTCACAGATTCAGGGACGTCTCTGGTGTCTGGAGGGGCCAGTCCAGCACAGGGAGGGGCCAGAGCTCTGGCCTTTGATGGACCTTGGAGCTTTTTAGAAGGTTGTGGTCACACCTTTGCTCAGGTTAGTTCCTGAGAGTAGACAGAGGGCCTGTCAGGAGCAGGAGGCCTGCTGGATGCTGGGGCTGTTGCCTATGTTCAGGAACAAGTCCAGTCGGTCCCCTTGGGAAGTGCTTATTCTAAAAATGTGGGTTTTGTTGTTGATCTCATGGGTGAGTCTGGAGTGTGGATCTCAGCAGAAAGTACCGGGATCCAGGCACACTGTTCAGTTCCACCCTCTTTTCCCATCAAGCCAGGGGCAGAGGTCATTTCCAGGGACCAAGACTTCTGCAGAGAGAGGAGCAGTAGCTGGGGGTCCTGCCCGATGAGCCTGAAGGCTGCTCTGCCCTCCCTAATAGCCTTCTCCCTCAGCCCACCTGGATTCTCTCTGCAGAAATTGTCCCTTCCACTGCCACCTCCCTGGACAGTTTTCAAAACCCCCGTCACCGCCACCCCCATCACTTTCTGGGGAGGGTAGGTCCAGGGCAGGGCTGTCATCCAGAGGAGCCAGCCTTCCCCACTCCTGGTTCCTGACTTCCAGAGAGCTAGTGGAAACACCCTGCTCCTCTATCCCCCATTCAAGCTTACCCAGGCCCCTCTGGGGACAATACTAAGACACAGTTCCCAACTGTCCAAGCTGGGATATTCCCCTGTCTGGTTGCCTAGCAGGTTTCCTATCTGGTCTTTTTAGGAGGCATGGACAGTGACCTCCTCTAAGTCTGTAGAAGTGGGACTCTCACCCCATCTGAAAGCTTTCTCTCTTCAATACCCAGGGGATTCTGATGCACTACTACTAGGTTTGAAGGCGCCACTTATTTTACAGGTGGAGAAACCGAGGCTTGAAGGTGCCAGGGTCACCAAGCATTAGATAGATGACAGATAGATAGATAGGATAGATGGATAGATAAGGATAGGTAGATAATTATATATATATATATATATATATATATGTGTGTGTGTGTGTGTGTGTGTGTGTTAAATAGATATAAATAGATAGACAGACAGATACATACATACATACATACATACATACATACATACATACATACATACCTTTCTCCAGTGTACTGTTTCAAATGGGGTTTGGGGACACCCTGCCTTTATAAGCACTTCCCTTTGTTCAGATCTCTCTGAAACCCCCTTAACTACTTTTGAGGTGTGTGTGTGTGTGATTGGGCGAGGGGGTGAAGCCTACAGAAGCTAAATTTGGGGAAGGTGGCGGAAGTCCCCCTCTGAGTGGCTCCTACACACAGACTCTGTCCTGCAGCGCCACCTTGTGGCCTTCTCTGGAATTAGTGCCTTACTCCTGAACCAGAGACCTTTGTGTTTGACTCTGGGGTTAGGATCCTGCTGGGGGTAATGACGTGTGGGGATCTCTGGTGGCTGGACACTCTGGTAGGGAACCCTAAGAAGAAATATATCTGTCTCAGTGGTGTAAGGTTGCGAGGCAGTGTCTTTTTAGGAGGCATGGGTTATGGCCTCCTCTGAGGCTGTAATCAGGATCACTTTGGATTTATGATATGAGGGATCCAACCCAGAGCCCTACTTGCACAAGTCAGGCACACACTGTACCACTGAGGCACACGCCTAACCTGACACTGGTAACTATCCCACTTAGGACTGTTCAGTCGCCCTGTGCCATCCGGTGCGGTGTTAGGTACAGCTAGCTGCTTTTGACGGTTAGTGTACCTGGAGCTGGGCATGGTGCTACCTGCCTGTCATCCCAGTAGTGGGATTGGGAGGACCAGGAGTTCAAAGTCATCCTTGGATACAGACCTGAGGCCAGCCTGAGCTACACGAGGCTATGTCTCAAAAAAAAAAAAAAAAAGTTTGTCTGTGGAGAGCTGGCCTTGAACCCGAGGTCCAGAACCCGCGCTTGGAATATACCCTGCTCCCCACTACCTAACCTGGGCTATCCTGCACCTCACTTGCCACCTGTGCTTAGTTCCAGGGCTCTGGACATCACGGGCACGATGCTTTGGGTCCTGGTGAGGGCTGTCCTCCCTGTCATGCTGCTGGCTGCCCCACCACCCATCAACAAGCTGGCCCTGTTTCCGGACAAGAGTGCCTGGTGCGAAGCCAAGAACATCACACAGATTGTGGGCCACAGCGGTTGTGAGGCCAAGTCCATCCAGAACAGGTGGGGCTCTGGGTGGGGAGGGAGAGGGTGAGGCCCGGGACCGAGGGACAGGGGAAGGAAAACCAAGAGGGTTCCCTCCTGCTTCCCCTCTGGAGATCCGGGCTCAGGGTCATTTCCTCCCGCAGGGCGTGCCTGGGACAGTGCTTCAGTTACAGCGTCCCCAACACCTTTCCGCAGTCCACAGAGTCCCTGGTGCACTGTGACTCCTGCATGCCGGCCCAGTCCATGTGGGAGATTGTGAGTAGGGTTCTCGGGTCCCTGTCCTGTGGCAGGCAGGAGGCTTCATCGCTGTGTGAGCTGCAGGGTTCCTGTTGGGATTATACACGGGGATTTGTAGAAGACCGCAGATATTCCTGAGGCTCCACCCATGTTACAAACGCTGCAGCCCTTCTAGTCTCCTCTCACTGTTACAGGCTAAGACCAAAATTTCTGCCCTGCTCTGCCCTGCCCTACACCACCCTGATGAACCGGCTCCCCAGCTCCCCAACCCCCACCCTGCCAAGAACCATCTTATAGCCTCCCATCTTCTTTTTTTTTTTGGTTTTTCTAGACAGGGTTTCTCTGTAGCTTTGGAGCCTGTCCTGGAACTAGCTCTTGTAGACCAGGCTGGTCTCGAACTCACAGAGATCTGCCTGCCTCTGCCTCCCGAGTGCTGGGATTAAAGGCATGTGCCACCTCCCCCCACCCCGCGCGCGCCTCCCACCTTCTTTAACAGCTTGACTCCAATCTGCCTCTCTTTGGCCCTTCCTACCGATTCTGCTCCTCCCCACCCCAGGATCTTTGCATCTGCTTTTTACTGTGAATTGAAGGTCCCTTCCCCTTTCCTCAGCTAGTTTAACTGAGAACTGTTGGCTCAGGCGGTTTGCTCGATGACCTTGTGCCCTGGGCTCTCCAGCACCGTGTGCCTTTGCCTTGACCAGCCATCACAACTACACCTTTTCCAACACATCAATGTGATTAGGGCCCTAGACTGAGCCCCTTGAAGGACCTTGCCTGCACCTGTGTCCCAGAGCTGTCATGGACTAGGTGCTCCGAGGGAGGAAGGATATGACCAGAGGGCAAGAGTGGGGTGCTAAGGGGGTTACCATAGAGCGAAACTTGCTGGGTTGGGGGCTTGGGATGAAGCTGAAACCCAAAGGTTGCCCAGAAAGTAATTGTGCAGAGTTTGGGACCAGTGGGAGGATGGCTTGAGCTAGAACCTTCTAGGTGGAGGGAAGGACATTAGATAAGTTTCGGGGGCTAGAGCAGTTGGTGCAGAGTTGGTGAGAATACAGCAGGGTTCTGGGGTGGGGAGGTCAGCCAGGGTCAGGATGGAGAGGAAGTGGGCTGAGCTGCTGAAGTTCCGGGAGACCCGAGGAAGGGGTCAGGATTTGCCTCTAAGTTCACTGGGAGCACAGTGTGTGTGTGTGTGTGTGTGTGTGTGTGTGTGTGT
>JAQHUG010000134.1:280238-297298 GCA_028555095.1 Dicrostonyx torquatus
TGTGTGTGTATGTGTGTGTGTATATGTGTGTGTATGTGTGTGTATGTGTGTGTGTGTGTGTGTGTGCGCGCGTGCGTGCTCCAAACCGGGATTTACCCCCACCCCCAATGCCTAGGGGAATGGGTAGTAGGGGCAGGGATGCCTGTAAGAAGATGAGATTGGAGTTCCTGCTGGAGCTCAGCTCAGCTCCCCATTCCCACCCCTCACTCCCACCTCCCCATCCCCACCCCATGGGTCCACAGGACACACTAGGCTGGCGCAGAGGGTCTCTGGGATTCTTTGTCCCCAAGGACGTGTTATTATTGGAGTCTCTAACACCTGCCCAAGCCTCGGGAAAATATCCCTTCCCTTCCTTTGGCCCCACCCAGGTGACCTTGGAGTGTCCCGGCCATGAGGAGGTGCCCAGGGTGGACAAGCTGGTGGAGAAGATTGTGCACTGCAGCTGCCAGGCCTGTGGCAAGGAGCCCAGTCACGAGGGCCTGAGCGTCTACGTGCAGGGTGAAGATGGACTGGGCTCCCAGCCTGGACCGCACCCCCACCCCCACCCCCACCCCGGTGGCCAGACCCCTGAGCCCGAAGAACCTCCTGGAGCCCCTCAGGTTGAGGAAGAGGGGGCTGAGGACTGAGGGCCTCCAACTCTTCCTCCCCTCTTGTCCCCTGTGGAATGTCGGGTCCCACCCTCCAGGGAAGAGGGAGGGGAGGGGCGGAAACCCCCCAACCCCCTTTGGCACTGGATGGACTTGGAATGCTGCCCGGTTGTCATGGAGATCTGAAGGGAGGGGCTGTAGCCAAGCTGCACAATTTAATATATGCAAGATGGGGGGAGGAAGCAGACATTCTCAGGGCTCTTTTTTGGAAGGTGAAGTGTGGAGCTTTGCTTTCTAGAGATGGGTCCTTAGGATGGAGAGGAAGTGGGCTGAGCTGCTGAGGAAGAGCAAGGCCGTCAAATAGGCAGGCCCAGGCCAGGGTCCACACAACTCCTGATGGGGCAGGATCCCCGGGGATGGGCAGAGGGTGGGTACCATGACAGCATCCTCTTTGCGGGAGGGTCTGAGCTGGGAAGACTGCCGGCAGAAGCAGGAAGCTCCAGCCCCTGTAGATTTCCCTAAGGCCTCCTTCACTTCCCACCTCCAGGAAAGCAACCCCTTCATTGGGGTGGTTTAGGGGTCAGGCTGGGGCAGGACCCCGCTGACTCAGGTGCCAGAGCGTCCCTGAAGAAGAAAGGCCATCCTTCCTGTCTCTCTCCCTGCAGAGATCTTAGCACTCTGCCTGTCACATTTCTGGACCCTTCGGGATGCAGATGCAGCCAGTCCCACTGTCGTTGGGGCGGGCCTTTCTGAACGAGGTGATGCTTAGTTTATTTCCATCACCTGGGACCATAGTGGACAGGAGGCCCCTGCGCAGGGCCCCTGCTGACCTTGACTTTCTCTAGCTCCCCATTCTTCCCTCTCCTCCTTCCCAGCTGCACTTTAACCCTAGGGCAGGGCAGGTAGTGAGGAAGAGCACTCTGTCTCTGATATGTTGGCACCATTGTTTGTGCCCAGGGGGGCTGCTAGCTCACCCCCTACTTGGGGGTGCCCCAGCCCGTGGCTGTTTGACGAGAGCCTTCAAGCTTGTAACCAAGAGCCCATTTCCCCCCGAACCCGAGTATTTTCATGAATAAATACCTTCAATGCCTCCACTCTCTTTCCTGTGGACTGACTCTGTTGATCCAGGCAGTTGTGGATCCAGGAACAGGAACTGGGTGTGGTCTAGACAGTGTGTGGCTGACCTTAATTATTGCTGGAGCGATATCCCTGTATCTGGCCCTCTCACTTCCCTGCCTTGGCCCCGTGTCTGGCTCACCTCTTCTCTTGGGCTCCTGTGTGCATTTCTGCCTTGCTCACACGGGACTGGACCTGGACAATTAGATCTGAACACTTGATCCCTTGGGGTCCCTCTTGCCATCTCTTTACTCTCAGTCACCCAGTACATGTCTGGATCACATTTACCCTCAGGGCCCTGGTACATGTCACCAGCCTGATCCAAGCCCCAGAAGAGGAAACAGATGAATCCTAAAATCAAAGGTTACAAATGAATATAAGTCATCTTGCTTAGCCCTCAGTCTCATTTTGATCTTGTCCTTATTTTTTGTGCACGAGGTATTTTAGATATGGAGGAGTTAGTCATCTCTCCACGACCATCTTGTTAAATGCCACCAAGAATCAAACCCGGGCAATCCGGGTCAGAATCCATGCCAAGTTTGGTGGCCCAAGCACTTGTAAATCTGTGGGGGAACTCTCTCATTTGCTCTTCTGAGTCGGGCACCAATGCCACCTGACTCTTGGGTGCACACCCGACTTATGGGTGCATCCGACTTGTGGGTGCACACCTGACTTGTGGGCGCACACCCGACTTGTTGGCGCACACCCAACTTGTGGGTGCATCCGACTTGTGGGCGCGCATCCGACTTGTGGGTGAACACCCGACTTGTGGGCGCATACCTGACTTGTGGGTGCATCAACTTGTGGGTGCATACCTGATTTGTGGGCGCATACCCGACTTGTGGGTGCATCTGACTTGTGGGTGCACACCTGACTTGTGGGCGCACACCCGACTTGTGGGTGCCACCCGACTTGTGGGTGCATCCGACTTGTGGGTGCATCCGACTTGTGGGCACACACCCGACTTGTGGGCGCATACCCGACTTGTGGGTGCATCTGACTTGTGGGTGCACACCTGACTTGTGGGTGCACACCCGACTTGTGGGTGCACACCCGACTTGTGGGTGCATACCTGACTTGTGGGCGCACACCCGACTTGTGGGTGCATCTGACTTGTGGGTGCATACCTGACTTGTGGGCACACACCCGACTTGTGGGTGCATCCCGGCTTGTGGGTGCATACCTGACTTGTGGGCACACACCCGACTTGGTAGAAGTTCGCAGATCTCCTGATGTCACTTTTACATGACAGTCAGAAAAGTAGCAATAAATGTGCTCCTAGAGGTCCCTGGGACTGTACCTCCGAAGTCCTGTGCCTCCAGTCTGAGAGCTGTCTTACTAGGCTGCTTCTTAGAGTGTGGAGACTTAATTCAGTGAGGCAGTGAGAAGGTGGCTGCCGGGCTGCTGGCAGGTCCTGAATGGGAGCCAGAAAGAGAGATGTGTGTCAGAAAGACTCGGGAGGAATGGGAAGAGGAAAGGGCTGGAGACAAAGGCCTGAAGGCAGCATGCCAGCTGGTGGGGTGGGCTCAGGGGCCAGAGTTGTCCAGGAGGCCATCTGAGAGGGGTCGGGAGGGCCCAAGGAAGAGCAGCCTCTGGTCGGATGTGTTAGCCTTGTCAGTGAGAGCGGCCAGATCTCAGAAATGAAATAGAATTGTGTGTGTATGTGTGTGTGCACACATGTGTGCACGTGTGTACATGTGCTTGCACATGCATATGGGCATGCATGTATGTGTGCATACATGTGTGTGTGTATTTGTGCATGGGGGTACACAGCACATGTGGAGGCCAGAAGACAACCTTGAGTATCTTTTCTCAGGAGCCATTCACCTTATTTTTTGAGACAAAGTTTTTTATTGACCTAGATAGAACTCACCAACTCACCAGGCTGACTGGTCACTGAACACCAGGAACCCATCTGTCTCCAGCTCCCCAGCACTGGGACTATAAACACATGGCACTACACTAGGTGTGTGTGTGTGTGTGTGTGTGTGTGTGTGTGTGTGTGTGTGTAGGCAGTGTATGCTATGGTGTTCATGTAGAGGTCAAAGAACGTCTCTTAGGAGATGGTTTTCTCCATTGTGTCTGTATAAGTACAAGCTGTCGAGCTCAGATACTCAGGCCTGGTGGAAAGCACCCTTACCCCTTACCTGCCTCCCTTCTTCTTTTTTTTTTGGTTTTTCTTTTTTTTTTTTTTTTAAATATTTATTTATTATGTATACAATATTCTGTCTGAGTGTACTTCTGGAGGCCAGAAGAGGGCACCAGACCTCATTACAGATGGTTGTGAGCCACCATGTGGTTGCCAGGAATTGAACTCAGGACCTTTGGAAGAGCAGGCAGTGCTCTTAACCTCTGAGCCATCTCTCCAGCCCCTTTTTTTTTTGGTTTTTCGAGACAGGGTTTCTCTGTAGCTTTGGAGCCTATCCCGGAACTAGCTCTTGTAGACCAGGCTGGTCTCAAACTCACAGAGATCCGCCTGCCTCTGCCTCCCGCGTGCTGGGATTAAAGGCGTGCACCACCACTGCCCGGCTCCTGCCTCCCTTCTTCACATGAGTCGCTCTCCTCATCTGAGACAGGGTTTCTCTGTGTATCTCTGGCTGTCCTGAAACTCACTCTGTAAACCAGGCTGGCCTTGAACCCACAGAGCTCCACCTGCCTCTGCCTCCCGAGTCCTGGGATTATAGGAGTGCACCACCACTATCACCTGAGGATTTTTCTTTGAAAACGTAGGTTCTGGGGACCCATCTCAGATCCTCATGTTTGCATAGGACAAAACATTTTTTGTGACTAGGTCTTTGCCTAGGCAGGTTATAACCTTGAACTTATTATGGTCCTCTCGCCTCCACCTCCTGAGTGCTGGGATTACCAGTGTGTGCCTGCATGCCTGACCTACAGAGTGTTGGGGGTTGAATCCAAGGCTCCACGCGTGCTCGGCAAGCACTCTAGCAACTGGGCTACATCCTATTCTCTGTCTTTGGAGAATATTGTTCTGTAGCCTAGAGTGGACTTGAACTCATGGTCCTCCTGCCTCAGGTTCATGAGTGTCGGGATCACAGGTGTGTTCATTCACACTCAGCAGAACACAGAATTTGAGAACTCTCGTGAGCTGTGACTACTTCAAGTGTATGTGTAAATGCACGTGTATATTTGTGTATGTATGTATAGGGTAGTGGGGTAGTGATTCAGAGTTTTGCTTCCACCAAGCTCAAACTGAACCACTAAGAGAACCCAAGAATAAAACTGCAGCCCTTCACCCCTTTGCACAAGCAACAAGGGTCTTTAGCATCTCTACAGATTAGCAATTTAGGCAAGATGGCTGGTTTGCCCGAGTTGGTTTCCCAACCTTGCATGGGACCAGCTACCAACTGCTTTCCTTCCCCTGCTCCAGGCCTCTGGGAAAAGTCTGCACTGCCTGGGTTCAGATCTCGGCTAGGCCACTTTCTAACTGTGATCTTGAGATATCACAAGGTCACTGAGGTTCTGTGTTCCCATGTGTAGAGTGGAAACTATTGTCCATGGCCAAGTCTACTCCCAGGGAGAGGGTTAGGGTGCCATAAGTCAGTGCACATGACAAGTTGGGCACAGTGCCTGGCCTTAGGCCACACCGCAGGAAGTGTCAGCTGCTGTGACCATGGAGAACGAATGACTGGCCCACACTGCAGGTAGCTAGACAGATAGTTTGCCCATGCATTCATTCACTTATTGGACAGATATTTATTAAGAACCTAGACGGGCTGGACAATGGTGCCTCACACCTTTAATCCCAGCAGAAGCAGGCGCATCTCTATGAGTTTTAAGCTGACATGGTGTACATAGTGTGTTCTAAGACAGCAGGACTATTTTACAAAGAAACCCTGTCTCAAAAGAAGAAGAAGAATAAGAAGGATGAGGAGGAGGAGGAGGAAGAGGAAGAAGAGGAAGAAGAAGAAGAAGAAGAAGAAGAAGAAGAAGAAGAAGAAGAAGAAGAAGCATGTAGACGGTATCCTTTGTGGAGGTGACCCCCACTGCAAAAGCAGCTTCCAGCGGGACTCATGACCTCCCCAGACCTTGACTCCTCCCTCTGTGTAGCGGGGAGTTGTCTTTGTCCTCTGTGTCTCCAGGGATGGAGGTTGGAGCAGGGGTATGACTTCCTAAGATTGTTGTCCCATTATCCCACAGTGGCATTACCAGCCTCCTTCATAGAGGAAGCTCACCATGGCTGGGAGCAACCAAGAAAGGGTTGAAAATTCTCAAAAGCCCCTCTGCACCTGTGATGGTGAGGAAGGCTTCGACCCTACCATTCAGGCCAGGACACAAAGGACAAGTGAAGAACTTCTTTAAGTTGGCAGTATTAACAGTATGACCACAAGGTGGCGTCACTTCCAGGCCCAGTCTTTTTTTTTTTAAATATTTATTTATTTATTATGTATACAATATTCTGTGTGTATGTCTGCAGGCCAGAAGAGGGCACCAGACCTCATTACAGATGGTTGTGAGCCACCATGTGGTTGCTGGGAATTGAACTCAGGACCTTTGGAAGAGCAGGCAATGTTCTTAACCTCTGAGCCATCTCTCCAGCCCATCCAGGCCCAGTCTTAAACAGCTTTTGTTTTTGTTTTTGTTGTTGTTTTCCCCAAGACTGTGTTTCTCTGTGTAGTCCTGGCTGTCCTGGAACTCACTCTGTAGACCAGGCTGGCCTCAAACTCAGAGATATTCCTGCCTCTGCCTCCCAAGTGCTGGGATTAAAGGCATGCACCACCACCACCCAGCTAAAAGTAAACTTTTAAATTATAGCATATTGTGGATAATAATATAACAGACATTCATGGAGAATTGCATGCCACCTGGAATGAGAAAATGGTAAAATGATCAAGTTTTGTTTGGGGGCTGGAGAGATGGCTCAGTAGTTAAGAGCACTGGTTGCTCTTCCAGAGGTCCAAGGTTCAATTCCCAGCAACCACATAGTGGCTCCCAAGTGTCTGTAACTCTAGTTCCAGGAGATCTGATGCCCTCTTCTGGCCTTTCCAGGTACTGCATTATGTGGTGCACACGTATACCAGCAGACAAAAATACCCATACAAATAAAATAAAAATAAATAAACAAATAAAATGATCAGGGGCTGGAGAGATGGCTCAGAGGTTAAGAGCATTGCCTGCTCTTCCAAGGGTCCTGAGTTCAATTCCCAGCAACCACATGGTGGCTCACAACCATCTGTAATGGGGTCTGGTGCCCTCTTCTGGCATGGGGGCATACACACAGAATATTGTATACATAATAAATAAATAAATTTATAAAAAAATAAAATGATCATGTTTTATTTGTAAAATGTGAAGGACATTACCTATTATAGAACAAAAACTAAAGCAGGGGATATATTCTATCTCTCTGTTTATGCAGCTAAAATTTACCAGGCTGCTGTGCCAAGAGGCTCTAACGTGCATCTCCTTCCCATCTCCACTACCTGATAGCAAAGCATGGAGAATAGAAGAGTATTCTGCAGACAGGCATCGGTCGTAGTGATGCCTGCAACCCAGTACTCGGAAAACGGAGCAGGCAGATGGAAAATTTGTGGCTAGCCTGGCCTATATAATGAAACTGTGGTGGTTGGAATAGAAGTGACTCAATGGACCCATAGGGACTGGTGCTATTAGGAGGTGTGGCCTTGCTAGAGGAGGTGTGGCTTTGCTGGAGGAAGTGCGTCACTGGGAGGTGGGCTTTGAGGTCTTCGATGTTTAAGCCTGGCCAGTGTGTTGCTGTCTCTTCCTACTGCCTGCAGATCCAGATGTGGAACTCCCCGCGACCTCTCCAGCGCCGTGTCTGCTTGCACACCACCTTGCTTCCTGCTTCGGCAATAATGGAATCAACCTCTGAAGCTGTAAGCCAGCGCCAGCTAAATGTTTTCCTTTATAATAGTTGCCATGGTCATGGTGTCTCTTCACAGCAATAGACGCCCTAACTAAGACAGACCCTGTCTCAAACAAACAAACAAAACCACATTCATACAAACAAGAGCCATGAAGAGAGGATTCCTGAGTGAGAAGGCAGCTTCTGTGCTGTTCAGGCTGATGACTTGTGTTTGTGCTCCATCCCTGGGGCCCACATGGTAAGAGAGAACTCCTGGAAGCTGTCCTCTGTTCTCTCTCTCTCTCTCTCTCTCTCTCTCTCTCTCTCTCTCTCACACACACACACACACACACACACACACACACAACTCCCAAATAATGACATGGAGACTTATTAATTATGAAACCTCAGCCTACAGCTTGGGTTTATTCCTAAGTAGCTCTTCTAACTTACATTAATCCACTTATATTAATCTATTACATGACATTATCTCCCTTCCATCTTGTACCCCTATTTAACCTCCGTGTCTCTGGGCATCTCCCTGTGTACCTTGATGCCTCCTCCTCTTCCTTTCTCTTCCCAGAAGTCCTGCCTACACCTCCTGCCTAGCTATTGGCTGTTCAACATTTTATTACACCAATAACAGCACTACATCTTCACACAGTGTACAAATACCTCACAACACACATACACAATACACATAATAAAAAACAGAACAAACTGTTTTCTAGGGGCCTGAAGAGATGGCTCATTGGTTAAGAATACTGGCTGCTCGGGGCTGGAGAAATGGCTCAGAGGTTAAGAGCATTGCCTGCTCTTCCAAAGGTCCTGAGTTCAATTTCCAGCAACCACATGGTGGCTCACAACCATCTGTAATGAGATCTGGTGCCCTCTTCTGGCCTGCAAGCCAGACAGAATACTGTACACATAACAAATAAATAAATATTAAAAAAAGAATACTGGCTGCTCTTCCAGAGACCCTGTGTTTGATTCCCAGCACCCACATGACAGCTCACAACCATTTGTAACTCCAGTTCCAGGGGATTTGATGCCCTCTTCTGGCCTCCACAGGCACCAAACATATATGCAGCCCAACACTCACAGGCAGTGAAACAAAGGACCTTTGCCAGCCTTATAGATCAAGCTACAGATCATGACGATAAGCCCAGGTTACTTAGCCCCAAATGATTCCACTGCTGTCCATGCCAGGCATCCATATGCTATTAGAATCACCTTAGGATGGAACCCCAATGGGGGACGCAGAACCCAACAGTATTGACATGGCACAGTCAAGCCATCAGGTCACACAGCGTCATTTAATCTTCCCTGGCGCCCTGTGAGTCAGACACCAAATTCTGCTAACTGTGGCTGAAGAGAAAAGGGTGGGGGTACCTGGCCCAGAATGTGCAGAAATACTAAGCAGTGATTCTGGGATCTCACGGTGGTCTCTGACTCTCCTATCCAGCGGGGACATTCTCTTCCTCTGGCCAAGTAGTATGGCATGGGGGAGGGAGGGCAGGCCTCTGTCTGCTGCAGCTGGCTCCACCCAGTGTGGCTGAGCTCCATAGCTCCCAAGACACTCAAGGGGTGAGTGGGTGCTGCTGCTCTGAGAATTCAAGCAGGGGGCATCTTGATCAACTACGCTGGCCACCTTCTGCCTGGGGCACCTGGCAGATCTGAGCCCTATTTTGCACTAGATTGGTTGGTGCTGGTGACCTCTGTAGATATTCCAGGACAAACTACACGCATAACTGCAGTGGACTCTTCTAACTGGGAGGTCTTTCTTTCTTTCTTTCTTTCTTTCTTTCTTTCTTTCTTTCTTTCTTTCTTTCTTTTTCGAGACAGGGTTTCTCTGTAGTTTTGGACCCTGTCCTGGAACTAGTTCCTGTAGACCAGGCTGGCCTCGAACTCACAAAGATCCGCCTGTCTCTGCCTCCCGAGTGCTGGGATTAAAGGCATGTGCCACCACCACCCGGCACTGGGAGGTATTTCTATTTTGGAAAAGACAGACACCCACCAGGTTCTGTTCAGACTGCTGTACATTGTCTTTCTTCTCTCAATAGAAATGCCCTCTTTAGGTTTCCTTTGCCGGTTCCGTGCCTGTTTTTTTTTTTTTTTTCCCCAGAACGGAAGTTCCCAGATGGGAAGCATCATCTAATGTAGTGTCCAGCTTGACTAGAGCATTACCTGGTACCTACTAGGTGCGAAGAAAATTTTGTCATCACTAGGAGGCGCTATACCCTGCCCCTCTGCTTGCAGTGAGTCTACCCTTCCAATTGCTTGGAGATTCCCAAATCCCTCACACTAAGACTTGGCGCTCCAACAGGCCTAGAGGGATCTTCAGGAATAGCATTCAGTGCTGTTGGAGAACTGGATGGGGACAACTTGAAGATGAAGAATGGCAGAAATTATTTACCCATTGTATAGATCAGCAACTGAGGCCCAGAGGGATGTCAAACGACTTGCATGGTATTTCCTCTCACAGTGAGGGGCAGGACCCCACTGGGAGCAATCTCCGGGTACAGACAGGTCACATCCCCCTTCCTTGGGTTCTGCCTGCGCCATCACCACGTGTGGGCAGGGGAGCCGCAGGCGGAGGTGTGGGGGCAGCAGGCACCCCAGAGCGCTGGGAGCATCTTCTCCAGGCCTGAAGTACTGCGACCTGGCTCATCTGCCAGAGGGGCTCGGCTCTGCCCGCCCACCGCGGGGCGGGGCGCACGCTCGGAGGCTCGGGGACCGCGAGTGGCTGAAGCGTCGCGGGCTCCTGTGCACGTCTTCCCGGCTCCGGAGCCCCTTGCCCGCCGCGCTGCCCGCCGCCGCCTGTAGTCTTCAGCCCGGCGGCGCTTGTCGCAGTCGCCAGCAGCGGATCACCCGCGAGCGCCCAGGTAGGGAGCTCGGGTGGGAGGCAGCCAGGCGAGCCGGCGCGGCCGGGAAGGCGGAGCGCGGCGGTGCGCTCCTCTGCCAAGCCGCTCACCCCGGCCCAGTCTGGCCTGGCCCGGCCCGCGGCCTCCGGTACCCCGAATCCAGCGGTGCCTCTGGGCGAAAGGAGACCTGCCTTCCGCGCCTCGGCTGCGCTCCTGCTCCCGGGCCACCCCTTTGAGACCCCCCCCAACTCCGCGCGCGACAGCTTGTGATCTAGCGTACGCACACGTCCACCCTCCCCAAAGAGCCTGCCCCGGCCCGAGAGCGCGAGTTCGTCTCCTGCTCCCCAACTGTGTCTCTGGCCAGGAGCCCCACCTCCATCTTATGCCATCCCAGGTGGCTCTGTTTCACTCCACGGTTCTCTCATTCAACGTCAACCTAACTTTAATTAACTCGGCTTATCAGGTACCCCTCCCCAAACTTCTTACCTGAGTTCTCCAGATGGCCCCACCGTTGGAGACACCCCTACAACCCCTCCCCGATCTCTTGTAATTCCGCTTGGTGACCTAAGGACCCCGTGTTGTTACTCCTCCGGGGAGCAGTTTTTATCCAGCTTCCTTCCTCTACCTTTGGTTTCATCCTGTCCCCGCGTTCACTATATCCCGTCTCGGTCCTCAACCCTAGTCCCCATGGTCCCAGAGCCGGGCCCTGTCAACAACAGCACCCCAGCCTGGGGGCCTGGGCCACCGCCTGCCCCAGGGGGAAGCGGCTGGGTGGCCGCCGCGCTGTGCGTGGTCATCATGCTTACAGCGGCCGCCAATTCGTTGCTGATCGTACTCATCTGCACGCAGCCCGCGCTGCGCAACACGTCTAACTTCTTCCTGGTGTCGCTCTTCGCGTCGGACCTGATGGTGGGGTTGGTGGTGATGCCTCCGGCCATGCTGAATGCACTGTATGGGCGTTGGGTGCTGGCGCGCGGCCTCTGCCTACTTTGGACCGCCTTCGACGTGATGTGCTGCAGCGCCTCAATCCTCAACCTCTGCCTCATCAGCCTGGACCGCTACCTGCTCATCCTCTCCCCGCTGCGCTACAAGCTGCGCATGACAACCCCGCGTGCCTTGGCGCTCATCCTGGGTGCCTGGAGCCTTGCGGCGCTTGCCTCCTTCCTGCCCCTGTTGCTGGGCTGGCACAAACTGGGCAACGCTCGGACACCTGCCCCCGGCCAGTGCCGCTTATTGGCCAGCCTGCCTTTCGTCCTCGTGGCGTCCGGAGTCACCTTTTTCCTGCCCTCAGGTGCCATCTGCTTCACCTACTGCAGGATCCTGCTGGCTGCCCGCAAGCAGGCGGTGCAAGTGGCCTCGCTCACCACGGGCATGACTGGCCAGGCCCTGGAGACCTTGCAGGTACCCGGGATGCATTTGGGCTCTTGGGATGGGAAGGAATAAACATTTGGGAATCCACTTGCTGACTGTCTCTTAGTAAGTACTTGGGGCTGATCCTATAAGGCTCTGCCTCTCTAATGAATCTCAAACTCTGACTGTGGTGGGTTAGTTGCTATATCCGGATACGGAGGAGGAAGCTGGCGTGCTTCTCCTTGACAGGCCCCATCGTGTATCACATGTGGCAAACTTAGAGATCGCTCTTTCTCTCCCTCATATCCATACTCCTTTCTCAGGGCCTGCTGGTCCTGCCTACGGGTCTAAGCACACCTCTCTGCTGTCTCTGTTGTGTAAGCCACTGTCACCTCTCACCAGGGAGCCTTTGATAGGCTCCCGCTGCTCCCACCCCCACCCCCGCTGCAGTCCATTTTCCCAACCAGAGCCAGAATGACTGAAAAGACCGTGGCTGTGTTGCTTTCCTTTTTCAAACCTCACCTAGCTCACCATAAGGAGAAAACCGATCTCAGAATATGGCCTGCGGATCCTTCCAGACCAAACTCCATCCTCCCTTCCTCCTCTCTCCCTCTCTTCCACTTGGTCTGCACCAGCCTCAGGGCCCCGATGACAGTCCTCAAAGCTGCCAAGCTTAATTCTGTGCCAAGATTTTGGCTTTCACTTTCAGATAGCGTCTCATGCAGCTTCGGCTGGCTTCAAATTCACTATGTAGCTGAGGGTGATCTTGAAGTTGGGATTTTCCTGCCTCTACCTCCTAAGGGCTGGGACTATAGGCGTGAGCCACCATGCCTGCCTTAAGGTCTTTGCATTTGCTGTGGCCTTTGCTTGGATGCTTCTCCCTGGAGCTGCTCTTGCCTAATTCCTTTTTAACCCACCTCTTCCCAGGGTGACCCCGACTTTCTGATCTGCTATTGCCATCACAACCCCCAAACTTATTTGTTGATTTATCCACTTTGGCTCACTGACTTGAGAGCTGTGTGAGGTTAGGTCAGTTTTGACCCCCAGTACACAGCTCAGTAATAGCTGATAAATAGGGCCGGGCTCTTAGCTTGAGCAAGGGTGGCTAGTCTTGCCATCCAGGCCATGTTGGGCTTCAGGCTGAGGTCCACCCTGAGTGATGTCCACTGACTAGACTTGAGCTTCTGAGATTCGGGTCTCTAAATCTAAGCCCCTGGCAAAGGTCCCAAGTAGGCTCTGCAAGGATGTCTTGGTATAGCCTCAGGTGAAGGAGGTTCTTCGAGGGTGGTAGCCTGGGGGTCACGCAGCAGCAAGGGACTGGGCTGTGGTGGGAAAGGTAGCAGGCTCTGGGCAGCCCCCAGGGTAGCTGGACCACAGTGCCCTGAAGATATGCCTGATCCTTTTTTTGTTTTTGTTTTGTTTTTCGAGACAGGGTTTCTCTGTAGCTTTATAGCCTGTCCTGGAACTAGCTCTTGTAGACCAGGCTGGTCTCGAACTCACAAAGATCCGCCTGCCTCTGCCTCCTGAGTGCTGGGATTAAAGGCGTGTGCCACCACCGCCTGGCTCGAGAGAGCCTGATCTTTCAAGGTCCAGTCACCTAGGACAGTGGTATCTGGGTGGGCAGGAATCCTAGCTGCAACTCTCTGTTTCTCTCTACATTCTGAGAACATTCTGGAGTCCCAGCAGCTGTCTGTGGTCCTGATACAGAGGTAGGATGGAGGTCCCTTCACTCTTTTCTGAGGATTTTGGTGATTTCTTTCTTTCTTTCTTTCTTTCTTTCTTTCTTTCTTTCTTTCTTTCTTTCTTTCTTGTTTGTAAAGACAAACTTGTAAGTGGAACGGTGGTGGCACATGCCTTTAATCCCAGCACTTGGGAAGCAGAGGCAGGCAAATCTCTGTAAGTTCGAGGCCAGCCTGGTCTACAAGAGCTAGTTCCAGGACAGGCTTCAGGCTCCAAAGCTACAAGAGAAACCCTATCTCAAAAAACCAGGAGAAAAAAAAAAGAAGACATCCTTGCTCGGTGGCGAGTTATTCTTGCCTTGTCGTGATTTCATTGACTTGCCCATTTGTTGACTTGAGTCTAAGAAGGGGCAACACTTGCTTCTCACCTGGGTAAATTTCCTGGCCTCTGAGGCAGGTGGCTTCTCCAGAGGGATTCTGAAAGTGAATGAGCTATAGGCAATGTCGGTGATGCAAACAGATAGTATGTGATGTCTCTACACAGCAGAGGATTGGTTCTTACTCAGCAAAGGAGTCAGATGGTTCAGTGGTTAAGAGACCTTGCTGCAAAATCACGAAGATGGGAGACTGGATCCCAGCACCCACAAGCTGGACATCCCACAAACACTCAGAACTCCATTGCGTTCAGTGCTGTCTCTCAGATTTGGTACATGTGACAGTAGCATGTCAGCACACACACACACACAGACAGAGACACACAGGAACACACAGACACACACACACCGCCACACACACAGACACAAGATACACAGACAGACACAGACACACACAGACACATGCACAGACTCACACACAGACACGCACACAGACAAGTACACACAGACACACACAGAGATATATACTGACACACATAGACACACAGACATGTACTGATACACACACAGACACATACTGACACATATAGACACACACACAGACACATACCGACACACAGACACACACACAAGATACATAGACAGACACAGACACACACACAGACACATACCGACACACAGACACACAAACACACACACAAATAAATGCCAATGAAAACAATATTCAGTACAAATGGAAGCTCCCAGGTTCATGAGACATTGGCTGACCGTGACACAGGGTCTCCAGTGGTCTACCACTGAGCTCCCTGCTCACTCTCTAAGATTTTGTAAAGGAAAGGAATCACCTGGGGGTGGGGCGTATATGCCTTCCTGCCCCCCCCCAGTCCCCATCTTAAGTCTCTTAGTTCATCTCTATATGGCATTTTCTTTGTATTCCTCATTTATCTTTTTACTTCCATGAATGTGTTCAGAAAGAAAACCTCCTATCTCTTCCAGAAATGGAAAACCAGTATCCCTTCCCACGAGTGGTCACAGGAAACACAGGGTGGGATGTCAGAGGGGCCCCAAGCAGTGTCACTGGCATGTCTGTCTGCTGTGCCCAAACCTGAAGCTGGCTTTCTCATCCTGAGTTCGGGGAGGGGATACCAACAACAAAGAACATGCCCCCTCTTGCGGGAAAACAGCTTGCAGCACTCATGTGTTTGTATTTTTAAATTTTAACTTATTATTATGTGTTTGCGTGTGAGCATGCACACATGTGCCATAATGTGTGCATGTAGGATTTATGACGATTTTTATGGAGCCCGGGGTCTAACTGGGCTCCGTGCAGGTGCCTTCGCTAAGCCTTCTCACTGGCTCTGTGAGGTTTTTTTTTTTTTTTTTGAGACAGGGTTTCTCTGTGGCTTTGGAGCCTGTCCTGGAACTAGCTCTTGTAGACCAGGCTGGTCTCGAACTCACAAAGATCCACCTGCCTCTTCCTCCCGAGTGCTGGGATTAAAGGCGTGTGCCACCATCGCCCGGCCTCTGTGAATTTTTAGAATGTTTCATGTAACTGAAAAGTCCTGAATGCCTGTTCTTGAGGAAGCTCTGTACCAGAGAGCAGGATATTAGAGGTCGGTCTGTCGGGCTCCCCAGTCCCAACAGGGCCCCCACACAGGTGTTCTTTAGATGAAGCGAATCAGCTGGTACCATGACCTCAGGACCTGTGTGGGTATCTCCGACAGGCACACACCGTTGTTTTGAGCACTCTGTCATTCACCAAGCCAAGTTGGGTATCCAGAACACCTGCTGAGCATCTGTCCCTCAGCCCTGCTTCACAGTAGGGCAACTATGCCCCAGAGAGAGCAGATGTGATGAAGTGACAGTTGATCAATGCTGTGACCAGCGACATTATACCTTGTCCCACTGCCAACTGTTTCCCAGGTCCTCCCTGAGCGTTGATCTGCCAATGCAGCCTGCACCGTGGGACTCTGACCTGGGCCGCTAGTGCTCTTTCCCCACTCTCTCTGTAGTGGTTTTGTTTTGTCTCAGGCCTGGAAATACCATCTACGAGCAGCTAGGCCAAGCCCTGCTGAAGGACAGACAGAACTCTGCCCTTCCCAGGCTCCACACTTAGCCCCCGGGGTTTTCTCCATGTCAGGGGATGGTGACCTCTTTTTCTGATCTCCCAGGCTAGAAGCTCTGGAAGCAGCCTGGATGCCTCTCTGCTTCTTCCACTATGGACCCAGTCCTCTCCTCTCTACCTGTGGCACATGTCCAGGCTGTGGGCACCTCGCATCTCTCCACTGCCGTTCAGGGGCTGAGTCCCTTTATCATGCCTGGGTTACAATGGTAATCTTCTACCTGACAGGTTCTATCATGTGTGCTGTGTTTTATGCTTGGGACAGCTTTTGTCTCAAGACTCCCTGATCCTTATCTACATTCCTCTCTTTCTCCCTTTGCTCTTCCTCTGTCAGCCACATTGGCCTCCTCGCTGTCCCTTGAGCATCAAGCACATTCCTGTCCCAGGACCTGTTTCATTTCCATAAGGTCCTTCTTCAGTTTCTGTCCCATCTTCTGGTCCCTTCGGTTCTCATGCTTGTGAGTAGGAACTGCTGCCCTCCCTAGGTCCTCTCCAGGCCCACTGCTCTCGCAGCAGCATCTGCAAACATCTTGCCAGTTGATGGATGATCGACTGATGGCTTCTCCTGAATAGGAAGCGAGCTGCAGGAGTACAGGAGCTTGTCATGTTCGCTGCTGTATTTTCAGCGCCCAGAACCGTGCCAAGCCTATCACAGCCACTCAGCCTGTGTTTATGGTGGGAAGGAGATGGACGCCTAGCTGCAGAGGGCCTGGGGTTCCACCCTGGCTCATGGGGCTGCCTGTTCTCAGCTCCTGCAGGCTCACTGTATGCAATGAGTCTGTAAGCTTTACATAGCAGGAATTCATTTGCCCAATCAATGGCATGTGTTGAGTACCTGCAGTGTGTAGGAGCTTTTTTTTTTTTTTTTTGGCTGTAGAGAGACCCTGCCTTGCTTAAATTTATGCTGGTTGGAGAGATGGACTTTGACCTTAAGCACTGGCAGGAGGGGAGGAGGGTGGATCTTAGTAGGGGGAGACCTCTGAAAGCCATGTTCTGTGTGTAGCTGAAGGCCTAGGCAGAGAAGTCACAGTGAATCCTAAAGCCACAGGCTGGAGGATATCCCTTCTGACAAGGCCATTATCCTACCTCATAGATAGGAGGATCCACTGGGCTTTCAAGCCAGAGGCACGTTTATCCTGTCTCT
>JAQHUG010000134.1:298444-309224 GCA_028555095.1 Dicrostonyx torquatus
ATTGACAGAATACAGAATTGTCCCGCACCAAGCCTGATTTATATAGTGAGTTCCAGGCAAGCCAGAGGTACATAGTGAGATCCTGTCTCAAAACAACAACAACAACAGATCCGACAGGGAACTTGCAGCCTGGAGGCAGAGATGGTCACAGAACTCAGATCCACAGGAGCGGTGTGGATGGGTGCAGAGAAGGTGGCATGAGGCCCCTTCCCATATAGGATCGGCCTCTCTCTCTTAGCTCTTCTGTTCGCCAGTGCAGCCTCTAGCTCCCTGCAGACGAAGGGAGGCGGAAACAGTTCCTGGCATGGGCAATGTGGAGCTGGCCAGCATCTCTTTCTCTGATCCACATATGCCACTGTGTGAAAATGGGTTGTAAAAAGCCACTCCTGGGCAGTGGTTTCCAGTAGGTCTTCCCAGCATTCCCAGGGGCTGAGGGAGAGAGGAGCTAGGAGTCCCTCCTCTGCCTCACCTTGTTTTCTCACCCCCAGCTCCTAACCTGCTTTAATCTTCCTCCCCTCCCCATGAGTGCTCCTCTCCCCATCACCTTCCCTCTGCCTCCCCTGATTTCCCCCCCCCGCCTCTCCCTCCTTTCTCTCTTCCTCCTACCTCTGCCCTTCCCTCACAGCTTGTCTGTCTCAGTGACAAGTTGTCCCTCCACCCCCATTCCTCCTCCTTGTTGGAGGAGGAGGTGACATTCATTGCTGAGGAGGTGGCTGCAGCGTGCATGTGGCTGCTGTGCTGAGCTGGGGCTTGGAGTAGAAACTCAGTGTTCCCTGCCTCAAATCCTGTTTGCTCCTGTCACAGCCGAATGACCTTGGAGAAGTCATTTTGCCTCTTTGTATCTCAGAACTAGAGGGAACTATTCATAAGGCAGAGAGGTAATATATAGTGGCTTTGGCACATAGTAGGCTCTCAACAGGTTTCCCTCCTCACCTGTTGGTGGTAGAATAGATGGTTCTGGAGACCTCCAGCCTTTCCAGGGAAAAGATGGTCATGGCGGTCACCAGCAGCATCACCATTAAGTAGGTGAGACTCTTGGGATGCATACAGTGTAAATGATAACAGCTAACCTAGACGACACAGGATTCAGGAGCAGTTCCAAAGGTTGGTATTACCTTATTTGACCCTTAGCACATGCCTGTGAGGTGGATACTATCAGAAGAGCCTTTTTTTTTTTAAAGAACTCAGCAGATTTTATTTAACAAAGCAGTTTTTCATGAATGCTTAAGGTCAGTGTACAGTCAGCTCGGCTTCCAGTATCAGCTTGAGTACCTCATCACGGATATTTATGCCAGAATGGTAACAGTAAGGCAATGCAAGATGTTGCATTGTCTAAGATCAAACCATATTTTACACATTATAATTTTAGGAGAGAAAGGTATACTAATACTCCACAATAAATAGAACTTTTTAAAAGTGTTGCTTAGCCCTTGTTTAACAAAATCCCATTGTTAGCTTATTCTTTAAGTACTCCAGTTAATAAAGTTAATAAAAAATTCAAGAATTGGGGCTGGAGAGATGGCTCAGTGGTTAAGAGCATTGCCTGCTCTTCCAAAGGTCCTGAGTTCAATTCCCGGCAACCACATGGTGGCTCACAACCATCTGTAATGAGGTCTGGTGCCCTCTTCTGGCCTGCAGACATACACACAGACAGAATATTGTATACATAATAAATAAATAAACATTCTTTAAAAAAAAAAGAATTCAAGAATTCTGACTTTTCCAAAGATTAAAAATTAGTTATTACTTCTTACATTAAAAACAAAGTTTTAAAACACATCCACACTTGTCCTTAAGAGCATGTTTACATCGTATATAACTTCTTATGTCTGACAACATGGCTTATATGGCAAAAAGAGTTACATACCAGGACAACTAGGTGGCAGTCCTCCCACCCCACTGCCCAGAAGAGCCGGGAGAGGAACCATAGCTCTTAGACGAGAGTCGGGTGTGACATCCTGAGGTCTGGCTCCAACCCATCTTGTCGGCCTCACTCGGTGACTAGACAATTACTGAATCGTTTTTTTAATGTTCATTTATTTTAATTAAACATTTAAATTTATTTATTAATTTTATATATTTAAGTATTTTATGTGCATGGGTGTTTTGCCTACTTGATTGTATGTGCATGACATGTGTTATAACACCCACAGAGGTCAGAAGAGGGCATAGAATCTCCTGGAACTGGAATTACGCATGGTTGTGAGCTGCCATGTGGGTGCTGGGAATTGAATCCAGGTCCTCTGAAAGAGCAACTAAGTGTTTTTAAGCACCAAGCCATCTCTCTAGCCCCTTATTTTAATATCTATGCGTACTCATGTGTGTCTGTTCAGCTGTATATGCTCCACATGTGTGCAATGCCATGCTGGCCAGAAAAGGGCATCGGATTTCTCGGAGCTGGAGTTAAAGGCTGTGAGCTGCCCAGTGTGGGTGCTGAGAGCAGGACTCAGGTCCTCTGCAAGTGGCCAGTGCTCTTAAGGGCTGAGCCATTTCTCTAGCTTGATCCTTAGCAATTTAAATAATGAGGGAAGATATACCCGCACTTCCTTTCAGTTTTTTGTGGTGTTCGGCTGTGGAGCCCAGGACCTCGTGCTTGATAGGAAAGTGCTCTACACAGCCCAAGAAGTACAAGCAAGAAAAAGTAAAAGATCCCTTGAATTCAATCTCTTCACCGCTGGCGACGCTCTTCTTGCCCGTTTACGGCTCATGGCTGCAGTTCTTCCGTATGTTAGTGCTTTTCCCATGACGGAGGCATGCTGCCTGTACTATTTTTTTTTTTTTTTGGTTTTTTTCGAGACAGGGTTTCTCTGTGGTTTTGGAGCCTGTCCTGGAACTAGCTCTTGTAGACCAGGCTGGTCTCGAACTCACAAAGATCCGCCTGCCTCTGCCTCCTGAGTGCTGGGATTAAAGGCGTGCACCACCACAGCCCGGCCTGCCTGTACTATTTACGTAGCTGCCACTCTCATTTATAACACACCTCCTTTGGCCACCATGTTCTTTATTTCTTTAATTTTTTTTAAAAAAGGATGCATTTATTTTATGCACTTTTGTATTTTGCTTGCATGTATGTGTGTGTACTGTGTGCATGTCTGTTGCCCAAAGAGGCCTGAAGGAGGTGTTGGGACCCCTAGAACTTGAGTTATGAATGGATGTGAGCCATTATGGGGGTGCTGGGAACTGAACCCAGGTCCTCTGAAGGAGCAACCAGTGCTCTTAACCACTGAGCCATCTCTGCAGCCCATCACTCTATAGCTAGAACTCACCCTGTAGACCAGGCTGGCCTCAAACTCGCAGAGATCCTCCTGCCTCTGCCTCCTGAGTGTTGGGATTAAAGGTGTGTGCTACTATGTCCAGCCCTGTTCAGTCTTTTCCACCAGGAACCAAACTCATGTCATGGGGCTTGACCGTAGGTACCTTTACCTGCGGGGCCATCTCTCTGGTCCCACTGGGTGGGGGGGAAGAAAAGAAAAAAAATGTGCTGTGTTCTGCCAGGGAAGGTGCATGGTTTATCTGGCCACTCGTCCTTGGGTGGACAGCTGGTGACTGAGGCCTTCATTCTCTCCATGCCAGGCCTTTGGTTGAATTGTGAGCTGAACCGAAGTGTCCACGTGGATTTGTTGACTAGAAGGGAACTGCCAGATTTCCCTGGATGACAAGCCACCCTCTGTTATTGGCACAAAAAGGGACATTAAGACAGCAGAAGGAGGCCTAGCATGGCTGGGCGTGGCTCCTGGGAAGAGAGAAGTCAGGCATTGGCATCAGTATTGCGCATGCGCGAAACAGTCTGCACTCTCCCACTGGCTCTGGCAGCTGAGGAATGTCTCCCTCATGACCACTGAGCTATCTCTATGGGCCCCATGGTCTCTCTCTTTACAGTTGTAGACAGGGGACTCTATCTCGAGTTCATAGAGCTAGTGTGAGGTGGGGCTGTGATTGGCTGAAGACCACGAATCATAAAGCCCAGCTTTTGTCTCTGCCACCCTTTCAAGGCCAAGGGGAAGAGATCGGGGCCTCTTCCAAGCTGCTCTTCGATGGATTTGACCCCGATTCTCATATCACCAGTTTTCATCCGAGAAATCTGTTACGATGTGCTTTGCCTTTCGTGTTCCAGAGCAAGACCCCAAATCCTGCAGAAGGGCAGCTGGGAGCTGGGTTCCAGCACTATAGACAGGCCTCTGCTCTGCAAGCCCAGCTGGCAGGGAGCTAGGCGGAGGAGTGCACCCGTGTGAGAAAGCATTTGGCTGGCACTGAAGCTCTCTGGCTCTGACAGACCCTGGCTATGCCTTCTCCACCCCGCCCTTCCATCTGTGGAGGGTTGCCCGGGAATCTGGTTCCCTCCTTGCCTCCTCCTGGTCTTGGCATCTCTCCACAGCCATCCCACCTCTGGCTGCCTCCAGAACCCAGTTGGGCATGTTGGAACTTACCTGTTACCCCGGATCTGGTAAGACCAAGGCAGGACTATTTTCAGTTTGAGGCTAGCCTGGACTACATACCCTGGACTACACATCTCAAAATAAGTTAGAAAAAGAAGAGGAGGAAGAAGAGGAGGAGGAGGAGAATAATGATAATAATGATAATAATAATGATAATAATAATGATAATAATAATAATAATAATAATAATGAAGGGGCTGGAGAGATGGCTCAGCAGTTAAGAGCACTGGCTATTCTTCCAGAAGACCCAGGTTCAAATCCCAGCACTCACATGGCAGCTCACAACTGTCTGTAACTCCAGTTCCAAGGTTCCAGGGGATCTGATACCTTCATACCAATGCACATAAAATAAAGTTAAATAAATTATAAAAATAATTAAAAGAAGAAGAATGAAGCTGGGCAAATTCTTGTATTCAAAACCTAAGTGTGTGAGGAAGGCAAGAACATGGCTGGGACTGTGGCTCAGTTGGTAGAGGGCTTGCCTAGCAGGTATAAAGTCCTGGGTTCAGTCCCTAGCTCTGCATAAACCAAGTGTGGAGGCACATGCTTGTAACCCCAACATTCAGGAGGTAAATCTTGGAAAATGAGGAGTTCAAGGTCACCTCCAGGGCTCGAACAGATCGTCAGGCTTGGTGGCAGTCACCTTTACTTAAAATGGTAAATTTTAAGTAAAAAATTAAAATCTATGCACATGGATATAGATTTTATGAGTATCCTTTTCTGGGGGCAGGTTTCTCCTATTTTCTTTCTTTCTTTCTTTCTTTCTTTTTTCAACACAGGGTTTCTCTGCAGCTTTGGAGCCTGTTCTGGGACTAGCTCTTATAGACCAGGCTGGTCTCGAACTCACAGAGATCCACCTGCCTCTGCCTCCCGCGTGCTGGGATTAAAGGTGTGCGCCACCACTGCCCGGCTGGTTTCTCCTATTTTCAAAGGGTCTCAGAGTTCAAGGTGGTCCAGGCTCCTTCTGTGTCTCATAATGATCTGGGATGGTTGGTTGCCAGGTGGCAGCATCAAGCTCAGATCTCTCCATGTGTTTGTCCCCTCTCAGTGACTTCTGGGGAGTGGCACCATCCTCCTTCCCTGGTTCCCACCAGTGTCTATGAGGAGAATGGAGTTGGATGTCAGTCTGGGTTGTCAAGGATCTGTGCAGTGCTAAGGTCATGGGCCAGCATCGCTATGCATCTACACAAGATTCCATCACAAACATTTGCTTCATGCACATATTCAAAAGAAACATTTCTGTCTTGTGCACCATGAGGGTAAAGACCATAATTTCAAAACTTGCAGAGAATCCATGGGCTACACAAAGACCTGCTCTTTGGCCATAGGTCCTCAAGTGTAACTGAGTCTTGAAGTGCCAAAGCCTTGGAAGGTGATGGAGCTTCTTGTGGTGTGTGCCTGTCTGTGTTGAATGTCATCATCTGTCCATCCATCCATCCATCCATCCATCCATCCATCCATCCATCCATCCATCTTATTTATTTGAGACTGTGTCTCCCATAGTTCAGGCAGGTCTCAAGTCATTTTGTGGCTGAGGGTAGCCTTGAACTTCTGAGTTTGCTTGGATTCCAGGCACATATCTCTAACCCTAGTTAGTGAGGTAGTGGAAATGGAACCCAGGGCTTCCCACATGCTAGGCAAGCGCTAGGCAAGCACTCTCAACTGAGCTACATTCTGATGCCCCCATGCACTGAGTACTGTTTGGCCTTGCAGGGCTGTTTGGAGCTGACGACCTCTGTATCTGAACCTTCTCAAACTCCTTGTGGAATGCTGCATGGACCAGGTGTAGTGTGGGACCAGGATCAGGGCTCAGTACCGGCTGTGTTGAAGGTTCAGCTTGAGACCTTGGGCACACAAGGATCTGTGGGCAATCTGTGCTGTGCTTAGCTTAGCAGCAATGTCAGGCTTGGTTTGCAGCCAGTGTCAAGTTCAGTGTGGAACTGGAGTTAGGCCTAGTGCTTTCCCTGGGGGTCAGTCAAGGATCAGGGCTCAGTTATTTGCTGGCATAATAGGACTCAGTCTAGTATTAGGATTGAGGCTCAGTCTATGACTAAAATCAGTCAACCTATGTGGTTTTCCTCTCTACAGGTGCCCAGGACCCCACGCCCAGGAATGGAGTCTGCTGACAGCAGGCGTTTGGCCACCAAGCATAGCAGGAAGGCCTTGAAGGCCAGCTTGACCCTGGGCATCCTGCTAGGCATGTTCTTTGTCACCTGGCTGCCCTTCTTTGTGGCCAACATAGCTCAGGTAAAAAAAAAATGACATGCCTCACTGTGCAAAGGTGGGAGGGAGGAGGATGGCTCGTCTGTAGTACCTGTGTCTGTGTTCCCATTCCATCCCTGCTGGGTGAGGTAGCCTGGGTCCCTGCCCAGGACCAGGTGTGACAAATCCTATCCCCACAGGCCGTGTGTGACTGCATCTCCCCAGGCCTCTTCGATGTCCTCACCTGGCTCGGGTATTGTAATAGCACCATGAACCCCATTATCTACCCTCTCTTCATGCGGGACTTCAAGAGGGCCCTGGGCAGGTTCCTGCCGTGCATCCACTGTCCCCCGGAGCACCGGGCCAGCCCTGCCTCCCCCTCCGTGTGGACTTCCCACAGCGGTGCACGACCAGGCCTCAGCCTGCAGCAGGTGCTGCCTCTGCCTTTGCCACCGAATTCAGATTCAGACTCAACGTCAGGTGGCACCTCGGGCCTGCAGCTCATGGCGGCGGCTCAGCTTCTGCTGCCTGGAGAGGCAACCCGGGACCCCCCGCCACCCACCAGGGCCACCGCTGTGGTCAACTTCTTTGTCGCGGACTCTGTGGAGCCCGAGATACGGCAGCATCCACTGAATTCCCCAACGAACTGACCAGGTCAAGAGCTGGCCAGCGGAGAGCCACATTCCAGAGACCTCCCTCAGACTGGGAGGTGAGCTCCATGAGGCATCCTCAGCTAACCCCCAACTGCCGCTACGGGCCCTTTGACATGAGGAGTGATCAGAAACAGCTCTGTAGGGCGCTCCAGTATGGAGTGTCACTTGTGGTTTGTGGTTTGTGGGTCTTGGGGAGTTGGGTCATTTGGTTCAGGCCAGCAGGAAAGCAACCTGTTCTTGGTTCTTTCTTTCTTGGTTGGTGGAAAGAACACTCATCTAGATACTCACCCCGGTTCTTGTCTGGCCCAATCCCCTACTATCCAAAGTGCCATCTGTGGGATACTGGGGGCTCTCATAGGCCTTGGGAGTTTATTCAAAGTGCCCCCTTTCCACTGAAGATACACTCAAAATTCATGAGCTTTCCCACGTATGCATTCGCTGGACACTTTGGACCTGCCAGCCCCTAGGATGGGAATTGCCACACTAAAGAGCACCTTAGGCTGGAAGCCGGGCAGCCAGAAACATGACCCTTTCCTCAACTGTCTATGGCAGCTTGGGGGCTTGGCACAGGTCTCAGGGGAGAGCAGCGATGTTACCTTAAAAGACAATGTAAATGGTGTGCCCAGCACCTGTGAGGGGTCAGGAGGTGGTAAATTCTGTTGCTTTAACCCCTGGTCAGCCAGGGCTTGGATCTAGTAGAAGGCTAATAAGGCCCCTCCCTCTCCCCCCTCCTTCCCTCTGCTCTCTCCTTCCCTCCCTTTTATTTTTTTCTAGGGTCGCATGTAGCCAGGCTGCCCTCAAGTTCCGTGTGGCCAAGGATGACCCTGAACTTCTGATGCTCTTGCCTCTACCTCCCAAGTGCTGGGATCACAGATGTATCACACCAGGTTTATGCGGTGCTGGGGATGGATCTCAGGGCTTCATGCAGTCTAGAAAAGCACTCTGTCAACTGAGCTGTGTCCCCAGCGCCCTTTCCGTTCTGTTAGAACAACCTTGCACACACTAGGCAAGTGCTCTCTGGGAACCACACCTCAGCCCTGCTGTCCTTTTCCAGCCTTGATTTCCATACCCTAACTCGGGCTCCCAGCCTCCTTGTTCTGATGGGCGGGGGACCCCACCACTTAGGGACCCTTCCAGTCCCATCTGCTGTTCTGCCTCTTCGACCTCAAGGGTGGGCTTCCTCCACCCCAGGCTTCCGAGAGGAAGCAGCTGATGGAGGCGGACTCAGTTCCTCACCCTGCCTCTTTGGGTCCTCCCTAGGTCACTGAAAGAAAGGACAGCTGCTTGGGTGGGCAGAGAACAGTCAAAGAGGAATGTCCCTGGCTTGGGGGTGAAGCCACAGACAAGCAGGAGGGGTCCGGCTTGGGCCTGGCTTTTGTGGGTAAGGGCGGGGGACCCTTGGCTCCATGCTTCTCTCCGCTGAGTTCCTCTTCAGTCCCAGGTCTTTATTCGTCAACCCAGGCTCCCAGGCTCGCCCAGCGTGACCAGGAGCTCTCCTTGGTGCTGATCATACTCAACTGGGCCCTGGCAGCAGGGTTTTGGTGCTTGCCCTGGTTTCTCCTCCTCCAGGCTTGCCTGAGGGACTCAATAAACATGAGCTGAATAAACATGACTGTGTGTGGACCTTGTCGTATTGGATCCCTGGGTGGTTGGAAAGTGGGCTGTGTAAAGGTTTCCGCCCACGTGTCCCAGGCTCTGACCTGACTCTGTCCCTAGCTTGCTTTGTGACACCCCGACAAATCATTGTCATTTTCCCACGTGGACACAGCAGCTTGTCCTGAAAGCAGCGTGAGTTGCGTAGGTGTCCATAAAGTGAGCAGGTGCTTCACACTGGAGGGGCATCTGGTTTCTGAACACTGGGACAGCCACAGCCTTGGATGGGTCTTATTTCTCCACGTGCGCAATGGGGCGTGAGCCACCTCCGTCCCTGCCCTATAGAAGAGGTGGGAGGAACAAGGAGGAGGTTCCCATGGATGCAGATGCAGGACCTTTGAGCTCAGGTCTAAAATACCACTGGCTAGACTTCATAGTGACTCCATCATTGATCAACTGTGTGGCTTTTAACAGGTTTCCTAATTACATAGAGGCTCAGTTTCCCCAGCATAAAATAAAAGGCAGCCACGAAGGTTAAGAGAAAAGCCTTTAGTATTGGTCCCTCCCATGTAATCCTTTTATCACCAGGCCCATTTCTCTCTATGCTGACTGTGAATTCTGCCTTTATTCCTCTGGCTACCATTCTGTACAGGGCCACCACGTCTCACAAGCTCAGGGTGGGGTGCCATTCACATGACATCTGTCTCAGTTGCTCCTGCAGTTGTGCAGTGCATGCACATAGCCTGCACATCTGTATGAGACAGTGCTGACTGGACCTCCCAAGAAGAGCAGAGAGAGAGAGGAACTGATTTCTTTGGCACCTGAAAACACCCCACCCGTAGGACCTGGGGCTGGTGGGCAGCCCTGGAGAATCGATAAAAGATCAGGAAGACACTTGGCTCCACTGAAGTTGGAGGAAGAAAGAGCATGGGGGCCTCCAGTCTCACAGTGACTCCTGGGCCTCTGGATGGACCTGCAGGGCAGGAGCCTATGCTGGCCTGGAGCTGGGCTGATGTTGCAGGTCCCACGGCCAGTGCCCCCTCAGGGAGCAAGTGTTTTCCTCCCCAGTTCTTCATTCTAGGCTCTTTCTGTTTCAGAAAGGCACCTGTGGAAATTCCACACCTCCAGAACTCTCTGAGGAGCCCAGAGGTATGAGAGAAAACTTAATACAGAAGTCTAAAGAGATAGTCCAGGCTCCTGCTGGGGTCAGTCTAGTTCTGCACAGGACTCCCGGGTCCCTTGTGTGCAATCAGGGCAGCCCAGTGGGTTAGGACCCACACCATGGCTGCAGATCAGGGGTCCTTCTCCTGGACTGGCAGCAGCAGGGAGCAAGGCCTCTGTGGATTGGTCTGGTTCTGTTGGCATCTGGGTTGGCCTGGCACTGGAAGGTACGGCGGTTTTGAGACTGTCTCCTGGGCCAGGTTCCTGGGTTTGCCCATATTGGTGGATTGCCTCATCTGTGGAGACTGTGGATGTCTGGGGAGGCTCTTCTTGGGCCAGGCTGCCAGGGGCCAGTAGGAATCCCTTCTCACCCCAACCTGGCTTGGTGCGAATGCCCACAGCCTTCAGGATGACATCCATTTGCTTGGCGTAGTCCAAGTGCCCGTTGACCTGCAGGGAGACCATGAGTGAGGATCACGGTGGGTAGGTGGGCAGGGTAGTGGGTAAATGGGCAGGATGGAGGGTAGGTGGGCAGCATGGTGGGTAGGTGGGCAGGAAGGTGGGCCCGCCCTTACCCTGGAATCCAAGCTAAGTTCCACACTCAGCATCCCAGGGTCCCAATTTTCAGTGGTTCTCAAATCCAGAGTGCACGGGGGTAGGGGTTGCGGGGGGGGGGAGCAGAGGTGTGTGTGTGCACTATAGGATCTGAGCTAGGGAGAGGTGAAGAAAGCGTTTCCA
>JAQHUG010000134.1:316341-348303 GCA_028555095.1 Dicrostonyx torquatus
TCTCTCTCACACACACACACACACACACACACACACACACACACATGTAAATAAGTAAGAAAGTAAGTTTAAAAACATAAAGATGCCACAGATGAGCATTTAATGGCCCTGGTATTCTTTAGCTGTGGGGACAGTCTGCCAAAAGTCATTTTCTGGTTCAGGCTTTCCCTCTTGTGAAAGTGTGAGTTGTTAAGTACAGATCCACAGGGCTGAGGATGCAGCTCAACAGTAGAGCACTGGCTTATGAGTATTCATTTTCTTATAGAAAAGGGTGAGATGATCTTTAAGTTCAGAAGTCACAGACACGGGCAGCTTTTGTGCTTGGATTTCTCATTTCTGCAACTGCTGCTAAGATCTTATTCATTTTCTGCTATTACCATGGGGGTGGGCGGTCCTCCATCCTATTACCATGGGGGTGGGCGGTCCTCCATCTATCCAGCTATAACTTTGGCAGCAAGGAGGCATCATGCCTCTCGTTGAAAAGGAAAGCTTGTCAGTCAAGCCTTTGCCCTCCGCTCTCAGGATTTCCTGTCATCCATGCGTGGTCAGGCGCCCTTCCTTCCACTGGTCTCTTTGCATTTACCAGTTCTGTTACTCTCTAGCCCAGGATCTCTCCATCAGAAATGGGACTAAAGGCTGAAGATGTGGCTGGGCCCTATCTCCGGCATCAAATGAACTGAGTGCTGGTGGATGCTGCAATCCCAGCATCAGAGAGGCAGAGGCAAGAGGATCAAAAGTTCAAGTTTGTCATGGTTTGAATTGGAATGGCCCTCCTAGGCTCATATATTTGAATGTTTGGTCTCCAATTAGTGGACTGTTTAGGAAGGATTAGGAGGTGTGGCCTTGTTGGAGGTGTGTCACTGGAGGTGGCCTTCCAGGCTGGCTCTTGCTCTCTGCCTGCTGCCTGCAGATCAGAATATGGCTCTCAGCTGCCTCTCCAGCACCATGCCTGCCTGCTTCCATACTCTCCACCATGATCACAGGCTCACCCTCTGAAACTGCAAGCAAACCCCCAATTAAAAGCTTACTTTAATAAATTGTCTTTGTCATGGTGAACCCTCATAGCGACGTCAGAGTAGTTAACACAAAGGCCATCCTTGGCTACATTGCTAGCTTTAGGCTAGCCTGGGATACATGAAACCCTATCTTGAAAACCAAACTAAACCCCTGGTGTAGGAGGGTTCTTCTGTATTTGGGTTACTCTCATTGGTTGAATAAAGGACTGCCTGGCCTATAGAGAGGACACAGCCCTTAGGTGGGCAGAGTAGACAGAACGGAAGGTGGTGAGAGAGAAGGAAGTGATCCTTTGGCCCAAGATGGATGCAGATTAGAATCTTCCGATAAGTTACCACCTCGTGGTGACATATAGACTTTTATAATGGATTAGTTTAAGATGTAAGAGTTAGCCAATAGAGGCTAGAGATAATGGGCCAGGCAGTAATTTAATTAATACAATTTTCGTGTGGTTATTTCGGGCATAAGCTAACCGGGGCCAAAAGCAGGCTGTGTGGCCGTGCGACCAGGGAGCCAGGCGAGACGGAACAAAAGGTCCTGCGTTCGTCTCAGGTGCTGGGAACACAGCCACCCGCACCCTTCTACTACAAACCCCAACAGAGCAATTGGAGAATGATCACGGGTGAGAGGCCATAGAAGAGTATTTCACCGTTGCTCCTAAATCTCTTACAAATATTTCATTTTTCTTTAAGTGTTTTATATGTGAATATATACATGAGTTGTAAGAACAAGATGAATTGTTCTGGCCTTGGAGGACAGAAGAGGGTTCACTGGATCCTATGGAATTAGAGGCAGTTGTGAGTTGCCTGATGTGGGTGCTGGGAACTGAACTTGGATCCTCTGCAAGTATAGCCAAGTGCTCTGCACCACAGAGCCAACCCCCCAGCACCACTTTTCAAGTGCCCAGGAAGCAGATGTTCTGCTACAGCCATCCTCCATCCCTAGAGGATGTGAGAAAACACACAGAACATTTCCCATCTTGTCGTTTTTGTTTTGTTTGAGACAGGACCTCGCACATCATAGGCTGGCTTAGAACAAGCTATGCAGTGGAGGATAGCCTTGAACTGGTGACCTTTCTACTTTTACTTCCCTGCTGTTGGGATTCTAGGAGTAGGCCACCACTCCAAGTTAATGAGGCCATGGGGATGGAACACGGGGTTTCACACATGCTACGCAAGCACTCTCTCAAGTCAGCCACATGTCCTGTCCTTTATCATGTTAAAGTGTTCAATTTAGGGGGCTGGAAAGTGGGCTCGGTGATTAAGAGCTTTTGCTGGGGAATCTGGTTCAGTTCCCAGCACCCAAGCTGGGCAACTCACAACCACCAAAACCCTCTGCTGGCTTGCCTGGGCAACTGCACTCACACCCTACACTTTAATGAAAGAATAAAAATAAGCCTTTAATGCTCAAGAGTTTGCTCAGCGGTGTCAAGAACATCCATGCCATGGTGCAGCGTTGGTCCTTCACTTTTGCTGCTGTTTCTGTTTGTTTGGTTTTCCAGACAGGGTTTCTCTGTGTAGCCCTGGCTATCCTGGAACTCGCTCTTGTAGACCAGGGTGGCCTCAAACTCACGGAGATCCCCCTGCCTCTGCCTCCCAAGTGCTGGGATTAAATAGTATGCACCATCACTGCCTGGATTCTTCCTTCACTTCTGTTAGCATTTTGCTCTCAGTCTACCCCTCTTGGCTGCCCCCTGGACTCCTGGCACGGTGCTGGCACCTCATGGCACTCCTAGAAGTCTAGAGACGGATGCCTTCACTTTTTCCAAGACCCATCCAAAACCCAGAAGGGACACACTTTTCCCCGGGACAGCCTTGAAAACTATGGATGTATAAATTTTAAAACCAAGCATTTAAAGAACATGTCACAGGGGGCCAGCTCCGCCCATGGAACCCACCATACCTGCTCTGACTTCTGCTTAGTCTCCCTGTCCCCACAGCGGGCCTCGCTAAAGGGAGATGGATGTACTGATGATGTTTACAGAGTTTTTGATGGCTCCCCAAATGGCCAGAGAGGCATACACACTCCCACATGCCCGTCACGTTGTCAGGAACGAGACTCTCTCAGTTGGAAAGCCCAGAGCGTCTCAAGTCAGACCTGCAAAGTAGATGAATCCTGTCCCACCCATCAGGGGTTCATGTGTGCAGAGAGTGATAAGATGGGAATGGGGGGGTGCAGAGCAGGGGGGCGCAGCATCTGCCAGCTGCAGATTTGCAAGAAAGGCTTTGGAGATGATCTGAGCTGTGTCCAGCACAAACCAAGTCCATTGAAAAGATATTGACGCATGCCACAGAGGGAGAGGAAACTATGAGGGAGAGATGAGTTGGGAGGAGGGGGCTCTGGTTGCAGTGTTGCCCCCATGGGAGGCTCACACTGGCAGGAAATGGTCCAGAGGAACCTGTTTGGCTGTCTGATCGGGATTTGCGATGGAGTCTTCAAGAGGCCCCCTAAGCCTTCATTTCTGCTCTCTGATACCCGCACAGAGCAAAGCAGCTATTACTGTACCCCAGGAACCTCAAAATTCATCTGTTCCACCTGGCTTCGCCTGGCTGCCCCCCAGGTGGGCTGAAGTTAGGTCTGCCTTGGTTCAAGCAACTGCTGGGTCCAGTTTCATGGCTGGGGAATAAATCACACCAACTGCGATTGTGACTTGTGTGCTACCGTGGCAATGAAAGAGCCACATGACGGAGCCACTGCCAGCTGTATATTCCTGCTGGTGTCTGGTGACAGCCAAGCTAAGGTTTGGCCAACTGGGAGTTGGGCTACTCAAATAAATCGTTAAAGAAATATTTTATTAGTATCATTAAAATTACATATGTGTATGTCTAGGTGTATGTGCCCACGAGTGCAGGGTCCAGTAGATGCTAGAAGCTGTCTGATCCTCTGGAGCCAGAGTTACAAGCAGTTGTGAATGGATGGATGTGGGTATTGGGAACCAAATTTACATCCTCTGAAAGAGCACTACTATGCTCTTAACCACTAAGCCATTTCTCCAGGTCCCCTTTCTTCCTTTTTGAGACAGGGTCTGACTTTGTAGCCCCTTGCTGACTTGGAACTCATTATAAAGACAGATAGGCCCAGAACTCATTGAGATCCACCTGCCTCTGGTCCCAGAGTGCTGGGAATAAGGGCATGCACCACCATACCTGACTCCCTTTTCTTCCTTTAAAAGAATTGTGGTGTGTGTGTGTGTGTGTGTGTGTGTGTGTGTGTGTGTGGTGTATGTGTGTAGCACACACATGTGTATGTGTATGTGCATAGAGGCTGGAGGTTGATGCTGGGTGGCTTCCTCAGCTGCTGTCTTCCTTATCTTTGGAGACAGAATCTGTCACTGAACCTGGTGCCTACTAACTGGCTAGGGTGACTGGTCAGCAAACTCTGGGGCCTCAATTGTCTTCTGTCACAGATGGCACAGCCAAGCCTGGTGGTCTTACATGGATCTGAATTCAGGTCCTCATGCTTGCAACTACAGGAACTTTACCGACTGAGACCAAACATATATATATATATATTCCAGGCTGGCTTTGAATTTGCAATCCTCCTGCCTCAGCCACCTAGTGTGGGATACCAAGTGTGTGCCACCGTACCTGGCTCTCTTTTTATTTTTTAGCATCATCCTCTGACTTTAGGAAAAGTTCAGGACCAAGTGATCTTGGGAGGTAAGCTGACCTCCTCCATTCTACCATGGGAGATTCAGCCTCAGAGACCTACCAAAGCTGTCCTGGTCACACGAGTACCATAAAGGATTTGGCTAATTCTACAATTTTGCTTATTCCATTTCTCTTTGTGATCTGATACAATTTTGAATTAAATATGTTTTGACCACTATGAGGTCTTCTGAAACTGAGTTATTACAAACCAACCACAGGAACCCATGACGACGGCTACTTCCAGTTTGGTGGTTGTGAGAGACAGCCTGGCACTCTGGCACCCTGGTACCATGGCAGATACCCTAGCATCCTGAAAATTTCAAGGAAACTGATACGTGTTGGCTAAGCTGAGGGTACATTTGACCCACACGTCAAATAGAAGTGGGTGAACAGGTATGGCTAAGAAAGAGAAAGAGAGTCCCGTGATCTACTACGCATTTTCTATCTGTTATTTTTCATCACTGGGGATGGGAACCAGGGCTTCGCACATCCTAGACAAGTGCTCTGACATGGAGCTATTCCCCTAGCCTATGGGTTCTTAATGAGAATCACCCAGTTGGCTCATATGTTTAAATATTTGTTGTCCAGTTGATGAAACTATTTGGAAAGGGTTAGGAGGTGTGACCTTGCTGGAGGAAATGTGTCCCTGGGGTGGGCCCATGCCATTTCTAGTTAGGTGTCTCTGTGTCATGCTTGTGGGCGGAGCTCTCAGTAATGGCTACCATGCATGTCTGCTGGCCTACAGCCCTCCTACCACCACCGTGGTCATAAAGACTAACCCTGTGACACCAGGAGCCTCAAATTAAACAGTTGCCTTGGTCATGGTGTCTCATCACAGAAAACAAACACAAACAAAAAGACTAAGTCAGAAGTTGGTACCAGGGAATGGGTCATTGCTGTGACCATCCCGACTACACTGTTCTTCAGACGAAGGTAGAAGCCTTTGAGACTTGGGACTAGGAAAGTGGTTGAATGCTGTAAGTGAGGCTTAGTGGGCCATCCTAGTAGGAGCTTGGAAGACAATAGTGCTGAGGGGAACGTGGCCTGTGGAAGCCCAGCTCAAGAGGTTTCAGAGGGGAACAAGATGAGCAACCAGGCTAGGGACCATTCTTGTGCCACTGCGGCGAAGAATGTGGCTTTCAGCCCTTGCCTTAAGACTCTGCCTGATGCGAAATGGAGGAGTTCTGGACTGGTTTTGTTGGCTGGAGTTTGTATTCTGACACACAGGATCTAAGCTTTCCCATCAAAAAGGTTAACATTTACTTATTTATTTACTGACCAGGTCTCACCTAGCCAGGATGGCTCCAGACTCACGACGTAGCCAGAGCTGGCCTCCACCTCTCTGGTGCTAGGATTCCAGGCATGTACCACAATGTTCCTTAACTGAGTGTGTATAATTTGGAAATACAATTTCTTGCAAACTGAGGATTGGATCTGTAATTGGTTGTTTTATTCTTTAGTCTTGGCTCTTTGGGGGTCTACCACCCAGCTCCCAAATAAATCCCACTAGGGCTTTTGTTTTATTTTGTTTTGTTTTTTTTTTCAAGACAGGGTTTTTCTGTGTAGCTTTGGAGCCTGTACTGAAACTCACTCTGTAGACCAGGCTGGCCTCAAACTCACAAAGATCTACCTGCCTCTGCCTCCCAAGTGCTGGGATTAAAGGTGTGTACCACTACTGCCCAGAGCTTATTCTTTCTTACGAATGCCTGGACTTAGTTTGGCTTGTTTCTTGCTAGCTTTTCCTAAATTATCCCATCTACCTTTTGCCTTTGGGCTTTTACCTTTCTCTGTTTCTGTATATCTTTTCTTTCCTTTATATTCCGTGTCTGACTGTGTGGTTGGGTGGCTGGCCCCTTCTTTTCTTGCTCCTCGGTTTTCTCTTCTCTAGATTTCTCCTCCTATTTATTCTCTCTGCCTTCCAGTCCCACCTATCCTTGCTCCTTCCTAGCCATTGGCCATTCAGCTCTTTATTAGACCAATCAGGTGTTTTTTATTTTTATTTTTATTTTTATTTTTTTTGGTTTTTTGAGACACGGTTTCTCTGTAGCTTTTGGAGCCTGTTCTGGAACTAGCTCTTGTAGACTAGGCTGGCCTCGAATTTACAAAGATCCGCCTGTCTCTGCCTCCCAAGTGCTGGGATTAAAGGCGTGCACCCAATCAGGTGTTTTAGGCAGGCAAAATAACACAGCTTCACAGAGTTAAACAAATACAACATAAAAGAATGTAACACATCTTTGCATCATTAAACAAATGTTCCACAGCATAAACAAATATAACACTTCCTAAAATAATATTCTATAATGATGACCTAGTCAGGAACAGACTGGCTGTTTCTGTGCTTCTGCACACGAGTAAAGGTGGCGGCCACTGCTCTGCACAAACAGAGCAGTGTTTATTCCCAAGAGTCTACTAACCAGGCATGGTTGCTCCCTGCAGCTCAGGACTTACTTTTGGAAAATCCTCAGGCATTCAACTCTCTCCCTGCTCTGCTCTTCTTTTAGATTTTGCATTAGATGACTAAGGAACTTCCTATTTCCTCTTTTCCACTCCCTTACTCCCCTCATGATGCATCATGGGTAATTTCTACACACGGATCTCACGGTGGTTTCTCTCCTCTGTCTAACCTGCTACTGAATCACCCAGTACGGTGTCCACCCTGCTTTCTCATATCCAGAAGTTTCGTTTGGCTTATTTTCAAATCTCTCATTTTTTATTTTTATTTTTTCAAGTGTCTTGTTCATCTGTTTGTTTTCTTCTATTTTTTCTTTTTTATTTTTCTATCTCTTTTCTTTTCAGACAGAATCTCTATATGAAACCCAGGCTGACCTGGACCTCATGGTCCTCCTGCTTTGAGGCCTCCTGGATGCTGGGGTCAAAAAGCTCTGCACTGCCACCCCTCTGGCTTTCTTTTTCTACATGGTTTGTTTGTTTTGTCTTGTTTTGTTTTTGAGACAGAGCCTCGTTACGTAGTCCTGGTTGAACTGGAACTGGATTTGTAGATCAGGCTGACCTCAATCTCATGAAGATGTCTGCCTCTGCTTCCCAAGTACTGGGGTTAAAGGCGTGCACCACCACGTTTCTGGCCCTTTTCTATGTACTTTCAGCCTTTAAACCTATGACTTCGATAACTGTAATGTGCTGTTCTTCTAGGCATGAGGTCTGAGCCCAAGGCTTATTTCCTTCCGCCTCAGCCTCCTAAGGGCTGGGTTTCTGGCCTGTGCCCTCACACCCTCCCAGTACCTCCTTTGATTTTCTATTCCTTTCTTGTTTCTTCACCTCTTGGGGGCTCAGCTCAGCACTTTAAGGAGTATCTGCTGCAACTTCATTAGCATTTATGGGGTGTTTGTAATGGGAGAATTTACACAGCAAGTTAGCAGGGAGGCTGATTAGCTTACACATTTGCCACTCTAGAAAGATGGTACTATTGACCTGTTTCTGCCCACCCCCTCACGTTCTGGCTCTCTCTCTGGCTCTCTTTAAGGCAGAAGCTGATCTCTAGCCCAGGCTGGCCTTAAATGTGGCAATTCTTCTCCCTGAGTTCAAGTGTGAGCTACCATACCCACTATTTATTTATTCAGTTTTGCTATTTCATTCTGGCAGCAAGGAGGCTTAAACCTAGGGCCTCACACATAATCTATGAATTACCCACCACTGAAATACATGCAGCCTCTTCCCCATGGATAGATTTTAGTTTTACTTATTTATCTATAAGTTTTTATGAGACAGGACCTTAGCATGTAGCCATGATTGGCGTGGACCATGTGTAGACAAGGCTGGCCTCAGACTCAGAGATCTGCCTGCCTCTGCCTCTCAAGGGCTGGGATTAAAGGTGCGCACCATCATACCTGGCTCTCTCCCCATTTTAAAGAAGTTGAGGGCCGGGCGGTGGTGGCACATGCCTTTAATCCCAGCACTTGGGAGGTAGAGGCAGGCGGATCTCTGTGAGTTCGAGACCAGCCTGGTCTACAAGAGCTAGTTCCAGGACAGGCTCCAAAGCTACAGAGAAACCCTGTCTCGAAAAAAAAAAAAAAAAAGATGAGGTCTCACTTTGTGGTACAGATTGGTCTTGAACTTCTGGACCCACATATTTCTCTTGCCTCAGCCTTCTTTCTGCCTGAGTAGCTGTGGCAGCACAAGGCGGAAGCTTTGCAACTCTTTACTGTTTCTGGAATGGCTGACGTGGCTGTTGGCAGAGAGCAATGCTTACCCCTCACCCGAGCAGCCCTGCGTTGCCAGTTTTGGATGCTAGAAGGACTGAGACCGGCCACAACCTGTGTCTCTCAATGTCCTTGGAACATGAGAAAGTGTTCATGGACCTCCTAAGCCTTGACCCCCACCTCAGAAGCATCTCCAGCGGCTGGTGGCTCCCTTACCCCTAGAGAAAATGATCCTATCTTGAACATGGCTGTAACTTTTCCTTTCCTTTGACTGGACTGCACCATGAGTCAAAAATAGGCCCTTCCTCCTGTCAACCACCATTTGTCAGGTATTTGGGTCACAACAGAGACTAATACTGCACTCAACCTTATTCTCATCTGGAAAATGTCCCAAGAACCCTGAACTTTCAGGCTGTCAGGATGGTTCTTTGGGAGACTGTCTGGACACAGCTGTCCCTTCCCTGCTTTGTAGATTTAGTGCCTGAGAAATGGTTATCCAGGAAAATGAAAGCGGGGATCACACTAGTGGCCGTTTCTCAGGAAGTCTGAACAGCTGCCGAGTTCTATAATGCCAGGTTGTCTCTCCAGCAGGTGCTTCTAAAAGCTGGCTTCTAAGACCTGGTCACAGCAAGTGGCTGCTGGGCCCTCCTCTTCTGTGAAGTGTGTCCCCGCCAAAGCCACAAGGTGGAGCTGTGCTGACCACAGCACCGAGGGTGTCTCTAAGTAGGGCAGGACCTCAGGAGCCCGCAGGAAAGGTACACCATACAAGGCCAAGCGTCACCCTCATGGGACAGTAGGAAGAGCCGGCTGTGCGTGTCAGCAAGGGGTGGGCCTCCTGGGCCTCCTGGACTCTGTGGCAGAGTCCTTAAATTAAATTGAAAACAGAGATAGCAGTCAGAGGGTGGGGTGGGAAGAAGGAGAAGGGAGGAGGAGAGGAAGAGAGCGAGGGAGCTGAGTAAGGATAGAGATTGAGGAGGGGAAGAAGAGGAAGGGGAGAGATACCTTCCTCCAGGTAGGAAGAAAGGCTGCTGGATGGCTGGGTCCTGGGCTCCGGGGCTCTGCACACAACTAGCCTCTCCTGCTCCTTGGCACACTGGAGAGGGGGCAGTATTCTCCATCTGAGCTCTGCAGAGGTCAGGCAGGGCTGATTAACTCCACACTGTGGTGGCTCTCTGTGTCTGTGATCAGCACATGACGGGCTCATGAAGCTCATCAGCTAACAGTCACGAGATTGCAGAATGTAAGACTAACCAGACGAAAGACTCCAGACTTGTGGCTTAATTGAGTCTTTGGGCCCCGGGCGTGCACCAAAAGTCTCAGCGGTAATTATCTGAAGAACTCCCCACTGGGGTTCCCCAGTACAGCTCTCAGTTCAAGCTGATAAAGATCTTTCCTACCTGGCATTTCCACAGCAGCCTCCAGCCTGACCTTTCTAATGAGTACAGGCCAGAGACACTGAGATTTGGTGGCTGATTAAGTCTGAACTGAGCACCTAGGCCTAAGCAGACCACACATGCTGGGTTGAAATGGAAGGCCTTGTTCTCTGTGGAGCTGGCATCTCCGTGTCCCCACATGTCCCCACGTGTCCCCTGGTCAGTACTTTTAGTTTTTTTTGCCTTGACTAAGAGGAAGCTAATAGCTAAATTCATAGCTTAATTACAGCACAGGCTAATAACAGAGAAACACAGTGTGTCCTGCTCTTTTTTTCCCTTCCAACTTGACATAAGCTGAAGTCATTGGAAAAAAGAACTTCAGTTGAGAAAACATGCTTGGCCCGCAGGCAAGTCTGTGGGGCATCTTCTGGATGAACGACTGGTTTGGGAGGGCTCAGCCCACTGTGGGTGGTGCCACTCCTGGGCTGGTGGTCCTGGGTTCTATAAGAAAGCAGGTTTAGCAAGCCATGATGAGCAAGTCAGAAAGCAGCACCCCTCCGTGGCCTCTGCATCAGTTCCTGCCTCCAGGTTCCTGCCCTGCTTGGGTTCCTGCCTTGGCTTCTCTCAGAGATGGATGCACTATAAAGTGTAAGGTGAAGTAAACCCTTTCCCCCCGGAAGTTGCTTTTGGTCATGGTAAGTGTTGAGACACAGGGTAATAATGACCGTAGCTTAAGCTCCTGCATGGCTACTGCTTCCTGGCCAGCCACGTACCTAACTTCTTTAGAGATGCATCCCCCTTCATCGTGTGGCTAGTCCTGCGAAGCAAGCATCCCTGGACCTTTTTCTTAAGAGACTAAATGTGGAATTTGCTTACTCAGCTGGGAACAGCCAGTTAGGTTTAGATGCCGGCTTGGCTATGAGGACTTCTGGATCCAGGCTCTGCTCTCTTGCATGGAAACTTCCAGATGGCTTTATATCTCCCGTACCACCCCACCCTTCTCTTTGTGGTATTGGGGATTGAACTTGGGACCTTGTGCATGCTAGGCACACCCTAGCTCTGCACATTGATGTATTTTCTGGCCTTCACTGCACCAGAGCCAAGATGGGGATAGAAATGTCTACCTCTCAGTGCTGCTGGTTTTACTCAGTGACAGAAAACAGGCAAAGCCTTTCACACACATTGTCCACAGTCAGCAAGAGGCAATCGTTAAAACTCAGAATAACTATGACAGGCAGTGGCATCATTTGACCAATCGTCCTAAAGTTTGGGGCATTGAAATGACGTGCCCAGGGTCACCCAGACAGAAACCAGCAGAGTCTGGACTTGAATTCAGGTCTCTAAACTCTACAACCAATGCTCCTTTGCTCCTGTGACTCTCCCCGTTGTCCTGCATCTTGAAGAGACTTGGAAAGGTGGACAGAATGAGTCTGTAGATGGGGAAGGGATGGGAATCCAGGCAGGGTGGACAGAAGGGAGGGACCCCAGAGTCCAGCAGAAGCAGGCTTTTTAATTGCTTAGCAAATTGCCCCGAGGCAGGCTGGCTTAGCCCCAACTGTGTGGTCAGGGTCACTGGGCAGAGACAATATGTAGTGCCCTTAATTAATTCCCTTCCAGTCCCTCTAGAACGAAGAGGAGAATAAATGCATAAATAAGCTGAAGCAGGAATTGATTTTTTGGTTCATAGGGCTTTTTTCCTGGCGGAGCCAGCCAGTATGAATCAGGCTCAATTGAACTCTCCCTCCAACTGTCCAATTTTAAAGCCCTTTCAAAGCAAATACAGAGAGAGGAAAATAAAGGGATGGTCCATTATGATCCGGGGCCCAGGGTCTCTTAGCGAGCGCTCCAGTGGAGGCTCTACTTGGCAGCAGGCACCATCCCCTTTATCTCTGCCACCAGCTGGCATCATTCCCAAAGCAAATTGATGCCGTTGGCCGGGAGACAGACCACTGCGGTGGCGGGGGTGCTGTTTATCTCGACTAATTCTAGCATTGCTCATTTCCTGCTCGCTCGGCAGGTGTGCTTCCTTTCTGGGTTTTGAGAGGGCAGTGGGGGTGCGGTATAAACATAGTCCATGGGAACTGCTGGGCAGTCTAGCATGGAGCATCTTGGTGTGGCAGGGTCACTGAGAGACTAGGACAATGATTAAGTGTTTGGCCCCGGCATCCCGTGCACTGTGGTGTCTGTTAGGCTCACTAAGGTGGCTCATGACCCTGCCCCTCCCCTCCAGAGGCCTTGGTTGTTTTCATCTGTAGGAAGAACACAGTACGCTTCATGGCTGTTCTGTCTCCTCTGTCTCATCCATAAGCCAGTTAGCTGCAAATACAGAGGAGACAGAATGGACGGGGCTGATCCCGGAGGCTGGAGGTTGCTCCTGGAAGCTGGTTTTGGTGACAGTGACTACCTCCTAAGTCACATGCTGAGTGTCTGAAGTAGTGGAAATAATGGTTTATACGCCAGGGTGCAGTGTGAAGAGATGTCAGCCTTCACTAGGTGGCTTCCAGGAATGTGCCCTGCAAGGCAGGAGGAGTGCCCATTTCAAAACACTTGCTGGGTTGGATGACAGGCACGCCCTCACCGCTGACACCCCACCACCACCACACTCTCAAGACCCCACTATGTCTCTGGAAGGGCGGTTTATTTCAACCCACCTAGCTCTATGAGGTGAGGCTGTCTCTGCCATCTTTCCACAGCCTGGTATAGAACTTGGCACCCAGCAGGCACACCATAACCGAGGCAATGGAGTGGAATGCCACTGTGGTCTGATTTGGGATGTGGTTGTGGCTGCAAGCGTAGCACCAGGAGCGGCTTCTGGTAGAACACCCTACCCACAGAGCTATCCCACCAGCCTTGTGCCCGGGTGGCTCTGAGGTGCACTCCTAGGTCACAGTCACTCACGGTCCTGTAGGGCAGGTGTGCAAAGAAGCAAGCGCAGGGAAGGGCACCCGGGGAGAGTGGAGAGTAGCCAGGAGTTGCAGTCTAGCATTGGGTGGATGTCACATGGCCTCTGCCAGGAATGGCCACGCTAATCAGAGCTCTCTCGAGCACCGCTGATTACACAAGCTACTGTACGTTGAGAGTTCGGCACTTCTAGGTGCAGGAAGATACAGATCATGGAAATGTGATTGCTGCTACTGTTGAAGGAGAACCTTCCAGGCGGAGCAAGGCTGACATTGGGCGGGGGAATTAGAAGCAAGAGATGCAAGAGCACTAAGAGGGAACGCTGGTTGGCTGGGTAGGTGAGCTGCTGAGTGTGGCTGCAGTCAGAGGGGGCAGTAGGTGATACAGAAGACGCTGGAAGGGAGGTCAGCTTGGTTGTCACAGAACAGTGGGCTCTGCAGGACCCTGAGATCTGGGGAACTGCTGCGTGTGTCGGGTATGGGACTGAGCACGCATCGGTGGGCTCCAGGCAGTCCAGGGCCCACCCCCTCCAGCAACTCATGTGTGGGATTGACTCAATTTGCTCATTTGTTCCAGGATTCAGAGACTTCTGGACCAGTTGGCTCCAGCTCCACCTCGCATCCCAGCATGCCAGCATCTCCCACCACCCCACAGCAAGCTTCTCCTGTAGGCACAGCCACTTCCAGATGCACTGAGCCCCACCTCCGTCTGTGTTGATGACTACCCCAAAGGACCTCTCCGCAAGCCCCAGCTACACGATGCCTGCCATTGTTTGGGGCCATCCTCTCTATACAACACTGAGGAGGAAGGACGCTGGCTCTGCACTAAGACCCTGTGGATGGTCTTTCTGTCCTTTCTCACCTGTGAAGCAGGGAGAGAGCCGCTACAGCCATGCCCACCTCCTGGGACTCCTGCTGCTGTGTGTCAGAGGTGGGGGAGGGGCTGAGAGATGAGGAAATGCTTGCATAAGCTCCGTGCTCGGCTATTGCCAGTCCACACGCGGGTGACCTTGCTTGCTTCCCTTGCCAATGCTAAACACCTTGACATGCCAGACTGTGGGGTGGCACACCCTACCCATTTGGAGTTCAAGTCCACTGTGGGGCTGGAAAGGGGACACTTTGATGCTCAAGTACACAGAGTAAGGTGTCGGGGTCCCGCCATCTACACAGCACTTCCCTCCGTTCCTGTGCCCTGTATGGTCGATCTTACCTCATAGCTACAGACAGAGATCGGTCTTTGCTGAGCGCATGCGTTGGAACCCAACTGCTTCCACATCTGTGACCTCATTTTAGCCCCTTAACCAGCCTTTGGGCTAAGTATATGAAGTCCCGTATTAGGTGAAGACTGGTAAGCGGCACGCGGCGCACGGCGACAAAGCGTTCTTACCGGCCAGGAAAGGTGGGAAAGACCTTGAGAGGAGGTTGCTTTGGGAGCCATTACTACCAAAGGCTGAAAATAATTTTATGGTTGGGGTCACCACAACACGAGGCACTGTATTAAACGGTCGCAGCGTTAGGACGGTTGAGGATCACTGCCTTAGATGGGTGGTGGTTATGTGTAATTCACACCACCATCTGGAGGCAGAGGCTTTTTTGTTGTTTTGTTTTTTGTCTCCCTTGAAGCACTTGCTGCTACTGATAAGAACTTGTCACTCTAAGAAAAGAGCCAAGTGCAGAGTTTGCACATGGGGCTGGGAAATGACAAAGGCCTCCTGGGGGGACAGTCTCAGAGAGCAGTGAGGAGCCCGCAACAACATACAGATACACAGGTGAGGCCATGGGGCTGCCCTGGGGTTCAGACTGTGACCAGCTGCATGAGGGGCGCAGTGGAGATGGAGGCCTCATTAGGCTGCCAGAGAATCACGGCAAATGGTCTGGCTTTGCCGTCTCAAGCCCCAGTGTTCAGAGAGGTGGTTTTTACAGCAGTCTCTAACAATAGACAGGATGTCGGGGTCTGGGATACAAGAGGATGGTGTCTTACAGGTGTCTGACTGTTTGCCTGAGATTGGCACTCCAGGGAACTACCAGAAGCAGAGTACATCCCAGGTGGCCACTGTCCCTGCAACCTTCCAAGGACCAATACATGCAAAAATGACTTAAATCTTGCTAGCTGCTGGCAGCAAGGCCACTGACTTCACAGCCAGAACACAGCCCGTGTCAGATCAATCAAACCATAGGCAGCCATTAGCTCTTGAGTGTATCTGTGTTGTAATCCTCTGAGTCGAAGGGTGCTTTGTTACACAGCGATACTGTGACCAAAGCTGACTGATACACCCCTCTTGACTCTTTAGAGCGTGTGTTTTTATATAGAAGATTTCATCACTTAAGAAGATTCCCCCCAGCTTTCTCCTAAGAGAGATAAAGAATGCAGTGATCATTGTATGAAGTAGCCACACAGAACAACACAGCAGTGGGAAACTGCTGAGACTCAAAAAAGTCATGGGAGGTGGCAAAGAGCTGAGGAAAGCGAGCCGCTGTGGCTGTCTAAGGGTTCATCCAGCAGTCCAGAGTATCACAGGTGAGTTACCTGAGGTAGGTGGTTTGACTTGCTATATATCTATCTATATCGTGTTGTCCATCTGTCCGTCCGTCCGTCCGTCTGTCCGTCCATCCATCCATTCATCTACCCGTGATACCCAAGAGAGGGAAGAATGTGTACAGAAAGAAATGTCCAACATCCTCTACCTTTACTAATTTCCACCCCCACTTCCTTGCTGGTTCTTGCCTGACCCCAGCTTGGATTTTCCTGGTGAGCATAGCCCAGAGCCGGTTGCCGGGCCCTTTTGTATGGTGGCTGCAGGTAAATCAGAGCTACTTGAAATAGGACCACAGTGTCTTCCCATTCAGGAGAATAGGACCTACTGGTAGTCTGATGGTCCACAAAGAGCAAGAATGGACTGACCACACTCCTGAGCTCTGGGACTTTTCCAGGGCGCTTTGGTAATACCAGTACTGAAACGGATTCTGGCCTTTCCAGGTCTAGCTGATGACAGACACGCCATCTTTCTTTGCTCTCGCTGGTTGGGGAGCAACTGTGCCATGTTCTTGGGATGACCAAGGGGCGGGGCAGCTCTGTATGAGCAGAGACTGATGGCAAGGTCTTCACATGACATCCTTGCACTGTCTGGGTTAAAGACTGGCCAAAACACCGTATGGACACCTATCTGCTCTGTATGTGCGGGAGCTCTCTTCCAGATCTTTCTTTGCTCTTCAGTGTCTTGAGTCTATATGTGCTACCAGGAGGTAGGGGAGTGGGGAAGCCTGTGTCCCAGCAAGAGGGGCAGAAAGCTTTGCAGCTCACTCCCCCAGACAGTTTCCTCCCCCACAGCTTCTGCAGACAGGTCTGAGCAGAGCTGGCATCGTGTCTGGCAGCTCTCCCCCACCAGTGGCAGCCCCCCTCCACCTGGCAGCTCTCCCCCACCGGTGGCAGCCCCCCTCCACCTGGCAGCTCTCACCCACCAGTGGCAGCCCCCCTCCACCTGGCAGCTCTTCTCCACTGGTGGAATCCCCCCTCCACCTGGCATCTCTCCCCCACCAGTGGCAGCCCCCCTCCTCCTGGCAGCTCTTCCTCACTGGTGGAATCCCCCCTCCACCTGACATCTCTCACCTGCCAGTGGCAGCCCCCCTCCACCTGACATCTCTCACCTGCCAGTGGCAGCCCCCCTCCACTGGCAGCTCTCCCCCACCAGTTGCATCCCCCCTCCACCTGGCAGCTGTCCCCCACAGTGGCAGCCCCCCTCAGACCTTCAGTTGCTTTAGCACAGAGAGATTGACACAGGGGCCTTACACACTTCCCAGGGTATCTACGGTAGGTTGAATGTGGCCTAGAAGATTTGCTCAGCTAGAATTTGTGAAGATCTTTCTGGGAAAAGGGTCTATACAGGTGTAATTAATGATCTTGTGAGTGTCCCAGGTCAGAATGGGCCCTAAAGTCAATGACCCTGTTCTTAGAAGAAGAGGAACAGGAAGTGGTGCTGTGGAGAATGGATACAGAGACTGGAATAAAAAATCTACAGTGCAAGGATCACCAAGAGATGCCAGGAACCGCCAAAGATGGCCAAGAGCAGCCAAGGGGCACCAAGGGATACCAGTGGCTACCAAGCACCACTAAGGAACACCAAGGGATGTGAAGGACTACCAAGGACCATCTAGGAATACCAAGGGCCACGGAGATCCTCCGAGGACTGCCAAGGGTCATTAAGAGGGGGACAAGGACCATCAAGAACCAATAAGGGATGCCACAGACTTCAGTGAACTGATAACAACAGCCAAGGACCACTAAGGACAGCCAAGGACTGCCAAGGGATGCCAAGGACTTCAGTAAACTAACAATAGCATGGATCACTTAGGACAGCCAAGGGATTCAATGATGTAATAACAGCTAGGGACCACTAAGGACAGCCAAGCACTGCCAAGGGATGCCAAGCCACTAGAAGCTGGAAGAGATAATGGAGACTCCTTTTTCCTGGGCTCATGGCGAGTGTGGTCCTGCAGACCCCTTGACTTTGCACTTCTCACTGTCACTCCCATACAAGAACATGCATCAGAGCACAAGGACCACGTTGTCATGATGGGGCGGTCTGCCACTCATGTCCTCTATGGACAGAGCTAACCCTCTTTCCATTTAAAGACTATTCATTTTAACTGTTATTTTAAGAACTTGGAATACACTGTGCAAAACTCACGACTCCAGACCCAGAACCAGTGTCCTGGGGGCCGACTTGAGACGGGTGTTTGTTTGCATCAAGGAAGGGACTTACCTTGTTCCTGAGCCATTTCTTGCAGACAGAAGTAGATGACTCTGGCTCCCAGGCTGAACCCAACCAAGGTGACAGGTCTCCGGCCCTGAGGGGAAACAGGACACAGGTGTCTGGAGAGGTTGCAGCAATTTTAAAGATATCAGTCCTTGCACGGACTGCAAACTCCTCCTCAACTCTTGCTTGTGTGTGCAACATCCCGGTTCCCACACGCTGAAGTGTCAATCAGTGGTGTCAGGGTCCTTGCGCATACAGGAGTTGGCAGCTCTGGAGTTGGCTTCCTCAAGAGCAGGTGGCCTCTGGCTGGGCTATTTCCCGTTCATCTCAAGCCATTATTGGCCATGGCTCATCTTCCTAGCTAGACAGAATGAGCCAATGACAAGGACTCCCTCTCTTAGACTCATCTGCCTACGGCAAAGGACTGGGGTGATGTGGGGTCCCTCTGGGGATGGAGAGATTAGACACAAGTTCGATGTGATGAGGTAAAAGTAGAAGGGCAGGGGAGGGAATGCAGGGTAAAAGGGACAACTGGAGCAGGAAACCAACCAATCACTGAGCACCCTGACTCTGAGCCAGTGAAAGAAACACACCCTGGATCTGAGACCGGGGCCAGGGAAAGAAACATCTTTATCCCTGAACCCAGGACCAAAGAAACATGCCCTGACTCTGAAACCAGTGTCAAAGAAACACACTTTGTCCCTAGAATCAGAGCCAGTGAAAGAAATATGCCCTGGTCCTAAGATTAGAGAGTCAAAAAGCTAAAAGGACCAGTGAAAGAAACACAGTTTGGCCATGAAGTCAGAGTCATCTCTGCCCCTGACCAACTAAACTAACCAATCCTTAAGCAGGGAAAAACTAATCAATCCCTCTTCTCCCTGGGAAAACTTAACCCCTAAGAAGCCTTGTATAAATCTCTCTACCTATTCAGTTAGGGGCCACCTTTATCCCTCCCTGGCAGAGGCAGCCACTTTCCTGGACTCCTCCTTCCCAAATAAATCTCTTTCTCAAAAGAGTCTTGGGTGCCGATCTTCATTCAATGGGATCTTCATTCGTTGGCACAGAATAGAACTGGCTGGGATGTTCCTTAGGGGACTGAGATGAAAAACCTTGATCAGACACTCCCTTAGGGGGGCCTGAGCAAGGCAGAGCAGAACAGATGAACCTTGCTAGGACTTTCCTTAAGGGGAACTGAGCAAGGCCGACCAGAAAAAAAGTAACTTTTGGCCAGAGCCAGAGATTGCTACATTTCTGCAGGGGCTTCCACTTTAGCAGAGTATTAGCAAAAGAAGTAACATCTTGGTCTGTAGTGACTCTCCAGGAGAAGAGTAGGATTGCCAAATTCTGTGGGGGGAGGAACCATCTCCCACCGCATCCCAGATTCAGGTAGCCTGGCTTCCCAATAGTTAGGACACCTGTCCTCCAGGGTTGAGCTGTCCTATTGCAGCTCCAGCCTTCAGAGCTGTCTATTGCAGCTCTACCCTCCAGAGCTGTCTTGTTGCGGCTCTACCCCCTCCAGAGCTGTCTTGTTGTGGCTCTACCCCCTCCAGAGCTGTCCTATTGCGGCTCTACCCCCTCCAGAGCTGTCCTATGGCGGCTCTATCCTCCAGGGTGGAGCTGTCCTATTGCGGCTCCAAGTACAGCCTAGCTTCTGCAACTCTATAGCTTTAACACATTCTCCTACAGGGAACTTTGTTTCTCTGGATAGGAAGTGACAGGATATTGACTGGGGAGCCTGGAGAAAAGGTAAGGCATGGGACATGCTAAAGAAAAAGAAATTAGGTAGCAGGGTCCAGCTGCACACAGGAGGCAAAGGAGCAGGTGTTCAAAGTTGCTGATCTTCTTAGTGTCCTTCCTCTCTCTCCTGATGCTTTCTAGACAGAGAGGAAGCTTCTAGAAGTCCTTTGTAGTTAAGGGTGTTCCCAGGGTGGGAGTCCTGGCTAGGAAACTGAAGACCAGGGACAGCTATGACATCTGGGAAATATCTTTCATTTCTATGTTCCGACCTCTGAAAGTCTGGAATGTGCACATGATGGTGGGAGATGCCCTCAGGCACAGAGAGACACCGGTGCTTAGCACAAGAGGCCCATGACTGAAGGAGCCCAGGCTCCCAGAAGACAGTGTGGAGATTTGAATGAGAATGGCCCCCATAGACTCATATTTTGAATGCTTGGTCCCCAGTTGGTGCAACTGTTTGGGAAAGATTAGGAGGTGTGGCCCTGTGGAAGGAAGTGTGTCATTGGGGGTGGACTTTGAGGTTTAAAAAACCTGCACCAATGAGGATCACAGGTTTCAAGTCAGCCTGGGCTACATAGTGAGACTGTCTCAAAAAAACAAAACAAAACAAAACAAACAAAAAAACTCAACAAGGGCCAGGGATAGCTCAGCGGAGCACTTGCCGAGCACGTGCAAGCTCAAGCCTCAGGACTGCAAGAGCAGAAGAGAAAGGAAAAAAACAACAGAATCCAACTGCATGATGGTCGGTCCCAGGAATCACAGAAGTCTGTGAGCTCAGCCAGCAGGTTTGACCTCAGAGGAATGAGTGACTGGCAGAGCCAGGCGCTGTCACTCCCGGTCTGGTTTGCAGTCCTTGGCTGGGCCCATATCTCCATAGCCCTTTTCACAGGTGAATTCACTTCTGCTCCGCGGTGAAGACAGGCAAAGGCCACCCATACAGGCAACCAACTTGTCTATTCTCTTGTTTTTCGTGATTATGTCTACCGCCCTGTCTTGATTTATAAGCAAAACCTACAAAAATAAATGTTTTGTGGTTTATCTAAAAAGTAATACAGAAAATATTACTGTTATTTTTGGTGAATAAAATTGATTTTGTACAGTTTATTTCAATCTAAATAAAATGTGAATTTTGTTTAAATTTCAAAAACAAAAAAATACCCAAAAAAACCCTGCACCATTCCCAGTTAGCTCCGTCTCATGCTTGTGGACTGAGAAGTGAGCCCTCAGCTACTGCTCCAATACCATGCCTGCCTGCCTGCCTAACCCTCTGGAACTGGGAGCTTCAAATTAAAAGGTTTCTTTTCTATTTCCTTGGTCATGATGTCTTGTCATGGCAGTAGAAAAGTAACTAAGACAGAGTAACAGCTTCTGCTGAGGTGTACATATCTTAGATCCCAGAACCTGGGAATGTCACCTAATATCCAGAAGAGAGACTATGGTGGTTTGAATAGGTATGGCCACCATAGACTCATGTGTTTGACGGCTTGGCCCATGCAGAGTGGCACTATTAGGAGGTGTGGCCTTGTTGGAGTAGGTGTAACCTTGTTGGAAGAAGTGTGTCATCATGGGGGTGGGCTTTGAGGTCTCCTATGCTCAAGCTACTCCCAGTGTGGTTCATAGTCTCCCGCTGCTTATAGATCGAGATGTAGAACTCTCAGCTACTCTCCCATACCATGTCTGCCTGCAAGCCACCATGCTTCTCACCACTGTGATGATAACGGACGAAACTTCTGAAACTGTAAACAAGCTCCAGTTAAATTTTTTGTTTTGTTTTGTTTTTTAATAAGAATTGCCTTGGTCATGGTGTCTCTTCACAGCAATAGAACACTAAGACAGGGACTTTGCAGATGTGATCTAGTCAAGAATCCTAGCTGGGTGCAGTGGCTCACACTTGTGACAGGCAGCTGAAGTTGGAAGACTACTCGGAGTTTGAGGCCAGCCTGGGCTACACTGTGAGTACTAGCGCAGCCTGGGCTACAGAGAGAGATACTATCTCAACCAAAACTAAACCAATAAAGAAGGGTGAAGGAGGCAGAAGGATTCAGCAATCAGAGGGACACAGGAATTAGAGGATCGCAGGAGCCAGGCAGAAGGGAGGAGGAGCAGAGAGGAAGCTGCCTGTGGATGCACCAGACACTGCTAGCTTTGAAGATGCAGGAGGGAGGACCAGCAGAGGAAGACAGAGGCCTCTGGGAGCCCCAGAAGGCTAGGAAATGGATACTTGCTTGCAGTATCCAGAACAAAGGCACCTTACTGATGCATATCACGTCTGCTCTCCACACTGTGAGGAGAGTACGCTCATGTGCGAGGTGAGGATGCTAAGAGCCATCACCTTTCTTGGTTGTTGACAGCCAGACTGCTACTTGGGAGACATAAAGTTCCACCTTGTTTAGCCAATGCTGCTTCGGTCTTTGCCTTCCAGACAGATCTGCCAAAGAGCTACTCTGGTTTTCTTTTTCATTTTGGGAGGAAAAGATACAGGGGTTGGCTGGAGTTAGCAGTTTCCCAGGCAACATTCCCAGGTTGGCAGAAACTGCTGGGTCTCTTAGTATGTACTCTCCCCTTTGTCCACAGTAATTGAATTTCAGCTGGCGACATGCCTTTTCAGAATAAAGACTGGATTTCCTGGCTTTGGGGGCAGTGAAGTGTGAGCATGTGACTAGTCTCTGGCCAGGGAGCGGACACCGAGGGGCTGCATGGCACCTGGTTTCTCCTTTGGCTCCTCCTTTCTCCTGCCTCCTGGAGCCCAAGTACTGTCATCCTGGGGTAGGAAGTCAAGTTACTGCTGCCATACCCAGGGCAACAATTGCGAGGCCTTGACTTCCTGCTCAAGGCAAGAGGCCTCTCTCCCGCGGCTCACTCACCATCAGAGTGCCTGACATGCTCTAGGATTCTCCAGTGAAAATAAACTTTCACCTTGAATATGTGTGTGTGCATGTATGTATACATGTGTGTTTGCGTATGTGTGTATACATGTATGTGTGTGTGTGCGGGTGTGTGTGTGTGTGCTGACCAGAGGTCAACACTGAATGTCATTTCTGGAGCTGCCTACCTTGTTTTATGAGGCAGGGTCTTTCGCAGGCGGGAGGGGGTGGCGCTCTGATTTGGCTAGTTCTGGTGGGCAGTGGGCCCCCGGGAGCCACTTGTTTCCACCTCCCCAGTGATGGGATTAAAGGTGTGTACCTCCTCCTCATCTGGCAAGGGCAAGGATTTTTATCAAATCTCTCTGGCCCTGGATCCAAATTTTACTTTAAAGCTATTTTTTTTAAAAAAGATTTATTTTTATTTATGTGTATATGCGTATGTATGTCATGTGTGTGCAGGGGCCCGAGGAGGCTGGAAGAAGGGGTCAGATTTCTTGGAGCTGCACTCATGGGTGGTTTTGAGTTTCCTAGGCTACTGCCCTGATTTGAACGTGAGTGGCAGTAAAGATGACTTTTCCCCCAGAGCTGCAGGGCTGCTTCCAACCGACTTACTGTTGGGGCTCCCATCAGCATACATGGCACACGTGTTGGTATACAAGCTTCCGCGGTCTGCCTCCCCGCCCACTCCACCGTCACCATTCCCGGGTACCTGCTGCCGTGAGAGGAGGATGTGTGCCAGGTGCTTGCCAACCTCCGCGGACCGGTGGAGACATACCCCCCAGGGGTTGTCAATGACGTTGGCGACACTGAGGAGGGAGGCCGGCCAGGTCAGGGCAGCCACGATACCTGGGGAGGTGGGAGCCCGGAGATGAAGCGGGGAGCCTTGCCAAGGTCGTGTGCCTGACGGATGCTCTAGCAAATGCATATGAGTCTGTATAGCCAGGAATCTGAAAGGTTTCCTCTAACTCGCAAAGGGGGAGACTTGAACCAAACATTTCTGCAGACAAACTACATATCTTATCCAAGCACACATCATTGGGAGATTCCAAAGACTGCCCCATCTATGCACCCCATTCAGTATTCTAGATCCACCACCCTACCCAGCTCATGTGACCTGTGTAGGGCAAAGAGACAGCAGCGGTGAGGGTTGAACTAGCTAGCGTAAGGTCCAACTCTGCTGTGTGTCTCCCACTGGTGTGGGCTAGCTTGGTCTCTTCAGGAGGTGAGACACATGGAACAGAGTCAAGCTGTTCAAGTCACCTGAGACAAGCTGGCCTGAGTCAGGGGACAGTTGGCTGAGCCACAGATCTACCAGCAGACCCAGGTGAGATGAGCCAACTCTAGCCTTGCCTCTCCTGAGCTCAAGCATCTGTATGCCATGAGGTTGGGAGTGACCTGGTATGCAGCAATAGCCAATCGATACATTATGAAATTAGCTGCCTGTTGCCTCGTCTCTTGGACCCTAAAGCCACAGACTTTTCACAGAGGAAAAAGCTGAGGCAGGAGGATTGCAAGCTTAAGGTCTGCCTGGACAAAGTTAATGAAACCCTGCCTAGAGATAAGAAGTAAACACAAACTTGGGGGAGGGGAAGGCTATGATCAAAATATATTTAAATTTAAAAACCGTTTTTGATTACAATAAAAAGAACCCAGTTGAAGATTGATATTGCTGCAGCCGTTTCTCTTGTCTCCAAATGTACAAGAAAACTGTGATTTTTTTTTTCTTCTCCACCCAAAATAAAATCAAGAAAAAACGCAAACATGTTGCTTGGCATGCACGAGGCCCTAGGTTTGTCTCTAACTTGGTGCCAGGCTCCCTTGGGTCACAAGCATTCGAGGATTTGGTGCCACTGTGGCATGCCACGGTTAATCAGGGTGGGGTGCTTACCAGAGAGCACGGTGTACTTGAGGGCCTCCTGGGCCACCATGTTAGCGAGGCCGCTGAGGATGGTCTCCAGGGCGTTGCCCAGCTCCATCAGGTACTTGGCTTCCCATGCCAGGCAGTACTGCTCCTGGCTGCGGGCTAGGGTCGTCCATGGGGCGCTGAATGTGCCTGGAGAGAACACAGGCTGGTGTAGGCAGCGTTCGCTATTGGCTGTGGCAGTTGATACGCCACCCACTGAATCAGCCAGACAGTGAGAGGGGCCTCCTGCTCCTGAGGGCTCGGCCTGCTCTCAATCAGCTGCAGTCAGTCGGGCAGATGAGCATACTGCTGCCCTATGAGTGTGTCCAAAGATGGCTTCCAATCCCAACTCCTGCCTTCTTTAAGAGCTAGGGGATCCTGGGAACATCACCATCTGACCTTGAACCTCACTCTGCTCATCTATGAAGTGGGAAGGTGTGAGATATGTAAGAGAAGTGAATTCTTCCAAAGCAAATATTCCTTTGCCTCTCCCAGAAGGCATTCCAACATCAATCTGCCAACACACAGGGACTAGCATGGAGGCCCCATGGGCTGGCAGCATCTAGACTCCAGAAACACCAGCTGGGAAATAATACGGAAGTTGGAGTTCTGGAGTAGGAAGAGGCCTTCATTTCCTCACCTAGATCATGGAAATGGTAAATGGCCTAGAATGGGGACCAGGAGACAGCATTACCACAGAGACCAATGCTCACTGTGACCATCTGCTCCACCGTCCCCTCCCTATGGCCCTCTGTCTTCAGAGCCCAGCAGGGCACGCGATCTGATCCCACTTGTTTCTGTCTGTGGCAGGACACACAGCTGCTCTGGCCCCTGGCACAGGCCTTTAAATAGCACCCGTCTTGAATCAGCTCCCTGCTTTCTTCCTCTGGCCCACGGGGTTCCAGCCCTATGCCTCTTCTATGGCTCTACTGACAGATCAAAGACAATCGTACTCTCCCAGCCCCCAGGTTCCTGTAACTGGGTCTCTCTGCATCCTCTCTTGCATTCTGAAAGAGCACAGAAAAGGGCTGCACTGCCCCCCTTGACTATCGAGGGCTTGGCTTTCTGTGGGGCACGTGGTAAGGCTGGCGTTTGTGAATAGCGGGTGAGGATGGAGGATGGGATGTCTATAGTCATTGCTGGCTGGATGAATGAATGGCTAGCTAGATGGGGGGAATTCTGACGTGGATAATGGATGGTTGGGCACACAAGTGGAGGGTAGAAGATGGCTTTCTTACCTCTCTGGATCTATTTTTCCCTCTATGAAAAGAGCCTCCCACGTCCACCCCTTAGAGACACACAGGAAGAACTAGCTGTTCCAGTCTGCGTCCCTCCCCACCCCGGTCCTCACGGTATATGCCGGACCCAAGCCAGCCAGTGATGGCAATGGTGATATGCAGCTGCCTGCCTTCTGTCAGAGGCAGGAACATGAACTCCTCAATGGCCCCGACTCGCTTCTTCATCTTGTACCCTAAGGACACAGAAATGATCAACTGTAATCACGTATTTGTACAGCAAACGCTGTCTATGTGCTCAGCTCCTGGACAAATGCGTTGCATCTGTGAACCCTTTAAGACAGGTACCACTACTGTCCTGATCAGAGGATACTGCCCAAGGCCACCAGAGCCACAGACTAGGGAGAGTCTGAACCATCACTGTGCCCCATGTTTCCTGTTGGGACAGAGATGATGTAGACTGTGATTCTTGGCAGTGTTCCACATGCCAGAATGTGACTGGAGGCCATGGGTGCGGGCGAGGACAGAGAGCTGAGACAAGGACATGAGGAAGCTTCACACCTCCAAGGAATGGTGGGTACTTCCGGGGTGATGGTGACAGATTCAGCTGAACAGGCTGAATTCTTTCTCAGCAGCTACTCATGGGGTGCCCGCGGGAAAAATTCGTTTGTCAAACTTTGTCCTCCCCCTGGCTGTGCTGAATATAAGTCCAGCAACTTCTGAGACATCTGTCTGCAAGTCTATCTTGGCAGGGAGCAGAAGGGGCAAAGCCACATTTCCTCATCCCCTCAAAACACCACCTAGGATATCCTTCCGGCTGAGTCATGCTGGATAAGAACCCTTTCCACCTCCCTGCTCCCTTTTCACCTTACCTGTCAGGCCAGCTCCAGCTGCACCGAACAGTGAGGTCATGACAGCGATGCCAGCCACCGAGCCCAGTGCGGCTGCCCCAGCACTGCCAATGATTGTCGCAGCTCCCGCAGCAACAAGGGGGGCAGCTAGCCCCCCAGTCACACCTGCAAGGTTAGAGCTCAGTTAGGATTAATGGGTTCTTTTCCCATGAGTTGCCCACTGCCTTCTGTGGAAGCTTCTAGCAGTATCTTCAAATTGTTTATTTATTTATTTACTTTTGGAAACATACTTATATAGCTCAGGGTGGCCTCAGACACTCTAGGCAGCCAAGGATGACCTTGAACTCCTGATCTTTCTGCCTCTATCTCCAAGTGCTGGGATTACAGGCTTGCACCACCACGCTCGGGCAGCTTCTATTAGCATTAATGAGTGTATTAATTACTGAGCTGAGTGCCTGTCACATGCTGGGGCCACCTCCCCACTGATACACAGACCGTGAGTTAACCCCTATAGCAGGCCTCACCGATCACTGTCCCGCCTCCAACTGTGGCCAGGCCTATCAGAAGATAGCGTTTCCACTTCCTCCGTTTTTCTTTCTTCTTCCGGGATGCCTCTGCGGTCCTGGAGGGAAGAGGCTGGTCTATGGCTAGTTATGGGTCAGGAGCCCTTGAGATCTCCCACCTCACCAACCCCCAAACCCGAGATCAATGGTAGGCAGGCCCCGGACCACCAGCGACTGGAGGAAATCTCAGTGAATGGGGCAAACTACTTACCCTGCAGATCCATCCTAGTGGGTGCAATTTGAATAATGAAAAGACAATAATAATAATAATAATACAGCAACAACAGCAAGAGAAGCGTAGAACAGCTTTCACAGAACAGATGGACCCAGAATGAGTACGGTATGTACCCCCACCTTGCCAGCAGAATCCACCTCCCCTGGGGATTTTGGAAAGCCCATATCCTCCACAGTAATTACTTGTGGGATGGACTAGTAAAACATCTGTATGGATGATGGTGGCTTTGTGGCAACAGCTGGATTGGTCCAGACTCAAAACACAGATGCTATAAACCCAGCCAAGGGTAAGAAGGTGTCTGCAATGATAGCGGTTGGGGATTTTGTTATCTAGTTTGTAGTTCTTTGAGAGAGGGTCTGAAGACCCTGGCAGGCCGTTAGCTTTCTATGTAGCTGAGAATAATCTGGAACTTCGGGTCCTCCTGCCTCTGTTTTCCAGGTGCTAAAGTCACAGGTACACATCACTGCGTCCAGTTTATGTGGTATGGGTATCGAGCCCAGGGTTCTGAGGATGTTAGGCGAGCACACCAGTGACCGAGTGCCCATCACTAGCCCCTCCAAGAATGTCTGTCTCGAGTGCTCAGTCAAGACACTTAGTTTTCCTGGCGGACCTTTAGCCCTTGGCTGCTTTAAGGTGATCGGAGGCAAGAAGAGCAGTGGAGGGTGGGTGGAGAGGCCATTACGAGAGAACTCTGAACTGAAGCTGGAATTTGGACAACAGAACGCGGAGCGACCATAAATGATGAGAAATGGTTAATATTTAGTGAGTGCTTCCTCAACACCAGACTCCACACTGTGAACTTCCCATATTTTGCCAAGAAGCAGTTTATTGCAGTCCCACAGTCTGAATGCTTTAAGAGATAATCGTAGTTATTCCCGGGAGGCTGTGTCTATGTGTGTGTGTGTGTGTGTGTGTGCGCGCGCACTAAGAGAATGCTTAAAACCTTTTAGGATCAGGGCTCATGTAGTACACACACTTCTTTGGTAGTAACAGTGGCCGTTGCTACCATACAACATAGCTTTGATCCTTAGGCTTCTACAAAATGAGGAAAATAATACATACTTTTTAAAAGTGAATTTTTTTTTTTTTTACTGTGTGTGTATGTGTACACGTAGGTTTAGGACAACATGTGGGAGTTGGCTCTCTCCTGCCATCGTGTGGATCCTAGGGAGAGCACCAGGTCATCAGCCTGGGCAGCAAGTGCCTTTGCTCACTGAACCATCACAGAGCCCAACGATCGATCGATTGCTTTTCGAGGACGAAGTGTAGCTGGGCTATGACTATTTAGCCAACAAACACACTGCACACGGACAATGCACTGCCCCGCCCCCTGGAGTCTGCATATCTATGGGCTGAACCCCCAGCCTCCAACTCATGCTCAACCAACATGCCTATATCCTTCCTCAGGAGCAGAACCAAGAAATGGATTTGCCTCAGGCACCAAGGACCTGACGTTTGGTTGCCTGCCAGCGCCAGCTCACCTGAACACACTTTCCTCCTGTGAGGGCCCTGTGTGGAAAGCAGCCCCTCTCGGCTGCTCTCCTGCAGAGAACCAGGAACCAGGGATGAGAATCTTTGCCTGCCATGGGTTTCTGTGATGAGTTGGAGCATGTTCCCAGCAGGTGGATAGAGAGATGTGACTAGGAGAGTCTGGTGTCAGGATCTAAACTGTGACATTCTGCAGTTGCTCCTCAGTACTGGTGGGGGTTTATTGTAGGTGTCCCAGAGTGCACCAGAATCCAGGGGGCTCATGTCCTTTACATTTGTATGTAACTTCTGCATATCCTCTTGAAGGCTTTAAGGGTGTTTAGATGTCATACATCTCATACAATATAGCATGCTATGTGTCATGACATTCCTACTGTTTATGTAAAATGATAAAGGAAGTAAAGTACATTCAGTATAGGTCTTATTTTTTTTTAAAGATTTACTTATTATGTACACAGTGTTCTGCCTCCATGTATGCCTGCATGCCAGAAGAGGGCGCCAGATCTCATTACAGATGGTTGTGAGCCACCATGTGGTTGCTGGGAATTGAACTCAGGACCTTCTGAAGAGCAGTCAGTACTCTTAACCTCTGAGCCATCTCTCCAGTCCTAGATCTTAATTTTTTTTCTTTAATGATTGTTTTGGGCATGGTAGAATACATCTGAATCCCTAGAACTGGGGAAGTGGAGGCAGGAGGATCAGAAGATCAATCTTGTACAGCCATGGCTATTAAACTCAAGTCCAGGCCAGCCTGAGCGACATGACTTCTTATAAAACGTTAAAAAAAAAATCAAACGAAAGTATTTTGTGATCCATGGCTGGCTGACTTGGAGGGACTGGAAATGTACTAGGTGATGACTGCATTCCTGTGCTGTCAGCTGCCAACCGCTGGCCTGCTTTCTTCAGTGCAACACGGGAGGAAATGGCGCTGCCATCTCCGCCAGAGTCTTCAGAAGTCAGTGCGGGAGACTGACAGGTCTCCTCTGTTCTATCCTGAGTCCACCGGTATTCCGGACTGGTGCCGGTCCGTCAGCCTGGACTGCGGTAGGCTGACGGGTCTCCTCTGTTCTATCCTGAGACCACCGGTATTCCGGACTGGTGTCAGTCTGTCAGCCTGGAATGCGGGAGACTGACAGGTCTCCTCTGTTCTATCCTGAGACCACCAGTATTTCAGACAGGTGTCGGTCCGTCAGCCTGGAGCTCAGAACCAGGACAACCGGAACAAGATCCACAGAGGATCTTCAGGAGCACGGAATGAGCCCTTGGTGCCGCCAGCCATGGGGATTTGGGGGCTATTTGTTCCAGCAGCAAGATCTCCCCACCTCACCACAGGTTACGCCTGACCCTCTTCCGTGGGCAAACACCCTGGGGGTGGGGTGGGGAGTGTTTGAAGACCTGCCTGAGATGACTGGCCAAGGTGACTGGCTTGCGAGTCAGCTAAATACTTTTACTCCAGTTGGGATTGCAATAGTTATTGTGGCTGATGTAAAGTAGGCTCATGTGTCTACATCTACACCTACTATAAATATATGGTGAGCTCATACGACGAAGCCTAGGAAACCAATTGATATTATGGCCAGGCTTACTGTCACCATTCAGTGTGTTTGTTGCTGTTACCCTCTGTCTCCTGGTTATCACCACTTCCTCTTACACAGAGGCGGTGAGATACTTTGACCCTTAGGGCTTTGACCCTTCATTAATTACCTTGCCATTAGTTCAAACAGGAGACCTGGAAATGCCCGTCTTCTGGTGCAGCGGAAGACCTGAGTGAAGCATTCTAGTGACTGACAGCATAGAGTGTGGACCAACGGTGTGGCCTGAAGTCAGAGGCATCTCCACACGACAGTCATGGACTAGGGAGCAGCGGGATGCTGAGAGACGGGATGAGGGGGCCCAGCACTGCTGGCTTATCTGTTCCTAGCTCTACCCTCTGGAGTTTTCTCTGGACATGGGCATGTTCAGGGCAGGTTTCTTTGCATATGAGTTCATACGTGTTTAGAAGCGTGTGCCTATTGGGTGCATGTGGAGGCCAGAGGTTGACATCTGGTGTCCCCAATTGCTCTCCACCTTAGTTTTTGAGTCAGGCTCTCTCTGTGGATCTGCAGCACACTGGTTCAGTGACAGCAGCTGGCTGGTGAGTTTCAGGGATCCGCCTGTCTCCACCCAGTCCTTATCCCAAGCACTGGGCTGGAGGCTCACGCTGCCACATCTGGGCTTTTCACACGGGTGCCGGGGAGCCCACTCAGGTCCTCATACTGCCACAGCATCTGAGACATCTCCCCGGCCCTGGGAGGTTTCTTCATCAGAATCAATTATTTCAGGAAGTGCTGACTGCTTTGTCCAGTGACGTAGCTCCCCTACCACTTATGAAAACCAGAGGGACACAGAGTGGACACAGGCCAAATGGAAGCATGCAGGTGGAATACAAGCCAGTCACATCCTGTCAGAAACTCGTGGAATAAGAGAACAGATGGGAAGTGTCAGAAAATGTTTATGAGCTTAAGGCCACTCTGGTCTACATGGCAAGCTCCAGGCCAGCCACAGCTCTCCAGTGAGGCCTGTCTCAAGTAAATAAAGATGATGTTCATAATTGTTATTGATGTATTTTACTAAGAACCTAGTACAGTTTCAAAGTTAGTGCCATTGCCGTGACTTTGCACTGCTGGCTTCTAGAGTGTTCCCATTGTGACATCCATTTGATGATGGTACCAGATGGCCAGCAGGCTTAGCTGAGTTTGATGGAGTAGAGTGGCAGCTAAATCAATAGGGTCCCTGAGGTCCGTGTGACTCAAATGCATGAAGCTGCATCAGAGCAGTCCTGCAGAGACCACACACACGAGATGCTCTGACCCCCACAGCTTCCTCCATGTTATTATTGATGTGTTTGAAAACAATTTTGGGGGGCTGGAAAAGGTGAGATTGTCTTTCTTTTAAAAAACTTTATTATTTTATTTTGTGTATCTCCATATAGTCTGCACATCAGGTGTATGCAATACCCGTGGAGACCAGAAGAGGGCAACAGAGCTGGAACTGGAGTTACAGCCAGTCAGCAGCCGCCATGTGGGGGCTGGGAACTGAACCTGGGTCCTCTGGAAGAGCAGTCAGTGCTTTTATCTTCTGACCCAACTCTATAGCCACCTTTTGTTTCTTTCTTTTTTTTCTTTTTTTTTTTTTTTTGGTTTTTCGAGACAGGGTTTCTCTGTGGCTTTGGAGCCTGTCCTGGAACTAGTTCTTGTAG
>JAQHUG010000134.1:351068-370732 GCA_028555095.1 Dicrostonyx torquatus
TGGGTAAGTGTATGCATGCATGCATGTGTTTGTGTGTGTGTATGTGGTAAGTGTGCACTTATGTGCATGGGGGTAAGTGTGTGCATGCACACATGTGTGTGTTTGTGTGTATACGGGGCAAGTGTGCACATATGTGTGTGGGGGGGTAAGTGTGCATGCACACATGTGTGTGTTTGTGTGTATACGGGGCAAGTGTGCACATATGTGTGTGTGTGGGTAAGTGTGCATGCACACATGTGTGTGTTTGTGTGTGTGTATGGGGTAAGTGTGCATGTGTGTGTGTGTGTGTGTGTGTGTGTGTATGTGAGAAGACCAGAGGTTGACATTAAGTGTCTTCCTCGATCACTCTCCATTTGATTTTTTGAGACATGGTCTCCCACTGAACCTGGAGCTCCCCAACAGTATCAAGGACTCTCTTGTCTCTACCAGCCATAGCTAGGGTTACAGGTGCTCACTGCTGTTCCCAGCTCTTACCAGGGTGCTGGAGGCCTACATTGGTTCCTCATGCTTGCATGGCAAACTCTTCTGACTGAACCATCTCCTCACCCTTCCTTTAGGTTACTTCAGCAAACTACCTGAGCCTGTGGTGGCGCACACCTTCCATTCCAGTACTCAGGAGGCAGAAGTAGCTGAATCTCTGTGAATTCAAGGCTAGCCTGGTCTACATAGCAAGTTCCAGAATAGACCAGGACTACACAGAGAGACCAAAAATCTATCCTTGCCACTGCTAACACCCCTCCTTTTGTCTTTTGTTCTGGGGGGAGCAGGCTCTGCCTCTGAGCTGGGTTTCAGATTTCTACCTCCCACTGGGTTGAACTGGTAACTGAGGGATGAGAAGAAGCTTGTGCCAGGCTGCAGTGCCGAGTGCCTGGTGCAGCAGGTCAGGATCAGGACGGCACCGGGGTTGATTTACGACACTGGATTAGACGACGCTCAGAGCTGGGCGCTGGCCAAGTCACAAGGTTGGTTTTCTTTCCCACTGTTTTAGTGTGTACATGGATGGTGGCGGCAAGGTGCATGGTGCGTGCGTGCATGCGTGTGTGTGTGTGCGTGCGTGCGTGCGTGTGTGTGTGTGCACATATTTGTCAGAAGACAAATTCTGTTTGGCATTTCTCAGATACCATCCACTATTTCTTTTTTATTTTTTAAATTTTGAGGCAGGGTCCCCTTCCATGGCCTGAAACTCACCAGTTTGGCTAGGCTGGCTGACTGATGAGTGCCAGGGATCCAAGAGTATACTACCATTACCAGCTTTTGCTGGTTCTGGGATCAACCTCCAGTCCAGTGATTCTAAGGCCAGCACTTTCTGAGCTAGCTCCCTACATCCCTACATTCCTGACCACACGGCACAGGGGTTTATGAATGGGAGGGCTCACATCTGTCAGACCCTTGCCATATGCCCGCCCTGGGCTGAGCATTTTCTGACAGGGTCACATTCCTTTCTCCAGTGGCCCCGAGAGGGCACTATTCTTATAGCCATCTTATATCTAGGGATACTGTAGTGAGAGAAAGGAGGCCACCTGTCTGTGGTAAAGCAGCAGATAGTTCATGTGGGCCCGCAGACAGTGTCATAAAAGCTTGAGGTGGACCAGGGGGTCAGGACCATTGGATGGCGGTCACACATCCAGGGCCTTTAATGAATACTTCTTCTTGTAAACATAGCCAAGCCCAGAGAGGGTGGCAAGTGACTTGCTAAGGTCACACAGTGAGTCAGGGCCACTGGGACTTTCTCCAGTGCTCTGTCTACCTCACCGCACGACCACTACTTGGGAAGGGGACCCATTGTAGTGGCATTTCATTTGTATTCTAATAAATAAAGCCTGCCTGAAGATCAGAGAGTAAAACAACCTCACTGGTCAGCCTTACAGATCAGGCAGTGGTAACACACACCTTTAATCCCAGTAGCTACACAAGTTAACCATAGAGGCCAGGCAGTGGTGGTGCACACCTTTAATCCCAGCACTAGAGTGGAATATAAAATGGGAGGAGTCAACTCTGTCTCATTCTGAGGAAGAGGTAAGAACCAGTGACTGGATGCTTTGCTTTTCTGATCTTTAGGTTGAACCCCAATATCTAAGGTTTTTTTTTTTTTTTTTTGAGACAGGATTTCTCTGTAGCTTTGGAGCCTGTCCTGGAACTAGCTCTTGTAGACCAGGCTGGTCTCGAACTCACAGAGCTCCGCCTGCCTCTGCCTCCCGAGTGCTGGGATTAAAGGCGTGTGCCACCACCGCTTGGCTGACTCTGAGTGTTTAATATTCATGCTACAACCCATGATGGGCAAAAGCTTTCAAGTGGAATTCAGGCTTCTACCAGGGGCCACAAGGCTATCTTACTCAGACTCCTCCTCTTTGGTGTCCTTCAGGCTCTCCAGGAATGCCTCTTCAAGTATATCAAGCTCCTCTGTGGGCACCTGGAGCAGGGAAGTCACATGACAAACGAGGGCTCTTGCTCGGGCATCGTAGTGTCCTTGAAAGAGAACAGAACACCTGAAGAATCAGTTCAAGTTTTAATCCTGAGATGTTAGCAGTGGTGCAAACAGCAAAACCCAAATCTGGAGACAAAAATAAAAGCCCCAGAGAAGCCAGCCTCAGGGGCGGCTCCGTCCCCTGACTCAAGCACACCAGGCTACACATCCCTGTGTGCCTATAATGCTCCAAGTGGACAGTCTCCATTTTCTGTCCTTGTGGTCTTGGGTCATGTGATCCGCTGACTCTTGGATGACAAATATCAGCCTCTCACAGCAGGGCTTCGAAATGCTAAGATCTAGGAATTTGTTTACGTTGCTGCAATAAACTGTCCAGGCATAATCTTTTTTAAAAAATTAATAATTGTGTGTGTGTGTAAGCCATGGCACATGTGTGGAGGTCAGAGGACAACTTGCAGGAGTCAGTTCTTCTTTTCCACTATGTGGGTCCCAGGGATCGAACTCAGGTTATTGGGCTTGTCAGCAAGCTCTTTTAACCATGGAGCCATCTCACTGGCCCAGATAATGCAAGTTGATCATTTTACAGAGCTGTGGACAGATTCCAAATCCAGGTGATAGCTGGATTGTTTCTCTCAGGGAGTCGGGGAGGATCTGTTCCCAGGCTTTCTGAGATCTTGTACATGCTGTGTGTGTGTGTGTATGTGTGTGAGTGTGTGTGTATGTGTGTGAGTGTATCTGTGTATGAGTCTGTCGTTTGTGTGTGCGTGCGTGCGTGCATGTCTAAGGGAGGGAGAGACAGAAATGTGTACGTGTTCATGTATTTGTGTAGAGGTCAGAGGTCAACAGGTTTTTCCTCCAACTCTTTTCACCTTATCTTTTGAGACAGGGTCTCTCACTGAACCTGGAGCTTGGCAGTTTGGCTAGTCTGACCATCAGGTCCCAGGGATGTTCCTGTTTCTGCCTCCCCAGTGCCGGGATTACAAGCATGTGTCCCTGGATGTGGTTTTTATGTGAACTCAGGGCAAGCACTTTAGAGACTGAGCCATGTCGCAGCCACCGGTTCCTACACGTAGCCTGCTCCTGTCTTCATATAAGGTTTTGCTATGTATCCCAAAGGCTGACCTTGAGCTCACTAAGTAGACCAAGCTAGCTTTGAACTTTCAATCCTGCCATGGACCAGCTCAGGGGAGCCACTCAGACCGTGGGAGAAGCAGGGTCTTGGTAATCAGGAAGGCACAAGGTCGGCAAATGACAGACAGACCAACACACAAGAGAGTGGTTGGAATCTGCTGCGATTTTACTGAGTTCATGTTCTCACTATATAGTATTCAAGCAAAGGACAAATCAGAAGGTCATGTATCATCAGTTGGCACAGTACGAAAGCTTCTTTTAGTCACATCAGCGATATTTAAGAAAAGTATATTATCAGGAACAGGTGTTAGACATAAGACGTCCTTAGAAGAGGAACTCTTGTCCTTGGGAACGTAAACCTCAGACAAGTGGTTTCACCTTATCTAGGAATAGAAAGCTGTTTCATTAGCTATCATGGCCCTTCCTTTTTCTAACCCTTCCTTTATTTTATCTAGTGACCAAATATGTCTAACAGCTCTCTGCACCTGCAGAAATATACTTTTTTGTACCTTCTTATGTAGCAGACACCATGGGGGTTTGGGATCTAGCAAGCCTATCCATAAAGTTCAAAGTATACTATAACACTCTTTGTCCATCAACATTAACCCATCTATTCCCTTGCTCATCATACACCCCGTGTATGACAAGGGTTCTGCTGTACTCTTATTCATTCCCATACTGCGCTTCCCTATCCCAGAGCTGTTCCTGAAGAGATAATCCTTGTCTTGTAGATATATAGAATATCATTATAATAAAAGAGATTGTACAAAGTCCATATCCCGCATAGCCAGCTAACCAAGAAACCCGTCTATGTCTCAGTGGTGGCTAATACTAGGCTGTCTGCCATTGACCTCCAGGAAGCCTAGTCCCATAGGACATGTAGCTCCCGTCCAGCATAATGACGTATGTCATGTCACACAGACAACACTGGAGTTGGTGTGGCACAATCCTTCAATCCTTTATTCTGCCACAGTGCCCAACCTCTTTCCCAGTTTCTAGAAGCCTTGGCTCTTGATCATATTATTCCAACCTCTGCTTCTTATTGGATCTCCTTTCTCTCCTCCAGGGACCCTGGGACTCCATCATGCCACCATCGCTATCCAAAACCATCTCTCCATCTCAAGATGCTTCATCTGGATGCAATTCCAAAGTCATGTAGGGTAGCAAAGTCAGAGGTTCCAGAGCTAAGGGGGGGACACCTCTGAGGGCCCAGATTATTGAGCTTTGAAGCTTTCTTTTCCTCAAGCTAAGCCTTGGCTGCCACCTTTGTCTGCACCCTCTCCAGACCACACCTGTGCTGGGGTCTATGGTCCTGCATATAGCCTCTCTCCTGGCATTCCTGTGTGACAGGCTTGTCTGTGTCAGACTAGATGACACTGTGACTCATCCAAATGTCCTACTGCAGCATCTGCCTTTAGTGAGGTGCAACATAAGAGCTTAAAATGAGATTTTTTTTTCCCCAGAGAGTCACAGGACTTGGCATTCAGCTGCTCTACAGTCTCGTGGGCCCTGTGGAGACACAAATAGTCAGAAGTGCAGTTTTCAGTTCCTGCTGCCCATCTGTGATGTCTGAGGAACATAGCAGGGATGAGGATTCCCGGCTGGGGATACAGTTCAGTGGCAGAGTTGATCTAACATGCACTGGGTTCCATTCTTAGCCACACACACATGCACACAGGCTGGTCGGGGCAGGGATGGGGTCCTCAGACACACATACTATAATGGGAGCTGCCTACGTGCCCAGGGACAGACAAGTGTGTCGCGTCTTGGGGTCACTGGGTTCACACAGACAAAGGCACTCCTTTTTCTTTGAAGGGAAGCTTGTGACGCCCGGAGATAATCAGGTTGTGGAGAAGGCTTGGCTGGGGTGATTAATGGGTGGCGATTGTAATTAGCCAGTAATGTATGCTCCATCGGTCAAGGCTGTGGTGATTCAGGCCTGCCACGTGCATGGGGAGTTAATAAGCAGGGTGGTAATATCAGGCACTAGGCCCCTTCCTGGGAAGGGGAAGCATCTGGAAAGAGTCATTTCAAAGACTGGGGGCTGGGCTGTGTGACTGGGAGCAGAGCTCTTTGAGGGCGATGGGAGGCTCCTGGGTCCTGGCTATCTCAGGCAGTTTGGGACAGGTCTCCTACCAGCTTACCAGGTGGTCAGCTAACTTGTAAGCTGTCATTGATGTATGCCTGCAGGCCCCAAGAGGGCATCAGATTGTGAGCTGCCATGTAGGTGCTGGGAACTGAATTCAGGACCTCTGGAAGAGCAGCCCAAGACCCTGGGCATTGGTCTGGAGCAGTGGCTCTCAACTTGTGGATCGAGGACCCCTTTAGGGGTTGAACGACCCTTTCACAGGGCTCACATATCAGCTATCTGGTGCATCTGATATTTCTGTATTACGATTTATAACAGTAGCAATTACAATTAAGAAGTAGCAATGAGGAGGCTGGAGAGATGGGTCAGTGGTTAAGAGCAAGGGCTGCTCTTCTAGAGGTCCTGAGTTCAGTTCCCAGCACCTACATGGCAACTCACAATCTGATGCCCTCTTCAGGCCTGGAGGCATGCATGCAGACAAAGCACCTGTATACATAAAAAAATGGCAATGAAAATAATTTTATGGTCAGGGGTCACCACAACATAAGGAACTGTATTAAAGGATCACAGCATTAGGAAGGTTGAGAACCGCTGGTCTAGATACTTCTGGTTCTCTTAGCCCAGCATCCAGGCCGTCAGCTAAGGCCAGAGCCGTGTCTCCTAAGAAGAGACTACAGGGTTTGAGCACTTTGCTCCACTTGGCATGACTACGGCCATTTGTCTACCACCTCCAGTTAAACCTGCTGGCCCCATGTGTTCCATTTGCCCCATGGTGGCCAGAGAGGTCCACTAAAACCTTCTATCAGATCATTTTCTATCCCAGCTTAAAAGTTTAACAGCTTCCATGTCTTTAGAAAGAAACCAACACATCTTGTCATGGCCTGCAAGACTGTCCATTCCCAGGCCCCGCCTTCCAGTTTCTCTTGCATCCTCTACTATCTGTCTTTGCTTCAGGCATCAACCATGAGTCCAGCCCAGGAGCCAAGCATGTACTGATGGCAGGCCCTTTATACTTGCATGCTTGCTGTCTGGGAAGTACCTCTCCTAGTGTACTGCCAGGTTGGTCCTTGTCCACCAGTCAAGCTTCAGCTTAAATATCAGCTCCTTTGAGAGGCCGCCCGCTCCTCACCAGGAGCAGCCCAGCCTCAGCCATTCTGTTTCCCACAATTGTGCAGACTCTTGTCTGGCTCAGCTCATCAGAATGTCAGTGCCACAGCTCAGGTTTCTCTGCCTGTTCCTGTCTGTCTATACCTGGCTTGGTACTGACAGACCACAGTCATCCTGATCCACCAGATTCTCTGCTGTGTCCACAGCCCCACATGACAAAAAAAACCTTTGCCATCTCTGCATGAGATTTTTTTTTTTTCAGGAGCTCAGAGTCTTTCCTTCCCAGGGGACATGGTGGGAGGCACTGGGCACAGAGCATAACTGGCTAAGCCCCTCCCCCAAGCCTTTATTATGAGCCCAGCTCTGGCAATACTTAGAACATTCTGCCTGAGGTTTATGCATAGCTCAGTTCCTTCTCAGGGGTCACCTCCTCTGGGAAGCCCTTGTGGATGCCACGCCACGGCCTCTGTTGCCTCAGCAACAGCAGTTCCTACTGACCACCATTTAGATGGGCAGTTTTGGAGCTAGGGCTGCAGCTCAGTTGACAGAGTGCTTCCCTAACATGCACGAAATCCTGGCTTCCACCCTCAGTGGTGCGAAAACCAGGCCTGGTGGTGCATGTCTGTAATCCCAGCACTTGGGAGGTAGAGGCAGGAGGATCATCTTGGGACCTTGTCTCAAGCAAACAAAAATAAATATGTTTGTAGCTTTTGATTGCCTACTATTTTTTCTGTCTGTCTCCTGTTGTGAGATATTTGATTACACTGTGTAAAGATATGTTACTGTAACTGGTTTAATAAAAAGCTAGGCAGGATTTCCAGGCACAGGGAATGCTGGGAAGAAGGCAGAGACACCAGGGATGAAGAGTAAGCAGCATGGACATTACAAAGTAAAGGTAACTGAGCCACGTAAAAGAACATAGATTAAAAGATACCAAGTTAATTTAAATTATAAGAATTAAGTAAAAAATAAGCCTAAGCTATTGGCTGAGCTTTCATAATGAATAAATCTCTGTGTTGTGGTTTGGGAGCTGGCGAGAGGGACAGAGAAATCCTAGTGCTGTGGGATGTCTTTCTGTACACCGTGAATATGTGCTGCTTTCATTGGTTGCTAAACAAAAATGCACTGGCCTATGGCAAGGCAGGCTAGAGCCAGGCAGGGAATCTAAGTAGAGATACAGGAGAAGGGCAGAGTCTGGGAGATGCCATCTAACCACCCAAGGAACAATATGCCAGCAGACCAGTAACGCTCTCCATTGCCCATTCTGGGCCACATTCTGAGCTATCCTTCTCTTCTACCCTGCTTTCACAAACCTTCTCAGTTTCCCAAGAAGGTAGGCATAGCTACTCACACCATTGTTCAGAGGGAACAGCACTGGGCTGGGTCACTTCCCCAGGACCACTGGCTCCTTGGTAGAGAAGTGGGCCATGCCCTTGAACCCAACTATGGTGTGTGTCTGGGTGTGCATGAGCAAGAGGATGGAACCCAGGGTCTTGGGATATGCTACCTCTGACTTTGTTGAGAAGTAACTGGAGGCTATTGAGTCTGGCCAGCACTAGAAGCACTCAGAACACAACCAAAGGCACCCAGAATTGCTGTTCTGTTTTGTTTAAAGGCAAAGACGTACTGTGGCCCAGGCTGGGCTCAGATCTTCAGTCCTCTGGACCCCTCATACCGAGTGCTGGATTACAGGCATGCACCCCCTGACTGTCCCGAGTATTACTCTTCATGTTGACATGCTAATCCTGTCACCTGTAAGATGGTTCTGCAAGGTGGAGAACAAGGCACAACAGTGTCCATCCTCTCTAGTAAGTCACACTGAACAGCCGCCCTCTGAGTCGGGGAGGCAGGCAAGGCTGTGAGCTGCCTGCTGCCGTGCTAGAGCTGTGCCTTTTGACCCTCTTCTTCCCAGGGTCTGGGGACACCTGTCACAGGCTATTCTCATGTACCTGCTGGCCTGCCTACCGCTCTGCTAGTTCACCAGCTTTCCCAATTATGCATTTCCAGGAATATTTATTATTCATTCCTATTATTACGCTAAGTGAAAATTCTCCTAGGAAAGAGAAGCCATGCCATATTTCAGTCCCATTCATGGTTTGCCTGCGACTAGGGCAGAGGGCACAGAGATATATTTCAGAGATGGTCCCCAATTCTGCCTCTTCAGAGGCCGCGCCAGTCGAGTGGTTGCACAAAGACCTGTGTCATTTAAGCCTGGAGGCAGCACAGGAAGGGATGGATTGTGGGTGATGCTTCAAGGTTAGAATCCCACTACTTGGCTCCAAGCAATGTGGTCCCAGACAGGTTACCCTATCCTCTGTGCCACACTTTCCTCTTTTGTAAGATGGGGACAGCCATTGCACCCGTCTCCTGGGGGAACTGTGTGGCTTCCACCAAAGAGTGCTTGGAAAGGGAGCCCTCAGCTGGGAGCCAGGCACCCAGCAGGCACAGGGCCCATGCATACAGCAGCAGTTCAGAGCTTATTTGCTGAATAGGGGAAGCAGGATGTTGCAAAATTAATCCTCAGTTGCCCAAAACTCAAGGACACAGCCAGGGAACTTAGCAACTTGGTCACAGGAGGGACATTTCTGCCAGGCCAGCCTCATTTCACAAAGCCTTGTTCATTTGGGGGCAGGGACGCAATCCCTCCAGAAAGACTTTTCCCAGAAAGTAGAATCAGCTGTGAGGCACACACGGATATGGTTCACGTGCGTGCACGTGCAGGGGAACCTGGCTTTCTGTTGACCCACGACAGGCACAAAGAAAGCAGAGGGCAAAACTCAGGGTTCAGTTCCCCTGGCTCTGATTCAGACTTCACACCGAGCTTCGTGCTGCCTTAAATGAAATTCTGAAATGGAACCCTGGGCTACCTGCTTAACCTCTGGGGCCTTGATTTCTTCCCCGGAAGCAGGGCCAATAATATGGGTTTTCATAGCTGATGTGAGGTTATACACTATGCAATAACTCACAATCAATACAAAGGGCCCAAAGAGCAACTTCAATGACTTGTAAGGGTTACCGAATGCAAACAATCAGGTCGCAACTGTGATAGCACCGTTTTGATTTTGCACCGACATTTACGTGTGGGTGGATGCATAACCACATGTTAAGGGCAGAGGTAGGCGTCGGCTGTCTTCCTCAGTTGTCCTCTCATAGGCCCTAAAGCTCGCTGATTCAGTTACTCAGGCTGGCCGGCCAGTGAGCAACAGTGATCTATCTGCCTGTCTCCATATCCTCAGTGCCCAGTTTAGAGGATCGCGGCCATGCTTGGCTTTTACACGGTGCCGGGATCCAACCTCGAATCCTCACGCTGTGTAGCAAGCATTTTACCGACTGAGCTGTCTCCCCGGCCTCAGACACCACTGACTGTCACAACCTGAGATAGGCTATTGGAATCTAATGGACAGAGGCCAGGGAGGCCGCTTGACGTCCTACAGTGGGCAGGATGCCCTGCCACACAGGATCCTCTGCTCCACACATCCACAGAACTCACGGGATGAGAGCTGCCAACTCTCGTCTGGTTACCTGTACTACATGGCTAACTTTTACAGTTGTGTGGGCAAACAGCCTTGTGGGATGCTACAGGATAAAGGAACGTGACCAATAGCCCACCCAGTAGCCAGTATGGCATTACTCTAACAATCATCCCCAGACTGTCAGTAAAGGTCAATTTTCCAGAAACTTTTTAGAAATGCGGCCTTTCATGTTGATTTCCTGGGCTGATTCCACGATTATTCATCCTGTCCCACACAGGGAGAAATCCAGCCTCCCTGCTGGGCAACCCCAGCCAGCCTCTGGAGAACAGTGTTCAGAGAAACAGCTCTGATGTAGGCTTTTTCTCCGAAGACTATCATTCTTCTTCTTCTATCCTTCTCTTTTCCTCTCATCCTTCCATTTATTCATCCATCCATCCATCCACTCATGCATATGTATATAATATCCTGCCTCCCTACCTGCTTTCATCCATCCGCCTATCCACACAGGCACCCACCTATCCATTCATCCACCCCCCATCTATTCTTCCATCCATCATTCACCCACCCATCCTCCATCCTAAGTAAGGGTGCTTGGTAAATGGTGGGCTTTCTCAATACGAACACAAAAGGCAGTACTAGCTGAGACTTTGCATTCCAAGAGGATGCCCCTAGGAGGGAAGGTAGCCACACAAAAAGATTCTGTAAGTGTCAGCTCCTGGTTTGCTCACACAGTGGTATATATCAGGACCCACATGTACTCATGATGGTTTGTGGTCTGCCGATGGAGGAGGAGGGGGAGGACTCACACGGCTCTCCGGTGAGAAAGGAAAGTAGGACAGGTTAAGGAGCAAGGCCAAGGCAGGTTCTTCTGCCCCGTGGAGAGGCAATGGGGAAAAGCACTGGTCCAGGAAGCCTGGTTTTGAGTCCTAGTCTGCTACGTACTGTGTTTCCCGAGAAGGTCCCCTTTCTTTTCTTGGCTTTGGTCTCTCCTGTCAAAATGTGATCATCCAAATTAGCCTTGATGGCTGAGTCTCAGGTCTGCAAACTGAGGGCAAGTGTCCAGAGTGCTTCACTGGGAGCTGGAGAGTCAGGTGGCTGCGTGAGCCCTTAGATCCATGCTGGGTCCAGAGCAGTGGCTCAGCACACAGTGGCTATGTCGTCATTGAGACTGTACTCTCAGGTCTGGCTTGACTATAACCATCAGAAGCAAGTGTTGGAAACTTAACCCCAGTGCAAGTGTTAAGAGGTGAAATCTTTAAGAGAAGACTAAGTCGGGAGGGATCAACGCTGGCACTGCCAGAGTGGGTCCCGACCCATCCTGCCTTCTCTTCTCTCATTCCTGCTCTCTCTTGTTCTTCCATTTTCTGCCATGGGACACTTCCACATGAAGGCTCTTGCCAGATGCAGGTCCCTCGATATCAGACCTGGCCTCTAGAACTGTAAGAAATTCATCTTTGTTCCCTGCAAGTTACTCGGTCTCAGGAGTTCTGTCACAGCTCAACACAGTTTAAAGACCCAGAGCTGGAAGTTCGTTCACTGGTAAGACACTTGCCATGCAACTGTGAGTTGCATCCTAAGGCTCTGATTCCCCGAGCCCAAGTAAAGCAGGACACTATGGTGAGATGCGAGGGGAAGACGGGATCTCTGCAAGTTCATGGGCCAGCTAGCCTGGTGGATGCCATAGGAAGCAACAAAGAATCTGTCTCAAACAAGGTGAAAGGTGAGGCCTGACACACAAGGCTGACCTCTGACCTCCACATGTGCACTACAATACGTGCATTCTCTGCAGCATGCTCCCATCCCCCAACTGATAACATAAAGGACCAAAAGTATTCTCTGGGCCAGAGGCTGCAGGAGTCTACTGGGATCAAAGATGTCTGGGAACCAGCAGTTGTTGATGGCACTGTGGGTCTTTTGGGCTCAGACTATGCATTTCTGGCAAAGTTCTGGGGGCCACTGGTGCTGATGCTGGCACTGGTCTTGTGGGGGTGTCTGTGAACCATCTGGGAACAGCAGGCTTAGAGATCTTTTCTAACAACTCAGAATTCTTATTGTCCTCATAAGCAGCAGCCTCCATGAAGGGTGACCTCCAAGCTCTGCCATCTGGTGGGGCAGTGACTATACCACACAAACCCTCCTTAGCAACCAAGCAAGAGAAGGCAGTCTCCACAGTCCACGTGTGTCCAGAGGAAGCCCCGGCTCCCTGCTCTTCAAGGGTCTCCAAACAAAACCTTGCAAACTCAGCATCTCTAAGAGACCCTGGTTCCAGGTACCTGACAGCCAGAATCTCAGAGCTGAGGCAGCACTCTGGGACCCTCTCTTCTCCATGGCCACATCTGTCTGTCTGCCAGCAATTCTGCAGGCTTGGTCACAGGAGGCCTTTTCCAAGCTCTCTCTGTTGCTTGGCTGAACCTGTGGGCCTCATACCGGCCCCGCTCCCCAGCCTGGTCACCTAGGCCCTTGATGGCCCCGAGTCCACCTGTATCTGTCACCTCACTGTCTGCCAGTCCTGGGACTTCTTGCCCATTCATGCCCTTGAGCTGTTGTGCTTCCTACCCCTCCTCTGAGTTTTCCAGGTGGTTTTTTGAGCAGGGTTTCACACGCCCAGCTTGGCCCTGACCTCCAGATCTTTGTGAGTCTACCTCCCACCTTTTGTGAATGAAAAAGCACGTGCCATCACACCGGGTATTAATCACTTTGCTGGGGAGTTCCTCATTAATTTGTCCCCCCTTTTCCACTGGTTAACAGAATAAGCACCCAAGGTTTGGGGACTAAAAGCTCAGATTAGGGAACAGGCAATATCCATGAGTTGGTGGAAGATGCCGGACAGCAGCCATGGGGACAGCAGGTGCCTGAGAGGCAGCCATGGCTGCTTAGCGGTTGAACAGTGTGTCATTAAGATGTACCTGATATGGAAAGTGTTTTATGTCAGAAAAAAAAATGCTTCTTCAGATATCAAAATAAAGCCTTTGAGATGAGGTTGTTCTGATGAGGTGTTGTCCTTCCAAGACAACAGAAGTAGTTACACAGTGGGGAGATAGTGAGAAGGCAAAGTCCTTGGGAAGGCCAGGAAGGGTTCGGGGCCCAGGCCAAGGTGCTCTGAGAGCAAACAGAAACAGAGAGAGACATGAGGGATCCCACTAGAGCCTCTAGAAAGCTGTGCACTCTAGGGGATTTGTGGCAGTTAGATCCCCTAGGGGGTGGTTCTGAGAGACCATTGGATGGAGCTGTGATGGTGAAGCCTAAAAATCCAACAGAGACCCAAAAAAGGGTGGAGAAAAACAAGACCACGGGACGTATGCCAAGGAAAGCTGGAATACACAGTGGAGTGTGCCCAGAAGAGATCTCTGGGCTACAGGTGGCAGAACAGGAGAGGTGGGGCTGCTGAAGCTCGCTGGAGCACAGGAGTTACCTGAGGAGGGACCACCGGGAGCTCTGGGATGTCAGATATGGGGTGACAGGATATGGTCTTCGTCCTCTGGGCTTTGGTCCTGATTGGCCCCATTTTATCCTTTCTCTGCCCCCCATTCCTTCCTTGGCATGGGAACGTTTACTCTGTGCCTTTGTATATTGGGAGTATATAACTTTTTATTTTCCTTTTGAGACAGAGTTACTGTGTATCCCTAGCTGTCCTGGAACTCACTCCATGGACCAGGCTGGACTTGAACTCAGAGATCCATCTGCCTCTGCTGGGATTCAAGGTGTACACCACCATCACAACTTATTTTGGTTTTACAGAGATTTATAGTTAAAATCACCCTGAGTATCAGAAAGGACTCCGGCTTCTGAGTGCTGTCAGAACTGATAAAATGAACTAAATACATGTTGCATTATGAGACAGCCACGAGTAGAATGTTATCACTAAAAATTACGCGTTAGGTTATCGCATCGAGGAGGGGCGGCATTGGGAGGGTTAATCTTCACTGAATAACCTCCAGGTATGTCTGTGAGGGTGTTTCCAGCAGGTTTAACGGAGGAAGGGCAGTCACCCTGAGTGGGTAGCACATGGGCCACCGGCTTGGGCTGAATAAAAAAGGAGAACACAGACAGGGAGGCAGTGCTGACTTCCCTGCCACCTGACTGTGGATGGAATGAAAGCTGCTACCCCAGTCTCCTGCTCCCATGTCTTCCCTACTGTGGTGGGCTATGCCCTCATACTGTGAGCCAAAATCAACCCACCATGTACCAGCTGCAAGTTGCCTTTGTCAGGCGGTCTGTCTCCAGGGCAGGTGAGGGGTGAGTGGAAGGAGGTAAGGGTGGACCAAGGACAGCAAGTCACGGTGCCCAGCCCAGAGAGTGTGCAAAAGGGTGAGGAGAGGGTTGTGTGCAAGGACTCCAAGGTGCAAAGAGTATGGGACTCCCAGGGAGCTACGAGGAGCCACAGCTGGTACAAACCACCCTTGGGGCTGGGACTTGACTATACTGAATGAGGAGGCACGGGAGAGGATGAGAAGCCCAGCAGGGCTTCAGGGCCACATGGAATGTGCTGGAAGTCCTTGAAGGGTATGAGGCAGGGAGACAAGGGTAGCCAGGCAGTCCTCTAGGATCATCATTGAGATGTAAGTGGAGAGAGTGGCAGGAGGAGACCCCAGTTGTCACCTAGGTGGCCCCAGGATGCTGAGTGGTGAGGAAGGGACAGACTTGAGGGTTATGAGAGAGAAATGAAATAAACCCCGTCAATATCACACGGTGCTTATCAACGACCTACTCGGGGGACACAGGTGCCTCCCTGCACCCACCTCACAAAGGCAGCATATCCACTTACCGTCCTTGAGTGAGAAGCTCAGAAGGTCCTGTGGGAAAAGGAGACAGTTATCAGTGAAATGCTGACAGCTCACCACCCAGTTCAATACCCATCATCATATAGTACAGTGATGATCACAGCTGATGCTGAATTTTCGTGGTGGAAACCATCACTATGCATTTAACTAACGCTCAGAGCCCTTAAAATGAGGTCTCGCTTTTACAGACGTTGAGACATTTAATTCTGAAACAACCTCCTGGGGCAGGCGACACAGGCTGAGTGTGCCCCATGTTCAAAGTACATACAACCAGAAGTGCTTTCAAGACTTCCAGTTGGGAGTGGGGGAGGCTGGAATATTTAAGGTTTTTAAATTTTTATTTTACGTGTATGGGTGCTTGATAGTGGTGGTGTGTTTCCCTTTTTTGGGTTTGCTAGTGGGAAGTTATTTGTTTTCTGTATTTTCTGGGTACAGTTTGCTTCCTTGGGTTGGGGTTTTCCTTCTAGTGGTTTGCATGTCTGTGTACCACATGTGTGCAGCACCCACAGGGCCCAGAAGAGGGTGTCAGGGCCTCTGGAGCTGTAGCTATAGATGGTTGTGAGCGCCACCCAAGGGCCAGCGCACCTGAGTGATTGCTGAGGGGTCTCCTTTCAGGATGGGGTCCTGTAGTAGAGTCTGAACAAAGATGTTGGCTCCTTCACCTCCCAGGCCACTGGCGAAGGCGGTCATGGTTGGGAGGACGGCTTCGGACAAATGCAGCCATTTCACCAGGCCCTTCACAAATTCTGTGCAGAAGGAGCTATAAAGAGATGTAGTTAGAGCCCAGCCCTCTGGGGAACATGGCCTGGAGAGGCCCATGGTGGATGGACAGGACCATATAAGTCAGCCTGTGACTAGGGTCCAGAAGCGCAGAGATGGTCCAGACAGAATCTCAGGTGATGCAGCTCCTACCTTCAGTTGCCACCAAGACTTTATACCAAGAGGTATAAAGACCACAGTGATGAAGGCAGCCAGCTGCTGCCACCTATGTGACCTGGGCCTGAACCATGCTGGGGAATAAAGAATCAAGGGACAGAAGTCACCCCAGAGTAGTGTGATGTGTGAGGGTAGAGAAAGGGACCAAGTCCTAAGCAATGCCAGGTCCACCTGCAGAGCTGAACACCCTGGGAAACCAGGAGACATTCCTGGATGTCACCGTGAACTCATTTCTGGAAAGACGGCCACTGTAAAGGTGAAGGGCTCACTCCAGCATGTGCGCTGCCACGGGGCCTGCTAGGGGACAATGGGGCCACTGTGGAGAGTTGGGAGCCCTCGATCTGAGATAGAAGCACATTGTGTTTTCTTGGGGACCATGGCAGAATCCACACCAGACATCTGATGTAGGCTGCCTTCTGGACAGGGCTATAGAAGGGAATGAGGGAGCAGATCCAGGCAGAGGGAGGGCAGTAGGTTGTCATCTTGGGCAACACCTGAGTTGACACCGCTATTGACTTCAGGGGGAAGTTCTGAAGATGGGGATCCCCCAAATGGTTTCAAGGGGTAACTATGCCAGGTATCTTGGGGAGTCAGGAAACATCTTGGGAATGTGGTTCTGGATAGCTGGGGCAGGCCCCAAAGGTAACAGACAGCTCAGGGTTGTACTAATAGCCCCTCCTTCATTCCTATGAGGAGAACAGAGTCCACAACAACTTGGGAAGGTAGCTTGTCTTCTGTCAGTGCCTCTGAGTCCTTAACTCTTAACTGTAAAACGGTTTCACAGGCAGAACACAGCAAGCAGAAAATGCCTGAGCAATCCTAGTCAGCATTGTAACCGATAGACAGGTGACCGAGGGAGACAAGAGAGAAAAGGGTGAGAGTTGGACGTGTGGCCATCCTGGGAAATCCTCAGAGTCGTATTTTCTAAGGCTATAAAATGTGGGTGACATCAGGACCCACCCTGGGAATGAAATAAGAAGATAAAATGACAGGGGCGGCGTGTGACAACTGCACACTGGCTGTAAATGTTATCTCCTGTGGTGGCCTCATGATAGATAACACACTTCCCCCTGGGTCATCCTGGGAGGGGCAGGCAGTGGGTGTGATGTCTCCAGGAATTAGTAAGTGGCTGAACCATGACAGAGCAGTCAATGTAGTAGAGGAATGGCTAAGGGCCAAGGGAGTAGTCTAGCTTGCCGCCTGCCAAGAAAAGCTTGGGCCCAAAGAACTATCTCATCACAAGAGCACAAGTTAAAGAGCAGAGTCACTGGCACTGGCCCCAGCTGTGTGATCCTGGGATCAGTTACTCCATCTCTCTATGCCTCAGAGTTTTAATACATAAAATAGTTGTGATGATGGGAAAACCCAGTTCCCAGGGTCGCTGGAAAGGTCAACAGAGTTAGCATCTGCCCATGGCACATGAGGGGCACTACCTGCCGACATAGTTCTACAGTGGCTGCCTTAGTTCCGCCGCTGCTGCTGTGATAAAATATCCTGACGGAAAGCGGCTTCAGGAAGAAAAGGCTTATCTGGCTTGTGATTCCAGGTTACAGTCCATCATGGCGGGGAAGACAAGATAGGAACTTACAACATGGTATATACGGTCATAAGTAGAGATGGACCACGTCCATGGATCCTTCTTGTTGGCTGTTCTCAGCTAGTTTTCTCCTCTCACACCATTCAGGACCCCCTGCAGAGGGACTGGTGCTGCCCACGGTGGACTGGCCTCTTCCTACATCAATTAACCATGAGACAGTCCTCCACAGACAGCCATAAGCCACTTGTCATCTAGACAGTTCTTCATGAAGATTTTTCTAGGTGATTCTAGGCAGTGTCAAGTTGACAGAACGAAACAACACAACCGTCTAGTGGAAGTGTGTGTACGTGTGTGTGCACGCGTGTGTGTGTGTGTGTGTGTGTGGTCAGTATAGCAACTGAACAAGTATGTCAGATGGGCAGGGCCTTGGTAATTGCTGGTTGAAAGGGTTGACATACACAGAAATAAGGCAATGACGGGCTAGGAGTTTAGCTCAGTGGTGAAGTGCAAGCACCAGGCCTCAGGTTCCATCCCCAGCACCGTCAAAAGTAAAGCAAGACAGCAAGAGCAAAGGCAGCGACGCTCATCACACAGCTAAGTCTGCCTGCATTGTCTTTCCATAAGAGACTTGAATTCCTACCACAGCCCCAGGAGGTCAGGAAGGTCTTGTGTCAACCTCTGTCCCCCCAGATATAGCAACCTAGATCCAGACACGTCTCAGACATTCGTCTTGTACCCCCACTGCTGTGCTTACCTACCATGGAGCCAGCCCCTCTCTAGCAACTCTGTCACCTAGGGTCATCATGTGCTGGTCACTCCCTAAGATCATTCTTACAGGTAGGGCACCTGGCTTTGGGGTTCAAGCTCACTAGGGTCCCAAAGGGGAACACAGGCAAGGCTTCCTTGGAATCTTGGCTGCCTTATTTTTTCTCTAAAGCTCCTCCCCTCGTGAAATAAAAACTATAACATTCAGGAATCTGTCCCCAGCCTGCTTTTATGAATAAAGTTTTATCAACACACAGCCATGCTCTTGTAGCCACTTTGGGGCTACAAATGGGCTACAAGGCTGAGGCCAAATAACTGACACAGCCACAGCCTGAGAAGCAAAAATACCTGAGCCTTGGCAAAAGGAGTTCTGCTGAATTTTGTATACCCAACCAGTTTTGACTGTTTCTTGAGATGTGGCCTCAGCATATAGCCCAGGTTGGCCTTGAACATGTAATTTCTCCTGCCTGAGAGTAGGCAGCAGGATAGAGGTGTGAGCCTGGAGCTGCTGCGCCTGTCTCTATACTGCTTCTCTGGTTTTATTTTGGTCTTCTTTCTTTCATTTATCTTTCTTTCTCTGTGGTGCGGGACTGTGCCTCACGTATTCTGGGCAGGCATTCCACCGCTGCGCTTCCTCCCTGCCCGCCTGGCTCTATAGTGTGAATAAATTTAATCAATTGCAAGGAGCAGCAGCTGGGATGCTCACAGGACAGATAAGAAGTAAATATTCGAGACGCTTGCTTTGATGTCCCAGGAGGACAAAAATACGGCCACTGAATGTTTTCTCAAGATAACGGGGAGCCCAATAGCCTTACTGGGCTTTAGAAAGGCAGAGAGTTCAAAAAAATGTGCTCTGTCTTAAAATTCAGAGGGGCAGCAACTTGGCACACAGCACAGTGGGGAACTGGGGAGCCCAGGGAGAATGCTGGGGGAAATGGGAACAGAATTAATACCGTTAGCATCCTTTCAGCAGTGGCCAGGACAGACCTGCAGTCAGGGTTATCAAGACCTGCTTTTGGAGGGTCCTTTGGTGGTAGTGGTGGCAGTGGAAGTGGTGGTAGTGGTGATGGTGATGATGATGGTAACGGTGGAGGTGGAGGTGTTGGTGGAGATGGTGGTGGTGGTGGGAGAGGTGGTGGTGATGGTGGAGGTGGCTCAGCTTAGGGGAGCTTTTGGGAAGATGGCGGCTTCCCAGGTTTGGTACAAGTAAGGGACAGAGTAGGTGTTGAGCTGAACTCTTGTAGGAGACAGACCCGGGCTTGCCTGGTGAGGTAGTGTGAATGAGAATGAGCTGTCCCTTAGAAGTCTCAGGAACCTGAATACTTGGTCCCCAGTTAGTGGCTCTTGAGGAAGAACTGGGAGGTGTGTTAGAGGGGGTGTGTCACCAGGGGTGAGCTTTGAGGTGCTCCCTGTCTCCTGC
>JAQHUG010000134.1:383611-401627 GCA_028555095.1 Dicrostonyx torquatus
CATTGGCCTTTGTTGGGAATCATGTCTGTGCCTCTGCTTTGTCTGGTGATCTGTTTGTCTATCTTTTGTGCCTCTGTTGAAAGAAAGGAGTGTTCATCTTGAACTTTTTCTTTTTCTTTCTCCTATTAAAAAATCACCATGGACCATGGTACCGACATCTCCAATATGCTGGGATCTTCTGCTGCAACTGGGCTGAGCTTCCACCAATAGCCTCTCCTGGTTCTCCTCATCTGCCAAGCCTCAGCTTCTCTCCACAACCCTTTTGATCTTGGGCCTTCAACTGCTGCTCTGGCTGTACCTGCACCAGCGGCAGCATCTGGCCTCTCACGGTGCCAAGCCCCAGCTGTTCTCCATGATCCCTTCATGCCTGCAAAACCAGTGCCCCCTGGGAGACTTTTACACAGGACACAGGACCATGTTCAGCTGCCAGCACAAGGCACAACCTTGGCCACTTCTGAACCACAGCTTCTGTACGGTGATTCTCAGGAAACACTTTCCAGAAGATTTCACCTCAGTGATGCTGGCTTCTTCTTAGTCGCCGATAATTTCTCAACTCCAGCTGACCAGCATCCATTAGCCCAGCAAAGCAAAGGTTTCACTTTAGTGGTTCTGGTCTCTTGTTAATCACAGCTGATTCTTCAGCCCCAGCTGACCAGAACCACAGATTCTTCTTTCAAAATATGCAATGGCTCCGATCTAGTCCTTAAGGGACCCTCAGACTTCCCTCTGGAATCAGAAGCCAGGCCTTCATTGTCTATATTTTCCCCAATACTGTTAGTCGTTGTGCTGTTTTGTTTGTGTTCTGACAAATAAGTTTGCCTGGAGATGAGAGGGTGGAGCTAGCCACGAGTTAACCATAGAAGTCTGGCGATCTGTACAGAGAGACGACAGGAAGTGACAACGTGCAGTGGAGACAGAAAGACCTCAACCCTTGCAGTCAGAGGGTTCAGAGAGGTAACAGGTGACTGGGGCTGCTCCTTTGCTTCTCTGATCTTTCAGCATTTATCCCGATATCTGACTCCTGGTTTTTACTGATAAGATGAATTAGGATCACACTTCGTGTTTTCCGGGATCGCATAGAACAGTTCACCAAGGTTAGAGCACTGGATGGCTTTTCCTTTCCAAAGTTTCAAAGTCCTTCCACAATCCTCCCCAAAACATGGTCAGGTCTGTCACAGCAATGTCCCACTCCTGGGACCAATTTCTGTCTTAAGTGTTTCTGTTGCTGGCATGAAGCACCAGGACCGAAAGTAACTTAGAGAAGAAAGGGTTTATTTCGCTCACATATCAGAGTTCATCACGGAGTGTAGGTAGGCTGGAAACTCAGCAGGGCAGGAGCCTGGAGGCAGGAGCTGATGCGGAGCCATGGAGGGGAGATGCTTACTGGCTTGCACACATGGCTTGCTAAGTCTGCATTCTTATAAAAACCTGGACCACCGGCCCATGGGTGTATGTACTCACAATGGGCTGAGCCCTCCCCCATCAATCACTAATTAAGAAAACACTCCACAGGCGTGCCTATAGCCTGATCTTATGGAGACATTTTCTCAACTGAGGCTCCCTCCTCTCAGACGACTCCAGATGAGTCAAGCTAATGCAAAACTAGCCAACACACACAGCCAGCAAGGAATATATTACTCTTTGCCTCTTTAAAAACTACCTGAGTTTTAAATACTTCGTCAGTGCACAAGAATCCCTAAAACTGAGGAAATTTAAACTGAAACTAATCATGTGGAAACCATGCAGAGAGAAAAAAAAATGTGGCGAGGGTATTTTCCAAAATCACTTCTAAAGGGTGAATGGCCAGGGCCATCCCAAAGAAGTCACACTGCACTCCTCTGCCCCCAGCCCTTGGAAGAGCCCTTTCTCACCTAGTTCAGGCCTTCACAAAGGTGACAAAGCCATAGGCAATCTGGTCCCATGGTCCCACTACCCTCCCCGTCTTTTTCTTTCTCTCTAACTCTGCTGTTGTCACACTGTCCTGCTGGTCCTGTCCCCCAGACACTGTGGGACCACAGTCTTTGCACTGTCTGTCCCTTCGCTGAAATGCTCTCTTCTCCAGATGACCACAGGGACAATGAACCCCGCCACTGAAGACTCACAGTTGGGGGCCTCCAACCCCAACTTCCTTGGTTTCCTTGGTCTGGGTCCCCATGTCCAAGTGGGGCCTTTTATACATAGCAATCATGCTAACAAAATCTGCCAGGATTTCCCGGGGCAGACTGCCACGCCCCCTTCTGCATCACAGCATCCTTAGGAGAGGAAGACACCATCCCTATCCCCACCCAACACAATGAAGCTAATGCTCACCAAAAGTGGAGGTCACATCACTGGCACGCGGCAGTCCTACCAGAGGTACATGTGACTTCAGATCCCAAGTTCTGGCTGGGGATGGAGCTCAGTGACAGCCATTTTGTCTAGCACACATTAGGGCTCCCAGCACTGAAAAATACAAGAAGATTAAACAAACAAACCAACAAACAAATAAGTAAAAAAGAACCCAGAGTACTTTTTCCTCTGTCATTTCACTAAGTGGACTCAGCTGCCATGAGCTCCCCTGGAATTACAGAGCTACCATGGGGTCATTGCCTCTGAAGACACAGTCTGAGTCCTACCTCTTGGGTGTGCCTGCCTCCTTGGTCAGGGAGACAGGGAGACAGTGGCTGAAGTCCAGGGCATCAGTGTGTCCCTGTCACTCCACTCCACTTCCCCATGTTCCCGTGAGAGCTCCAGGCTTAATCCAGCCCCATCACCCCAGCCTCGGGTAACTCTTCTGTCTTGATTTGTTTGCTCAAGATCAGTGGTTCCCAACCTGTGGGTCATGATCCTTTGGGGTCGCATATCAGATTACGATTTATAACAGTAACAAAATCACAGTTATGAAATAGCAATGAAATGATTTTAGGGTTGGGGGTCACCACAACACGAGGAACTGTATTAAAGGGTAGAGCATTAGGAAGGCTGAGATTCACTGCGAACCAAAATGACGTTTCTCCAGCTAGAAAGTGGCTCGTGGACTGCGTATGTTCCTTGAGGTACCCTGCAATAGCATCTGGCAGACAGTGCTGAATGAATGAATGAATGAATGAATGAATGAATGAATGCCTCTCTCCACAGCTGAGAAATGAATTCCGTATATCTCTGCAAAGGGTAAAGCAGTTTTATATCCACAAGGTCCCCAGTTTTCTCAATAGGTTCTTTCTGCCGGTGGCTTTCATTACTGAACACCTAGCAAGCAGCCTCAGACCACATCCTAGAAGTCGTGGACTGGCACACGTGGGCTGGCACTGAAAGTTTGTGTCCACCTGGGCTTAGCCTCTGACACACAGATCCCATGACTTGAGTGGCCTGGGCATTTGGAATGCAGAGCTGGGCTGGGCTAACATCTGATGAGTGAGGTGTTAATCACAAAAAAAAAAAAAAAACCAAAACAAAACAAAAAACCAGGCAGGGAGGTGGGGAGGCAGGAAACTGTTGATGGGCACTCTGAGGTGCGCTGGGAGGCTAGAGCAGGCATAGGTGAAGGACCTCAGAGTCCATGACACAAGAATTTTGCTCTTTACCCTAAGAAAACAGGGAGCCGGGCAGGTTTTTGGGAGAGGCACCATGGCACAGGTCCAGCTGCCAGTGTTGGGAGGTCAAGTGGAAACAAGGCTGGATTCTGCCTGCTGTACCAGGTTCAAGGAAGCCAGACCCCCACTCCCCAACCTTTGCTGTATAGCAGTATCTCAGAGACCAGGGATCTCAGTTGGGAGAGTGCTTGCCTAGCCTGCTTGAAGCGCTGTGTTCTGTTTTTAGCATCATAAACCCAGGTATGATGATACCCATGTTTTATCCCAGCACCCAGGAGGTGGAGGCAGGAGGATCAGAAGAGTTAGGTGGTCGTCTTTGCTCACAGTGAGCTCAAGGCTGACTGGGCTACAGGAGACTCTGCCTCCAAGAAAATAAAAACCACTGAAGGCATATAAGATGATTATTAACTGCCCAATATGTAATGACCATCTTCAGGTCCCACATCGGCCAACCCAGGCTCTGGTCTAACCTTCCCAATCCCATGGTATCCAGGTACAGGCTGAGCCAGCCACAGCAACCTAAACCAGTCAGCTGGGCCCTTCCAGCCACACTCTGAAGCCTGGGTCTATCGAGGTTCCAAGGGTACCAGACGTCACCCTGCTTTGCTCCTTCCAGTCCTCTGCCAAGCTTGCAGACTAGGTCACGGCTTGCTGGGGCCGCTCAGGAAGCAGAGGAACACAACCTGTCGGACCCCGTGTGAATCTGTCAGAGTGTGAGGCGAGTGTTGTGTTTCCAGCCTCCTCACCTGGAACTCGGCCACCCCCTAGCTCTGCTTCTAATGTTTCTCTACCGTGAGCAGGAACAGGTTCTCAGGTAACTAGACCTCCGAAGGAAAGCATCTTTGCTTGTTTGACATGTTTGATCCCCTCACCCAAAGCAAGTAGTTTTTAGACAACGTCTCTACATAACCCTGGCTCTTCTGGAAACTCACTATGTAGACGAGGCCAGGCTCAAATTTAGAGACCGGCCTGCCTCTGTCTCCAAAGTGCTGGGATTAAAGGCATGGGCCGCCACACTCGGATATTCTTTAGGATTTACTTTACTTTTGGTTTGGCAAAGCCCCTCTGTCCTGTGCCTTTGCACGCATGAAGCATTCCAACAGTACTTTGGCACCAGGAGGATTTATGGTCTCTTTGTGTTACAAGGAAATGTGGGTCCAAGGAGACACCAACAGTGACATAGAGAGGACGTGGCAGTACCACGCTTTGCCAGGGTTCACTGAGGGCATCTGCTAGGTCCAGGAGACTCTTGACTAACTCACCTATTCCCCAGAACTTTGGGAAGTGGGAAACTGAGGCTGGAAGAAGCATCACAATGAGGTAAAGATGTTTAGAAGGTTTGGTACTGTACTATGAGGAACAGGCCCTGGGTCCATGCTTCCTCCATATACTGGGTAGTTGGGAAGGTTTCAGTGGTCTTGTCTGCCCAGCTTCCCGCTGATTCAGCCTCTGGAGTGTACTCCCGAGGAACGACTGTTCGCTGCTGTGTCTTCAGTGCCTCAGCAAGGTACACACTGACGCATAGTAGATGCTCAATAGACACATAGTAGGCAAATGGAGGCCTGGGGAGTCTCATGGGTATGGTGTTCCCTCCTACTTCAATGCAGCAGTGGCCTCTGAAGCAAACCCACAGAGTTAGCCAGGCTCTGCTGCTACTCTGGGTCACCCCGGGAAAGACAAGTACATCTTTGAGGCCAACTTTGAATCTAACACTGGGTCAAACTCTGGAGTCAGCTCACCTTGCTATCCTCTTTGCTCTGATCGCCTGTTCCTAGCCAAAGTCACCCCATTGTCCCCAGCCTCAATTTTCTCAGCTGGAAAATCTGCTCCCACGTCAGTAGCAGGAAATGTCCCTCATTCTGTAAATACCCGCCAGGAGAGAAGCCACGCCCCGGTCACAGTAGGAAGGGGCTGGACCTTTCCGGGACTCAGGGGCTTCCTAGGCTTCGGAAAATTGAGTCTAGAGCGGGTTCCTGGAGCTCCCCCTTCCCCAGTAAACAGGGGGCGTCCAGTGACCCTGAGTGACCTTGGGCAAAACACTTCCTAACCTTCCAGCCCAGCCCCTTATCTTTCAGGGGCGCGGTTTGGTGCCCTGGTGTGCAGGCCGGCGTGCTCCGCAGGCATCAGTGTCCCCTTCCTGCAGCCCAGCTCGAATCCTAAGAGCACTTCCGGGTCCGAAAGCGGTCTAGGGGCTCTCGAGGCTCCCGGCTGGCTTACCTGGAGGTGGCAGCGACCGACGGGACGGCGACCTGGATCCTGGCGGCCCGGCTGCTTCCGCCCCGGCTCTCCCCGCCCGTCCACCCAGGCCCAGCCGCTCCACTCCTGCCTCGGCCGGTCCCGCCTGCGCAGCCACAGGGCCCCGACCTTCCGGGCTGGGCCGGGCGCACAGCCACCTATGCCATCAAAGCTGCCACCCTGGTGCTGGCCTCCGGGAGGGACTCGCAGATCTGCGCCCCAGGGAGTGAGAACGCGGGGTGCAGAAGGACTCTGCAGAAAGTGCTCGGCTGGTAGGAGAGGGTTATGTGCAGACACTCGGAGGGGAAATTTCCAAATTGTGCCTCCACACACTGAAAGCGCCTATCTCAGAAGCGTATGTCCGGCATACACTGCTCTGTGAAGTTTGCAACATTCACGCCTCCGGATTCTTCTTTCACTTTCTCTAATGCTGCCAGTATATGCAGCTCTTACATCCCACAGGCCTTCGTTTTAGGGTTCCACTCCTGTGAGACTTCCCTTATCACCCACTCAGCTTTAGCCATTTAACAAATATTTGCTGAGCACCTACTACGTGCCAGGTCCTGTTCCAAGGACATGGATTGGCACACCAGGCATTCAGGCCCGTAATACTTTAATCGTAGTACTTAAAACTGTGAAGTTGATTGTTTTCCTGTTTGCCAATTTACAATCTGTGTATCCCACATTAGAACTTAAAAGGCCCAGAAATGGAGGTCTCTGATGCCTCTCATTCGCTGCTCGGTCCCCAGCTTCAGGGACGCTGCCACAGCTCTTGTTGCCCTGGCAACCTGTGGATTTTTTTTTTTTTCATCACCTATAGTCTACAGGCGAGGAAGTAGGCGGCCATCCTGGTCAGGGCTGGAATATGAGTCACCCTGACCTAAGCAATGACCTCTAAGGTCGGTCGCTTTTTCTCCCGGAGAAGGTAGGCTGGAAGTGGAAAAAGTACCGCGAGCCGGAAGGTCAGACGCGCTGCATTCCAGCCCAGAGCTTGTGACTCAGGACCCTACTGGAATGTTATGGGCCTCTGTCACCTGACCTCCCTATCGGCCAATCAGGACCAAGAACAGCTAGAGGGTTATTGTAGGTCGGAAGGATCAGCTGTGGAGGGCTGAAGGGTTCTAGCTGAGATTCTGGGCATCACTAAGGACAGGCAATAACCACGTGGAGGTGGCATTTGTCCCCCTCTCCCCTCGCGCGCCCGTCCAAACCGGAATTTAGAAAGATCCTATTGCTGGCTATGAGGAATGCAGGACAGCAGTGGCCAGAGGGTTCCAGGCTGAAGTATCCGGCCTCAGTCTGAGCAACAGTGAGGGTCTCAGCCTTTCAGGTGCGAGACATATAGGGAAAATAGGAACTGCTGTTCCTAGTCCAGCATAATCTGACGTAGTAAAGTCTTACTATAAATAAGTAAATAAATGTAATTCTAAAAGTTAAAAAAGGGATCATTTGCTAACGGAGAAAGGAATAACAATAGATAAGTGAAATCAATATGGAAAATAATTTTAGAATATATGTTGCACTCAATAAATAGTGGTCCCCTAGTAGGTTTTGAGGCAGTAAGGACATTAATGAGAAAACGGATCAGTGGAGCCTCTGCTTTAGTCAATAACCACATAGCAATATTGATTTTTTAAAATCTTGACTAATGTATCAGTGTTAAGATTGGAAGTCAGGGCAAAGGGCACATGAGTTTTTGCTAAGAACTCTGTGCTGTCTCTGTAGCTTTCCTGCCGATCAAAAACCCTTCCAACACACTTTTGCTAAATAGCACAAAGATTGAGCCCATAGTGTAGCAGCCACTCCGAGCTAAGCCCTGACTCGCTTTGTTTAAATAGAGTATCAGGGCCTCAAGATGGGGCTAAAATCACAGTCCTTTGTTGCGGGGACTCACCGAGGCTGAGGCAGGGGGTTCACAGGCCCCAGGCCTTTCTGGGCTTTAGAGTGAGTTAAAGGTCTCAAAAATAAAAAAGTGAGACAGAAGACTGGAGCTATATCTCAGTGACAGAGCACTGGCCGGGCAGGTTCCATTCCCCAAAAATCCATAAAAAAGGATGGGTCACTCCTGCTAGGTGACCTTTCAAAGTCTGAGGGCATCAAGCCACCTCTTTCACAGAGAACTGAGGAGCGGCCTTGCCCACGTGTGAGCCGAGGCCGTTTAACACCACATTCATGTACTTGTTAAAAATGTGCTGTGTATCACCAGGATATGAGTTGCTGACATTTAAAAAAAATGTACTGGACTGGGGACAAATGCCTAGGAGCCTCTTTTCTTTATTGAGGTCTCAGAGGAGTGCCATATCACTGAAGTATAGCCCCAGCCCTCATTCTAGGTCCGAGGAGGAGGTCAGGTGTTCTGCTCTGTCACTCTGCCCCTTTCTTCTAAGACAAGGTCTGTCAGTGAGCCTGGTGCCACCCTCCCATTTCTAAGGGGACAAACCAAGGCCCAGAAACATCTCGTAACTCCCTCCATTGTGGGCCACAGTCTGGCACTGAGCCCAGGGCCTCTCGGATGGTTTCTTCCAATCACATCCCCCTGTCACACTGCCTCATTCCTCTGTCTCCTCCAGGACAGAGCTGGCCTTGGCTGCACTCTTGCCCCCAAGCTTTGAAGTTCCCGGGGCCAGAAGACAGTAGTGCTAGACCACTTTTGCCTAGATATCCCAAAGATGCCTTGGTTGGGGGCCAAGAATGACAACAAGAGAATGAGTGTCTATGTCACAAGCCGAGGCTCAGGATCGTGAGAATGCAACTCAAGTCGGGGACTCCAGTGCTCCCAGCAGCAGGGTTCTCTTCAGGGAAGGTTGGAGGGGGAGGTGGCAGGCCAATCCCATTTTTATCATTCTTCCTTCTGAAACCTGCTGATCTCTGGGTTCTGTCGTTTGTCTCGTATTCTCGATGGCGTTTCTCCCAAGCCCATAGGTGGCAATCAGTTTCCAGGTCATTCTGTGTACAAAGTTGAGACAAAACTCTGGGCCGCTTCCGCACAGCTCTCTGGCATAGCCTGGCTGTGCTGCCCTAAGCAGGGAAAGCCACCTTTCTGATCTCAGTGTCTTCCTCGGCATGAGGGAACACAATGGTTGCCACTTCACGAGGCTGTTAGAGACCTATAACTCCCCTATAAGGGGAACGCCCGACTCTCTTGTTCATACTGGCCCAAACACGCTCCCACCAAATGATAACAAATGGTATTTCCTTGATCAACTGAAGAGCTGGGGGGCGGATCTTGTCTCTGGGAAATAAAATGGGCTTGGAGGAGTAGGTGAGGAGACTGGCAGCCATCCCAAACTGCACACACCCAAGGCCAATGGGGCAGATGTTTAAAGGCCCTCCCCATCTGCTCACCCTCGCGGAAAGGGTGTTCTGCAGGCCCATGCTGGCTGACTGTGAGAGCTCGAGTCCATGCACAGCCCCAGCTCTCTGTCTGCACTGGGAATCGCCTGACTTTATAAGGAAGTAGGGAGCCACTGTGCTTCTCAAGGCAGCGCACTGCACGTGCACTTTTGTTTTCTTGGGGATTTATTTATTTCACGGTGCTGGGGATGGGTGGGACCCAGGGCCTCACACATTCCGGGCAACCACTTTATCCCCGAGCTCCACCCTCAGTCTGCCACACAGTGAGACAGGAGTCCTTGTTGTGATCTCCTTGCAGGCATTCACAAGAGTATGACTCCCCCATCGACCTGTGGCTTGAGCCATGTCCTGACTAGTTGGGACATCCTGGGTTGTTTTTTTTTTTTTTAAAGACTAATTGAGTGAGACTTACTCAGTCTGGGGAATGGGAAGGAAGCTGAGAGCCAAAGACCTTGCTCAACAGCATGTGACCACTGGCCAGGGCTGAGCACCCAGGGCCCAGTGGCAGAGTCCTCTGCTCACTCTTGACAAAGGTTCTGTCACCATGAACTGTGCCCTCTCTGTTATTCTTCTGTTTCAGGAAATAGGGTGCATGGGAAAGAACCGTGCAAGGGGCCTGGTGAGTCCCTCCAGACTTTCATGTCTGGTGTTGCCAATCACGGATTTTCCAAGAAGTACTTCCAGCTCCCATGCTGGACTGCTTGTGCTCCCGTATCCTCCCTGGCTGAGCCTTAACCTGGAACCCACCAGAGCTGACTTCTGAGGGCAGATGCTGCCCTGTGTGAAGAAGCCCAGTCTTGAAGAGATGACCCAGGGACCTATCTAGTGACTGTCACACTGAGACTGGGGGGGGGGGGAGGCGGGGCGGGGGTGTCACTGCTGAGGACCGTTGCCTTTACGAGATGTCTTATCTTTATGGCAAAGGAACAAATAGGACCGTAGATGTGATAAGAAGGGTGGCACCACCTGGAAACCTTCCGTTCTGTCATGTGGGCCTGGGAGTCTGATGGCGAGCTGGATTCTCATTCATTCTCTCTCTCCGCCGCCCTTATAACCCTGAGATTCTCTCACGACTGGTGATCTCAGTGAGGAGTCTGGGGACAATTCGTGTACTCACCCTCTCCACACCTCCCCAGCTTAACAAGTACACCTCCATGTGGCTTCTTCCCTCCTCGCATCCCCAGGGTGGACAGACCCTGTGGGAAACCCTGATGAGACCTTGGCATGAAGGGTTTAGGATAACCGCAGAAAGTGACTCTGGAGAAAGTCTAGCAATGCTCCCATGAGCACGGGCATCCCGGGATGGAAAAGGTCCAACAGCTAGAAATGGCCACAGACTTCCCAGCACACAAAACATAAAAACCTGGACAAGAAAATGAAGCCAGCTACAAGGATAACAAAAGAGCGCTGGTTCTATTTGCTTTGTAGTAAGGTCAGTGTCCCAGTATGTGCACACAGTGATATATACAAAACCCAGGCGTTCAGGAAGAGGGGTAGGGGCCCCACCACCCTTGAAAGTCACTCATTGAGGGAATTTGTCTCTTCCCTTTTCCTCTAAAACTTTGGCTATGCTACACAAGGGCAGACAGGCGCAAGCCCATTGTCCCAGCCCCGAGTCCTTGATCCAACACAGCCAGTTTGGCTTTGACGTACAAGTCCAGTTCGCTTGTGATTTCGAAGGGAGGCTCCTAGTTCTCCCCTCCCAACCCCCCGGTGGGTTGTGAGATCTGGGGAAGGGGAGCCATGGCAGTGCTGGGCCTGTAGTGATCCAGGTCTCTCAGGCAATAGAAGTGATCTGGGCTTGCTTTTGCTCTCTGCAGAGCAGAGTCCTGGAGCAAGGCCAGTTGCTGCTCTGGCTGTAGGCGTAACAGCAGAGCAGGGTGGACATCAGCAGTGCCAGGGCGATGATAATGGCCAGTACCCACCGGATGACGCCCGGGTAGATGAAAGGCAGGATTAGGACAACGAGAAGAGCCAACAAGAGCAGGTGTACAGCTAGGCGCCGGGCAGCTATACGATTGATGCTCACTACGTCCTGATCATCTTCTCCCGTCCAGTCGGCTGGCTGCACTGCTGGAGTGGCAGAACCAACTAGTCCCTGGGGACACAGGTGCACCTCCGGGCATGACCGGGCCAGCCGCCCTACCATCGCCTCCTGGTCTCGCAGGCTGCAGATTAGGCCTCCTGGGACAGCAGTGACCTTTCGGCACAGTGGACAGGGGATGGACCAGGTGTCTTCTTCCACAAATAACAGAAGCTTCAGGCACACAGCGCAGAAGGCGTGCTGACAGCTGAGCAGCTTGGGGGACCGGGCACAGTTGTAGGGTTCTCGGCACACCAAGCATTCCAGGTCATCCTCCGTAGAGATACTGAGATGCCCAGTGGGCCCCAAGGCGATGATGGTGGTTGTGGTGGTGGCACCCGCTGGGAGAGGCGAAGGGGCCTTGGTGCAGGACATTCTGGGTACCAAGTTGCTGCGATGAGTCTGTTCCGCATAGGGGCATCCGCGAGGAGTGACCACCGGTGCTGCTGGGACTTGCATGGGTTCTGACCCTATGGAGACGCTTCCAGCCTCCTCTCTGCTCGGTCCGGGTACCTGCTGACAGCAGCTGTCTGGCATCTTTCTCTTCTGGTCGCCCAGCTTGTTTCTCAGCTTACATTGTTCCCTTCAGTTATTATTATTTCTTTACTCGAAACCCAGGGTTAATCAGTAACTTGGAGACCTGGAGACTTTGAATTACCTGATAGAAAGGCCAAAGGGGGTGGAGTCTCATGAATCAGGACTTTCCTGTTGGGGCCCTGCCTGATGAGTGTCTGTCTACATGACAACCAGCTAAGACACCGTGATGACAGAGGTTCCTCTCAAGCTCTGGGGTGCATCGGTGACCCCCATTAAGTTTCCTGATCTGGGCAGAGGAGGGGACTCCCCACATCTTTTTTAAAAAAATTACAGGACAGGCTCTAAAACTACAGCGAGACCCTGTCTCGAAAAACCAAAAAAAAAAAAAAAAATTACATCTATTCTCCGTCTGTGTAATGGTATGCAGGTGGAAGCCAAAGGACTTATGAGAGTCTGTTCTCGCCTTCCACCAGGTGGGGCCTAGGGGTAAAACTCAGGTCACTAGGGTTGGTGGCAAGTGCCTCTACTTGCTGAGCCACCTCACCAGCCTTTAAAAGTCCAGAATGTTGGGCTTCAGGGCTCAAAGAGGTAGATGTATTAGGCCTGGGTGGGGTCTAGAGAGCCGCAAAGTTCACAGACATCTTTGTGATCCTGATGAGGGTGACCGGGGAGTGTCACTTGGAAAAAGGCCTCCAGAGATGGGCTTCTGACCAGACCTTCCGGGTTTCAGACTCAATGGGAACTGTGTTTGTGTTTTGAGAGCATGGGCGAATGGGAGACCCAGAGAAAACAGAGAGAGGTGATGGGGAAAGATGAGCAAAGGAGGACAGGAAAACGAGTCTTTCCAAGTGTCCATTGGCCCATTCAGCTCCTTGTCATCCGGACAGCTGGGTTAGCAGACGCTGGTCCCCAGGCATCTCATCAGCGTACCTCACAAACAGGTACCTTAAGAAAAAGCGCCATTGGCTGTGTCCTCCGGGGCCATGAGCACAAGCTGCCATTTATTTGGGCGTTCCCGGAGCAGACTCTCAGAGAAGAAGAGGCCTGGTTCCTCCTCTGTGGTCTCCTAGAATCCCAGCTCTATAAGGAAGGTCTAGGCACAGGAGCAGGGTGTTGGCCTGCTGGCTGCCTGCCATGGGGCCTTTCACAGGGGAAGGACCCAGTCGTGTCCAAGGTCTGGTTCCCAGTCTCACGGGACTCAGCCATGTCAATAGGTGCAGGTTCGATTGACCTCCAGGCAGCTGGCCTGAACTGGCAGGACTCACAGATAGGATGCAGCATGGCAGTTATGAAATTCTGTCCCCCTTACCATGCCTGGGATGCTAGAGCTCGGATGAATGTCCTTGCCCCTCCCCCCAAATAAACCTCCACAACAAACACAGAACCTGCTGCCAAGCTCTTCCCTCTACCCCAAGGGTGGTGCTGTGGGCTCAACCTGTGGGGAGCCACCCACGGGCAGAGGCTGCTGATTCTTGGGTTGTCTCCCCCTCAAGGCTCTCTCTCTCTGAACCCCAACCCCAATTTCCATGATTTACCGCCTTAGGCTAGGTAAGCGGTGATTTCTTTCTGCCACAGTGTCTACAAAGTTCACTCAAAGGGGCCTGGCTCTAGCTGGGTATCTGTGCCCATATGTTCCCCACTTTCTGACTGACAGTGACCTGTCTTCACTATGGGTGATCGCTGCTCCCCCACAGCCTTCCTGTGTGGCCCCGTGGAAGAGAGGAGTCTACACCCTGGGCTTCAGAGTGGAGACCAGCTGATACCTTGAGATTTAAGGAGGACCAGTTAGCATATTCCACCAGCTGGTTGCACTGATTGGTTCTGGCCTAAGCAAAACCAACAAGATTGGGTTCTGGGACTCCTGTTGGAACTGTTGACAGTGTCTTTCTCCTGGGTTTCCAAGCTTAAGTGGGAGCCCTGGGGGAAGGGACAGGGCCACAGTGTGCAAAGAACTTGCCCAAGAATAAGGTCAAGGCACAAACCATTCTTTTAGCACCTGGATCCGGCCTTGCCTGAAGCCAGAGAAAGTCGTCTGTAGATTTTTCAATTATATTAATTTACGAAACATACTTTCTTTTTCTTAGTTCTGGGGGTTCTAACCCAAGGCCTTGGCTACCCCACTTCCCAGTTCATAATAAGTCAATTCAGACTGGAATTCTGTTTCCTGCAAGTGAGAGCTATCTGGCTGGTACCCCAGTAGCCAAGGAAAGGCAACTTTGGCTTTCTGAGTGGGTGAGAACCCACAGACAGCATGCACACAGTCCCAGGTGACAGTGTGTCACTCTGCTGAGATACTGGCTTTCCCTACTCTAGTCTCAGGTAGTGTTGCTTTCTGTTTCCTGGGTCCAGAAAGGGTTGGGGAGCAGAGAGGAGAAACCTGTTCAGTCACATTTATTTATTTTATAATAGATACATAATAACATTAAAAATTAAAAAATAGTATCAGACACACAGCAGAGGGACCTGGGATGGCCAATATCTTCTCTCCAACCCACCTAGGGGAAGTCAGGTTATCAGAGGATCATTAAGGGAGGGGCTAGGGATGTAGCTCAGTTGACGGAGTGCTCGCCTAGTGTGCACGAAGCCCTGGGTTCCATTCCCAGAGCAGCGTAAACAAGGCCTGGTGGTGCACACCTGTAATCTCAGCACGGGAGAGGCAGAGGCTGGAGGATCAGGGGCTCAGGGCCATCCTCGGCTACATAGTGAGTTCATGAGCAGCTGGGATACATAAGACGCTGTGTCAGAATACGAGGGGAGACAGCTTAGTGGAGAAAAGAATTTGCCATGCAAGTCTGGTGACCTGAGTCTGATCCTCAGAACCCACGTAAAACGCCAGCTCACTGGTGTGCGAGCACCTGTCAGCCCAGCATCCTGTCATAAGATGGGCGTAGAAACGGGAGACTCGTCCAGAAGCCCGAGGGCCAGCTAGACGCGAGTTCAAAGCTTCAGCAGCAGAAGCAACAAGGGACTTGAGGATACCTGAGCTGATCAGCTTGGGTTTCTGAAAGTGAAATGACTCTGGCAGGGTTTGGGCACAGTCTGAAGTCATCCACCCCAGAGGAAGCACAGATGGTTCCGGAAGACTGAGCATGCCCCGTGGGTTTGGCTTCCATATTCTACCTTGTGGTTGGTATATGTGCCGTGATGTTGAGATCCTTCCAGCTCTCCAAGTCAAACTTTTGTTTGTTTGTTTTTATTGCTGTAGAGATACAGGCAATTTTTAGCAAAGCTTATGGGCTTTTGATGTTTTTTTTGGCTTGGAGCTGCAGACTCTTCATTTTGAGGCTTCCAACAGGCTTGGGTGATGGTAGAATGTTCTGCCTCAAAGCCAGTGGAAACCAAGAGACAGCAATTAAAGGGGGCTGCCCTGGAAGTCACACTGCTGGTGTCACCTGATCAAGATACTTCCACCTGAGCTTTAGGTCCCCTGGGAAAGGATTTGAGGCAGCAATGACTAAGTTGGGCCTTCCAGCCCATGCCTGTTCCTCTTGGGATCAACTCACCTTGGGGATGCAGAGAGCTGGGTCCTAGCCACTAGCTACACAGGCATGCACGTGCACACACACACACACTCACACACACACACACACACACACACACACACACACTTCTCTTATATTCTGGGATTGGCTACCTGCAGTCTTCTCTCACACTTTTGTCCCAGAATTCTCTGCTCTGTGCTTTTAGACCTTAGTGACAGTAAAACCTAAACAGTAAACAAACAAGCTTAGTTCTGTTAATCCTGAGTTTACCACTTGCGGCATTCACCGCACCCCCATTTGGGCAGTGCTGGGAATCAAACTCAGGGACTAGCTCCATCACTGAGCTACCTTCTCGGTCTTAGAAACATTTTTTTAGATTTATTTCTTTTACTTTCTGTATATGAGTGCTTTGCCAGCATGCATGTCTATGCCTGCAGAGGCCAGAAAAAGACATGGGACCCCCTGGAACTGGAGTTATAGATGCTTGTGAGCTGCCTTGTGGGTGCTGGAATCAAGCCTGGTTCTTCCCCCAAATCAGCTAGTGCTCTTAACTACTAAGCCACCTCTCCAGCCCCCCCGAAACCCATTTTTATACAACATTCTCCTCCTTCTCTCCTCCTCACGGCCCTTGTTTTCTCTTTCCTTTCCCTCCCCCTCCCTTCTCCTTTCCCTTTCTCCCTCTTTCTTCCCCTCACTCCCTCTTCCCACCCACTCTCCTCCCATTTTCTTTTAAGGGTCAGTCTAGCCAAGGCTGGCCTCACACCGGATCTTCCTGCCCTCCTGTGCTGGAGTCACAGGCAGCCCCAGGAGGCCCTGTTTACAAAGCCCACACAGTGTCTGACTCTGGGTCTGACATGTGGTTTGGGAAATGCCCCTGGAGTTTTGGATCAAGCTTGGCCATTAGAAGGCTCCATGCTGAGTGTACTTTCTGAAGATTCTGATGGAGCTGTATTTCAGGGGCCACTCTGGTTGCTTCTTTCCACGGTTTTGAAACTTGCTCCTGTATCTTGAGACCAGGCCAAGATACTGGATGTGACGGTCCTCAGTGTCCCCCGCACAGAACATGGGAAACTGGCCTAGAGGAGACGAGTTTGAAGAAACCCTTGGCTTCCCCAATGGTATGTTCTGTGTCTACACATGGCAGCTCAGCCATGATAACAGTAAGACACCGCTTTGGGTATACACTGCCCTGCTCCCTCAGCTTGTGCTTTCTGCTCTAGACTCTGGTCTACCCAGGGCGCCTGGTATTTGATTTTTGTATTTACATTTTGTTTGCAGCTATTTCTTATGAGCAATTCCTATGCTTTCTGATTAAGGAAAGAAGAAACGAAGGAAAAAAATGAAATCGAGGGAGAAAAGGCAAATATAGGACAGAAGGCAGAGGGGGCAGGGAGAGTGGGAATCACCTGGCAACTTAGGCAGAGGGGGCAGGGAGAGTGGGAACCACCTGGCAACTTAGGCAGAGGTGGCATGGAAAGTGGAAACCACCTGGCATCTTAGACAGAGGTGGCATGGAGAGTGGGAACCACTTGGCATCTTAGGCAGAGGTGAAAGGGAGAGTAGACACCACCTAGCATCTTAGGCAGAGGTGTCAGGAGAGTGGGCACCACCTGGCATCTTAGGCAGGGGTGGCAGGGAGAGTGGGCACCACCTGGCATCTTAGGCAGAGGTGGCAGGGAGAGTGGGCACCACCTGGCATCTTAGGCAGAGGTGGCATGGAGAGTGGGCACCACCTGGCATCCTCAAGACTAAATCCCAAGGGAGTCTATCTCCTTCCACCCATGCTGTCCTGGATATGGAAGGCTGGAGTTGGCGTGTGCCAATCTCAGTGAGAACATTTCTCTGCCTGTTCCTACATGCATTCCAGGGAGCAGAGATGGGGATGTGGCTTAATGGACCATAGGGAATTAACCCTCCATAGCACAATTTGTGATCCATTAAATCACTCTCCAGGGTGTTTAGCCCGGGCTCAGGAGGCTGCCTGACCTCCTCTTTCCTCTACAAATGTCAGGTCTCACCTTCATGGAAACTCCCCAGAAGAAAGAAAATTGGAGTAGAAAACAATGAAGGTCTTGAGCACATGGGCTTTGAGGAGAAGGTGTAAAGGGTGTTTTTCTGAGTAGAAAGAAGGTCAAACAGACCCTGTGTTCAAACTTGAGCTGTGCATCCTAGGGTAACCAGCTTAACCTCTCTGATTTTTACTTTAATCATAATGGAGATGAAAATGGTGGGTTTTGTTCCAAATCTTTTGGTTCCAAGAGTTGAAAAATTCAACTCAAGCTGTGGTAACTCACAAAGACTGGGGACACTTTTAGGCTCATGCCATAGAATTCCAGAAGGGTGTGGTGTATTTTGACCACGTGGCTCTTGGGAGCTAACATTAGGTAAGCGCAGTCCTGCGTGTGTAGTCATCCGTAACACACCTAAGAAGTAAATATCATTTCTACTTTGCACGTGAGAAAACTGGGCCACAGAGAGATTAAGTCGGATTACGCAGCTCACAAATGGAATGGCACTTGGGACACAGTCCAGAGAGTCCTGACGACTGAGCCAATGCTCTGAGGGCTGCACCACTGACTCCGTGCTGAGGCTCTTCCAGGTGGCTGTGCACAGCACTCCTTCCTGTGCTCCTCAGTTTCCTCTGTAAGGAGTTCTTTTGTGCACATATGGGCGTGTTCGTGTAAGGACACAGATCCATGTGTGTGCAGCCTACGAGGGCAAAGGAGAACCTCAGGCACCAGTCTTCAACCCAC
>JAQHUG010000134.1:402457-437457 GCA_028555095.1 Dicrostonyx torquatus
AGTCTTCTTACTAGCTCTTGTAACTTATATTAACCCATTGTTCTTATCTATGTTAGCCACATGGCCGGTACCTTTTCTCAGCTGGGACAGGGACATATCCTGCCTCTTCGGTGGTCTGTGCAGGAGTGCCAAGGGAGCTTCCTGCTTCCCAGAATTCTCCTGTTCTCACCTCTACTTCCTGTCTGGTTTTCCCGCCTATACTTCCTACCTGGCCAATCAGCATTTATTTAAAACATGATTGACAGAATATAGACAATTCTCCCACACCACATGTGTTTAGGGCTGACTCCTTGGGACTGGATAACTCACGGGGGACTTCTCCCTGGAGAAAACTGATTCTCCCACCCTCCACAGCCATCCATCGCTATAGGTTTTCCAGGGATGGGACCCTATGATATGTTCCCTGGTCCTCTTTGGCTTGTAGACTAGTGAGTTCATTGCACAGGTGTTGGGCAGGTGACCATATTGCCGAAATTTTGTGGGGGCCGCATCCCTGTCATGTCAAGAAGACATCGTCTTGCAGCAGGTAACCTGGCCCTGTGGTTTTTACACTCTTTCTGTTACCTCTTCCCCTGTGTTCGCTAATCCTTATGTGTAGGGAACTGTGTTATCAGTGGGGGTTGGTACCCGCGAACTCTTATCCTCTGCCTTTAGGCCGGTTGTGGATCTCTGTAGTAGCCTCCACCTGCTGAGAAATGAGAGGTGCGAGCTTCCCTTATCTGTGGCTACAAGGATACATACTTAGGACATAGTCGGAAATTATATTGGCTTAGGAAAATGGCCATAGGATATTCTCCTCTAGGGTCTATGGCCCTTTCAGCCACAGTTCTTGGTTAGGTTTACTCTATCAGCATGAGCTGGGTTCGTTTGTTGGTTTTGAGACTGTGTTTCTGATGGACTTGGGGCTCACCAAATACGCTAGGCTAAGACACTTCTTTATTTTTTTTCTTCAAGACAATCCATGACATTTTTATTGAGCCTTTTGCTTATAATATGATATAAAAGGAAAAGCAGTTCTCTTTAATACTTTACACAGCTATAGTGCAATATCCAAGACTTAAAGAGACTTCCAGGGGACGGCACTTCTCAGAAATAGATCGAGTAAATGAGCTTCAAGTCCTTGGGTTTTCCAGTGGACTCGTCCCTTACAATAGTAACGAGCTCTAATTTGTCATACTAAGTTTCAAGGCCAAGTTTTTATTATTGATGTCTTCTGATCGGAAGCCCTGGTTTTAGTCAGTATCTACTAATCCCAGTTCAAAAACAAGTTTGGCATTTGGTGGAATCTTGGCATCAGGCTGTCCTTTCTTTCCATAGGCCCATTCTGGTCCCCTCTTTATGGGGGAAGTTGGTTTCATCTCCCTTTCATAGAACAGATTTTGTAGATCTCGGTGGACCCGCAGCCAGACTGTCTTCAGACTTTGAGTTTATCATTAACCTCCACGTTTTCCACTTGCTCAGACTCTTACGGCTTCAGTACCCTTGAAACACTAACTTTCCAAAGATGGTTACAGACTAAAACCAGATGGTCCTTATTAGCAGTCTGAGGTACATTTTTAACGTTTCCTGGTAGTTTATGCTCTGCAAGAAATGAATCTGAACTGTGATCCTGCAGAAACTTGATAATGTTCTTCTTGGGCAGTTCCTCACTGCACAGCGGCTCCATGGTCCATGCACGCTGGGGATCAGTTGCTGCTGATTTTCCCCCGCTGCTACTGCCTTCTTTCTCTACTGCTGTCACCGCTGCCACCGCTGCACCAAACCAGATGACCTCAGTCCAGCAAAAGAAACTTATTTTCTACTGGTTAGCTCTCTTGGTGCTAGAAGGTGCTGTTCAGGCTGCTGGGGGAGCCAAAGCAGGAGCAGTCTTCCCTCACTATGGATTCTGTGAGTTACAGTACCAATCTGCTAAGATGTGGCCACTTGTGCCATAGTGCCCTGACTAGTAAGGTGGCAAGCAGCTGCTTTCTGATTGGACTTGAGACTTGCTGGGTTAGCAGTGGTGGTGGGATTCATGTCTGATGTTATAAACCTGCCCAGAGCCTGGAGATATCACAGGATAAGCGGGAAAGCTACCACTTGTGGTGATGCATTGCCTGTGCTATAACAAAGCTTGCCTGAAGGTCAGAGTGTGGAGCTAGCCATAGAGGCCAGCAGTGGTGGCACACGCCTTTAATCCCAGCAGCAGGCAGAGGCAGACGAACCTCTGTGAGTTTAAGGCCACCCTGGGCTACACGAGATTGTTCCAGTCTAAAAGAGAAACAGAGCCAGGTGGTGTAGTGAGATTTTATTTATATTTTAATAAATAAAGCTTGCCTGAAGATCAGAATGCAAAGCTAAGTCACCAGAGGCCAGGGAGTGGTGGCACACACCTGTAATCTCAGGACTCCGGAGACAGAGGCAGATGGATCTCTGTGAGTTGAAGGCTACCCTGGGCTACACAAGATCGATCCAGAAAAGATCCAGATGACGGTGGCTCACGTCTTTCATTCCAGTGTTTGGGAGTCACACATCTTTAATCCTAGCACTAGGAAAGTGAAGACAGGAAGGGAGATGGCTTGGTGGAGAGAGGAATATAAGCGGGGAGAGACAGGAGCTCAGCCCATTCGGTCTGAGGATTACTAGAGACAGGATCGCCCATCCGGTCTGAGGAATGGGTAGAGGTAAGAGCTAGTGCCTGGCTGCTCTGCTTCTCTGATCTTCAACTAAACTTTATTTGTTGTAGCACAAACAAATGTCACCACAACTACGGCTGTTTTACTAAACGGGCATGCACACTTGTCACATTGCCTTCTAAATACTTGTGTTATGTTCCCAGATGGATGCTGCTGTCGAGGCCTAACAGAGACGCGTTTTTCTCCATCAGGCAGGAGATACGTCAGAAAGTCATAGTTGGTCAGGGTGCTGAGAATAAGTGATTGATGATCACCCCACCCTAAGTGGGATATATCTCCAAGACTCACGGGACATTGCAGAACAGGGCTTAGAAAGAATGTAATAACCAGAGAAAGGGCTGGAGTGATGTAGAACACCATGTTCCAGGAATGGCATAGCCACTGGGCTCTTGAACCCTCGGTGGCTGTGATTATCTGCACAGGATTGGGCCTGTCAGTATCTGTCACAGAGGGGAGAGGGACGCATGAGGCCCCACCCCTCCCTGAGGATCTGTAGGCAGTTCATGGTTGCTGGGGAGAGAGGTTTTCTTCAGTAGTGCAGCCTCTGGTAGGGTGGCTGTGCTCCTGTAAGCAATCCCAGTTAAATCCACTCCATAGACATACACACACATATACAAACATACACTCATACATGCACACACATACATACACACTCACACATACACACATACACACTCACACATACACTCATACATACACACATACATGCACTTACATGGACACACACACGTACACGCACATATATACATACATACACACGTACACACACACTCATACATACACACTCATACATACATGCACTTACATGCACACAAATACACACACACACACACACACACACGAAGGAGAACTAGCTCTGAAGAGGATCAGTTGCGGGGAGCAGAGGAAGCCTTCAAGGAAGATGTGAAGAGCAGATGAGGTCCTGAGCGAATATACACAATTCAGCCACAAGACAGCGCTGTGTGAGAGGGAGCGAGCTCACGAGGTGAGAAAGGAACTCAGAGAGCTGTTATTTTATAATAACCCCTTTGCAAGAACAAACCAATCAGTTTCTTCCTTCCAAGGGCAATATCCATAACGACCTGCTCACCTCTTGCTTCCACAGGGGCCACCCTGGGAACCAAGCTTCCAGCACTGGAGACACTGGAGGATATATTCAGACCATACCCGGTGCAGAACACATGACCCAGCAAGTCCACACCAGGTGGACACCCAGCAGAACTGAAGACGGGGCCTTGGCTAGAGGTCCATTCATATTCCCAGTATCTCCACCAGTGACAGCTAACGTGAGGAATTCGCCCACGCACCCCATCAATGAAAGCAGGAGCAGCTGAGGTAGATTCACCCAATCCACCTCCACGATGATGGTCGTTCAGACACGAGCTGCAAAGCTGTGCTTTGGGGACAGTGTGCTAAGCGAAAAAACTGGTCATAAAAAAGGAGCCTATGATGCCTTTTATGTGAGGCACTTAGAGCAATCAAAACATAAAGGCAGAAAGTCAAGCGCTGGTTGCCAGGGCCTGGGGAAGGGGAAGAGGGAACTGTGTAATGGTTAGAGAGCCTCAGTTTCACAAGACGAGAAGCCTTTGTGGGAGTGGGCGGTGATGACGACTGTACACGTGAGGAAAGTGTTTGATGTCATTGAAAGGCATGGTTAAAATACTAAAGGTGGCAAGTTTTATGTGATATGGATTTTATGACAATAAAGGGAGGCCGTACCATAAAGTTGAAAGAAGCTTAAGGTGAACCATCCTCAGACTACCTTATCTTACACAAGTCAAGAGCATAAAACTAAACCCGTTTAGTTTCCCTTAAGTGATAGCCTTTAAATAATATTAGCAATGTCATCTTCTACCTGTATAGGGTTTTTTTTTTTTGCTAAAGATTTGTTCATTTTTGTTTCATGTGGTAGGTGCTTTGCCTGCGTGTATGTATGTATGTATGTATGTATGTATGTATGTATGTATATCGTGTGTGTGTGCATGGGGCCCGATAAGGCCTTACTGGAACTGGTGGTTGTGAGCCACCATGTGGGTGCTAGGAATGGAACCTGGGTCCTCTGCAATAGGAACCTGTGTGCTTACTGCTGATCATCTCTCCAGCCAGTTTTGTTTCTGAAGATAGAGCCTCGCTATATGGTCCAGGCTGGCCTCGAACTCACAATGTAACCTAGATTGGCCTGGGACTTGTGATCCCCCTGCCTCAGGCTCCTCAGAGCATGAGGGCTTCCCCCATGCCTGGGTATGCTTCTCTTTTCACTCCACTAAAACAGAATTCCATTCCTCACTGACCTCCAGGCTTTCAGAGCCAGCGCATCTTCCCTTACTCTGTCACTTACTGACGTGAGGCAGTGGTGTTCTCTGCCTTCCTGCCACTCTCCCCTTCTTCTATGGACACTTCCACGCTGTCCTACTTTATCTCTCCCCTCCTATCACTTCCTAGTCTCCCTTGCTGATCTTCTTGTGTCCCAGACCCGCTTCTGTTGGAGGTCCCCAGAGCTCAGGCCTCCATCTTCTGCTTCCCTGCCCATAGGCATTCGCTTGGGAATCTCACCCATCTTCTGCCTTAGGTGCCGCCAATTGTCTCAGTCAAGAACTCACCTATGCAACCTCATTTGAGTTAATTACCCTTATAAAGGCTCCATCTCTAAACACAGTCATGTGAGGGACTAAACTTCAGCATGTAGGTTTGAGGGGATCCAAGAGTCCATAAGGGGTGTTCTCACTGTGATAAAGCAATCAGACTAAAAGCAACCCAGGGGAAGGTTTCTTTCAGCTTACACTTCCAGGAACCATGCTATTGCAGAGGGAAGTCGGGTCAGGAACTCAAGGCCGGAAAGCTAGGGGAAGGTTACATACTAGCTCTCTCTGCCTCCTGCTCAGCTGGCCTTCTTAGACAGCCCAGGCCCACCTGCCTAGGAATGGTGCAGCCCACAGTGCGCTGTACCTTCACAGATTAATCATCAGTCTTGGCAGTTCTCCATAGGCATGCCCACAGGCTGATCTGATTTAGACAATCCTTCAAATGAGATTCCCTCTTCCTAGGCAACCCTAGGTTGGCTCAAGTTGACAATAAACTAACCAGAGCAAACACAAGTTACAAAGTCGTCAGTAAGATGGGCTCTGGGGACACAGTGGCGAACATGACTGACAATCCCCACTCTGGGAATTTGGGAACAAATGAAAAACAATAACAAAAAAAATTAAAAAAAGAGAAGGACAATTGTAGCAAGCTTTATTTTTGGGACATCATCTAGCTCCCAAATCATGACATGGAGACTTATTATTAGTTAGGAATGCTCTGCCTTAGCTTATGCTTGTCCCACTAGCTCTTAGAACTGTTTAAACTGTTTATGTTTTCCTTGCAGGTTTCTTTCTTTCTTTCTTTCTTCCTTCCTTCCTTCCTTCCTTCCTTCCTTCCTTCCTTCCTTCCTTTCTTTCTTTCTTTCTTTCTTTCTTTCTTTCTTTCTTTCTTTCTTTCTTTCTTTCTTTCTTTTTTGAGACAGGGTTTTTCTGTCTAGCCCTGGATGTCCTGGAACTAGCTCTTGTAGACCAGACTGACCTCGGGACTCACAGAGAGATCTGCTGCCTCTGCCTCCCGAGTGGTGGAATTAAAGGTGTGCACCATCAATGCCTGGTGGCTTTTTATCTTTCCTTCATTCTGTATGTCATACTTTTCCTGCTTCTTCTGTGTCTGTCTGGCTGGCCCTGGGCATCTCCCTCTCTGTATCTCTCCTATCTTCTTTCATTCTCTTTTCAGCCTAGATTCCTCCTCCTCCTTATTCTTTCTGCATGCCAGCCCTGCCTTTCCCTCTACTGTCTGGCTATTGGCCATTCATCTTTTGGTTAGACCAATCAGGTGCCTTAGATAGGCAAAGCAACACACCTTTACACCATTAAAAAGATGCAGCATAAACAAATGTAAACACCTTTACATAGTTAAAGTAATATTCCACAACAGACAATATAGAGAATTACAACAGGGTGACACAGTCCTAAGTCACCAGGGGAATATTTGGATTGCGAGTCAAGACGTAATGGGTAAGCTGAGATCTGGGTGAATGTTCAATCATATAGAGCTATTGCTTTCAGCCATGAAAGAAACCACATGTCTTGGGTCTGTTCTTGACCTTGCCTTCCCTTCCTCTGTGCTCTTGAAAACCATGCTTAATTGCTTCAACTCTGAATTTTCTTGTCTAATAAAAAGAAAACTCCTTTATCTCCTTCCTCTCTCTGAACAGCTTAGTCCTAGGTCGGAAAGGTAAAACCACTAAAGAAAGGCAGGTGGCCATGCCTGTGAAGTGTGGACTGGTGTGGAGCTTAAAATTGATTCTATTTATTTACTTTTATGCACATTGGTGCTTTTGCCTGCATACGTGTCTATGTGAGGGTGTCTGATTCCCAGAACTGGAGTTACAGACAGTTGTGAGCTGCCACGTGAATGCTGGGAATTGAACCCGGGTCCTCTGGAAAAGCAGCCAGTGCTCTTAACCGCTGAGCCATCTCTCCAGTCCCCTAAAACTGATTGACTTGACAGGTTCTAGAATCACTTAGGAGAAAGTCTCTGGTATTGCCTATTAAGGAGTTTCAAGATAAGGAGGAGCTGGGAAGACCCACTTAAACCATGGGCGGCATCATCCCGTAGGCTGGGGTCCCGGACTGAATAACAAGGAGAAAGTGAGACTGAGGTTGTCACATGACCAGCCATCTTATGCTCTTGCCAGGATGTACTGAACCCTCACTCTGAGCCTCAATCAGCCCTTCCTTCCTTAAACTACAGTTGTTGGGTATTGTGTCCTTGTAGTGAGAAAATTAGTTAATACATGTAGGAAGCTATTGACCGGGAATGGGGTTGAGGGTGGGGTCACAATGGGGCCACAGTGGAGTGACAGAATGAGCATCTGAATAAGGCAGGACCTGGTATATGTTATGTGAGTCCAAGCAGGTTCAGGAGGTTATCTATGTGGAGGTGACATAGGGTGGGGTCTCAGTCCAAGTGGTGAAGATATGATACTCCAACAAGGGCTGTCAGAGCCCGAGTGGGACAAGTGAATGTGCAGAGTTGGGGATGGGGCAGACATGGGAGGTTTGTGGTGGATTTCAGTTGACCAAATAAGTAAATGTATCAGAAACTATGAGACTGGGGCTGGAGACAAGGCTCTTGCAAAAAAGCAAAGTTTGGCTCCCAGAGTCCACATAGGACAGCTTACAACTAACTGAGTGAGTCACGACCACTTGTAACTCCAGGGGATCCGATGCCCTTTTCTGGCCTCCATGGTACCAGCACATGTACATGTGGTATATGTGTGCATACTGCACCCCCTGCCACACTTACATAATTAAATGTAAAATCAATCTTTTAAAAATAGATATAAAAGGGGCTGGAGAATGGCTCAGTGGTTAAGAGCATTGCCTGCTCTTCCAAAGGTCCTGAGTTCAATTCCTGGCAACCACATGGTGGCTCACAACCATCTGTAATGAGGTCTGGTGCCCTCTTCTGGCCTGCAGGCATATACACAGACAGAATGTTGTACACATAATAAATAAATAAATATTAAAAAAATAGAGATAAAAAACAGTTGCTGTGGGATAACACTCTTGTACACTGTAAAGATTTACTACTTGTATTAGTTTAATAAAACACTATTGGTCAGTAGACAGGCAGGAAGTATAGGTGGGGCAACCAGACTAGGAGAATTCTGGGAAGAGGAAAGGCAGAGAGGTACAGTCACTAGCCAGACGCAGAGGAAGCGAGATGAAAATGCTGCACTGAGAAAAGGTACCAAGTCATGTGGCTAAACATAGCCAAGAATTATGGGTTAACGTAAGTTGGAAGAGCTAGTTAATAACAAGCCTGAGCTAAGAGGCCAAACGGTTTATAATTAGTATAAGCCTCTGTGCGTTTGTTAGCAATGGAATGGCTGCAGGATAGGGCAAACTTCCGTCTACAGACAGTGACAATTTCAGAGCAAGAAACTCTAAGATTCCACTATCTGTGAAAGGAATCAGAAAGCAAGCAAAGCTGACTTTTCCAGACTCTTGAAATGAACAATTGCAGCAATTTGGGAAGCGTTTTCCAGGAAAACCAACTGGACTTGACGGGACTGGCGGACTATACCATGCTGAGGTAGCCAGGGAGGTCAACAGTAGGCAGCCACCAGGAGGGATGGTAGGGCTGAAGTGACTCCAAAGGCCTGGGACAGACCTGACCTGCAAAGGGGCCTTAGTTATCCTGTGCTGGAGGCTCACCCAGGGCAGATGGACCGCATTATAAAGGTTCTGTCAGGAGCAGTGGGCATTTTGTTTTGTTTTGTTTTGGTTTGCTTTTCTAGACAGAGTTTCTATGTGTAGCCCTCTCTGGCTGTCCTGGACCTTGCTCTGTCGACCAGGCTGGCCTTGAACTCACAGAGATCTTCCTGCCTCTGCCTCCCAAGTGCTGGGATTAAAGGCGTGCATCACCACCACCCAGCTCACTGGGTTCTTTAAGTTGACCAAAAATAATGGATGTGGTTGATACAAACAAGAGACTAACCATGGTCGCATATAAGGGAAGGGTGAAAAATGGAGGAGTCATAGGGGATATGATATTTCTCAGTTAATCAGTGTGTATGTGTGCGTGCACACACATGCACACATGAATAGGCACACACATGCCATGGCATGTATGTGGAGATCTGAGGACAGCTCCTAGGAATTGGTTCTCTACTGCCATCACATGAATCACAAGGACTGAACTCAGGTCATTACCATGACACTATGACATCATGACACTATGATGACGTCATGACGTGACATGGCAAGCAACTTTGCTCACTGAGCCCTCTCACCAGCCCCTAGTCCCAGAAATTTAGAAAACCGCATGGATGTGCAGGGTCCTGGGAATGACAAGGGTTGTGCACGTGCTCAGTCAAAACGTGGCACAAACCGGAAGCTGTTATCTCTGTCTAGGTGGGAAGCTCCACACAAGCGGGAAGTGAGGTCTAAGGCAGAGCTGTCAGATTGGGTGCTCCTGCTGTCTGACTGAAGGCTGGAAACGCACACAGGGAGTCCCTGGCAAAGACTGGAGACTACAATTTCCTGCTTTTAGGGAAATTTCCATCTGTTTATTAACTATCTAGTAAGTGTACCAAAATTCAAAACTCACACAAAATCAAGAATATGAATTTTCTATATCATTAGTTTATAAAATCTGAGAAATAAATCACACAATGAAACAACAAATGGTTATAACAAAAGGGACAATCACCCCTCCACCCCTCACCCCCACTCCCCACCCCGGGAAGAGGAAGGAATCTGCTTCCTAGTATTGCCACAATGTGTTACTTAAAGTATCTGGTCTTCAATAATGATTTAAGAAACATACAAAGAAATAAGAAAATATGGCAGATACATTAGGTGGGTTGAGAAAGCAATGGGTATTGGGTTTAATAGACACAGATTTTAAATGAACTATTTAAAGAATATTCAAGGGCTGGAGAGATGGCTCGGTGGTTAAGAGTGAGTTAAGAGGCATCTTGCATAGAACCCAAGTTTGGGTTCCAGCACCCACACTGGCACTCACAGCCTCCTATAACTACAGTTCCAGGGCAATATGACACTTGTGGAATCCATAGGTACCTGCACTCGTGTGCACCTACCCACACATACATGCAATTAAAAATAACATGAGACCCGGGTGGTGGTGGCACACGCCTTTAATCCCAGCAATCGGGAGGCAGAGGCAGGCGAATCTCTGAGAGTTCGAGACCAGCCTGGTCTACAAGAGCTAGTTCCAGGACAGGCTCCAAAGCTACAGAGAAACCCTGTCTTGAAAAACCAAAAAAAAAAAAAAAGAACCTTAAAAAATATCCCAAGAGCTAAAAGGAAATGCATCTAATGACCTAAGTGGAAGTATGAGAAAGTCTCATTAAAAACAGAGAACTTTAAAAAAAATCCAACAGAGATCTCAGTTGAAAATTATAACTATAATAAAAAGTTCACGAGAAGTTCAAAAGCATATTTAGAAAGTGGGAGGAAGAGTCAGGGAACCTCATGATGAACTGAGAATATTCATTTGGAGGAACACAACAATAAAGGAAGGGAAAAGACCAGAGTTTCATCTAGTTTTGAAGTAGTATCAAATGCACTAATGTGTGCAGAATGGGTGTCTCAGGAAAGGGGAGAAAGAAGGGGCAGACACAGAAGTGCCTGAAGGAACAGTGGCCATAAACTCCTCCAGTGTGATGAACAGGTGTGATGGATGGATCCTGTGGAGGTCTGAGTGAGAAATGTCCTCATGTATTTGGACACTTGGTCCCCAGCTGGTAGCACTGTTTGGGGAGGAGCTGTGGAGAAGGCTCTGAAATTGTACAGCCTTGCCCTGCCTCTCTTTGTGTCATGCCTGAGGCAGAAATGAGCTCTTACCTTCCAGCTCCTACTATGTCTACCATCTGCTGCCATGCCTCCCCACCATGGTAGACTCTTATCCCTCTAGAACTGTGAGCAGAAATAAACTCTATCTTCATTAGCTGTCTTTTAGATTTATTTTTATCATTGTATGTGTATGAGTGTCCTGCCTGCATGTATGTCTGTGCAGCACATGTGCCTGCCTCCTGAGGAGGTGCTGGGACTTGAACCTGGGTCCTTAGCAAGAACAACAAGTGCTCTGAAACATGGAGCCAACCATCCAGCTCCCAGGAGTGGCTTTTAGTCATGGCGATTTATCACAGCGATGGAAAGACATGTCCAAGAAGCTGAATAAAGTCCAGCTGGGTGGAAATCAGAGCTCGACATTTACACATGGCCATCAAAGCTCCAAGGCCAAAGACTAAGCGAAAATCTCGGAAGCAGCAGGAAGCTACTCATCATGAAGAAGGAGGGATCCTCCATGAGGTAGCGTTTGCTTTTAGAAGTCATGGAGGCCAGAAGGCACCATGAGCTAAAGGGATGTTCAACTGGGACACAAAACCTTTCGGATCAAGAATTCTATTCCCAGTAACACTATCCTTCGAAACATCCAGTGAATTCATCAGCGGTGAGCCTGCTGCACAGGGCATCGTCCACACTGAAATGAAAACTCACTACTGTTGTGGGATGATCTTTTCATATGCTGTGAAGATGTGTCTCTGCCAAGGCACATTCTGATTGGTTTAATAAAGAGCAGAATGGCCAATAGTTAGGCAGGAGAGGATAGCCGGGACTTCTGGAAAGAGATAGGAACTCTGGGAAGAAGAGAGGTGGGATTCACCAGTGAGACACAGAGCAAGTTGGATGTATGGTGTAGGAAGATAAGGCCTACCAGACCAGAAGGAGCCAACCTGGAGTCTGCCTGGAGCTGTCAAAGGTCCTATCTGTGCCTAGCCAATAAGAAGCTACCAAGCAGTGTTTCCTGAGTGCCACCAACAGGCACTGTCAGAGGTCCTGATCGTGCCTAGCCAATGAGAGAGGAGCATGAGATGTCAACTGTCAGCTGTCACACAGCCTAGGTGCTGGAAGGGTAGATAAGTGTCCACCTCTCCCTCCCCCCAGTCTGCTATAAACCTTCTACCTGACTCCTGGTGGCTGTGGTTGTTAACACTGCCTTTTCACCCCTCCCCCGAGGAAGACATTAGGACCCAACAATAGTATGGTTCTGAGGGGAGGTCACAACCCACTGAACATGAATGGTAAATGGGTTAAGTTTTAGTTGGGAAACAAGCCTAAGGCCAAACTTTCGTAATAAAAAGTCTCCATGTCGTTATTTTCTGACTACACACTATGCATAATTTAAACGCCCATTTTAAAAAGGACCAATAAGTGCAGTGCGTTCTCTTACTGTTGTTTGGTTTGAGGCAAAGTCTCATTGTAGCCTAAGCTGGCCCCAAACTATATAGCCGAAGATAACCTTGAACTCGACCCTCCTTCATCTGCTTCTCTCTAGTTGAGGTTACGGTTGTGTATCACCACACCCAATTGTACGCAATTCTGGGAATTAAACCCAGGCTTCACGTATGCCAGGCCAGCACTTTAGCAACGTCAACTATGACGCTTTAGGACTTCAAAGGTGGTTCTATAAGTGACGTAAAAGACAGTACAGCTGGATTTTTATAATACTTTTTGGCCCTATATCATTCAGAATACAACTATATAAAACCAATGGTAAATATGTCCCGGTGGACATAAAATGCATGCAGATGTAGTTTATGTGGCAGTAACAGCAGAAAGGCGAAGGAAGGAAGTGGATTCATAGTCATAATCTGAACTGGATGATGATAAACTAAGATGGCACTGTAATCTGTAGAGCATCCACTAAGAAAACAACTGAAGGGGCTGGAGAGCTGGCTCCAGGGTTAAGAGCATTTGTTGCTCTTCCAGAAGACCTAGGTTCAATTCCTAGCACTCACATGGCAGCTCACACCTGTCTGTAACTCCAGTTCCAGGGGTTCTGACATCCTTGCACAGACACACATGCAGGCAAAACACCAATGTACATAAAATGGAAATAAATTATAAATTAAAAAAGAATTCAGCTGAAATGTATGTAATGAAATAAAGGACATGGAAATTAAAATTTACAAAATTTTAAATTGTGTGTGTGTGTGTGTGAGTGCAGTTGCCCATGGAGACCAGAAGGGGGCAATGGATCTCCATGAACTAGAGTTGCAAGTGGTTGTGAACCATCTGATGTGGGTGCAGGGAACTGAACTCAGGTCCTTTGCAAGGGGAATACATGCTCTTCACTACTGAACAGCCTCTCCAGCCCCAGGGCAAGGAAATTAAAACAGTGCAGGTGACAGTCACCACTTAACACAAAACAAGGCAGTCACAGAAAAGCAGGTCCAATAACAAAGACAAGACATTAGAAAACAAATAGCAAGATGTCAAATGTAAGTCTTGTGTTGTTGGTGTCTATCTTATCTGCAAACTAATCAAATGCTACACATGGCTCAGTTGGTAAAATGTCTACCATACAAGCATGAGGCGCTGATTGTGGATCCCTGGCACCCACATAAAAAGCCAGGCATGGTTGCTCATATATGGAATCCTAGAGCCGGGCTGATGATAAGACAGAAAGTGGAGACAGATTACCTGCGCTTGCTGCCCAGCCAGACTAGCCAAGGGCTAACTTCTGGCTTCAGTGAGACCCCGTCTCAAAGGAGAATGTGGAGGGCCATGGCGGACTCAATACTTATGTCACATGTAGCTTCTATGTACACATGTACATGTGTGTGATCACACACGCAAATAAACCAAAGAAGACACTAGATGACAATTTCTTATCTAAAAGAGATATGGTTTAAATTCAATACCAAAATCAGCTGAAAGTATAAGAATGGAAAAAGACATAGCTTGAAGTGTACCCGGAGGGCTAGCAGAGCCCTCCTACTATCAGACTCAACAAACAGTTACCTATCAAGAATATAGAACTCTCATAGATGGACAGGGAAACACAACAGAGTCCTAAAATATATTAAGCAAAACCTGTCATTCTCATAGAAGACAACAACAATAGTAGTTATTTACTAAGTCAAAGAAGGCAGCCACAAAAGGCCAGCTATTCTGTAATGTGTGGTGTCTGGAACAGGTGAATATTTAGAGTCAGAAGGTCAATTAGTGGCCGCTGGGATCGGGGGTTATTAAGGAAAAGTCAGTATGTCACTCATGGATACAGGGTTTCTTTTGGGGGTGTCAAACATGTCCTAAAATTAGATACTGGTGATGGCTCTGAAATACTGCAAATACATGAAATACCACGGAAATGCACATATTCAATAGGTGAATTTTTGCAGTTTGATAATTATGTCTCAGTAAACACAGGGAGTCTCATTGCTGGAGATGGAAGATGCAGGTTGAGAAAGGGAGGAAAGCCAAAGAAAGTGATTCTGTGACTGTTTTGAAACTGGAGCCTTGGGGTAGAGGGAGAGAGGGAAGAAGAAAGAGAGAGATCATAAGCGTGTGTGCATGGCCATACATGCACATATTTGGGTGCACATTCTTCATCCTGTCCCTTTTGGGACCCGGGAGCAGTGACATCCCCATGGCAACGAGTACAGCTACCCAGGCCAGATCTTGGGTTTTCACTACTGTTTCCCTCCCCGGGTTCTATAAAGAAATCCACGAAGCCAGGGCACCTTGGGGAAATGACTGACAGCCAGACTGGAGTGGTACATGATGGGTTGGAAGCTTGCTGTGTCAGAAACTGTGGGTGTGCTCAAAGCGCTGGGCCCGCTGCCCAGGTTGGGGGCAGTTGTGGCATCAAAATAAGTCCTGCTAACAGTGGGTTCAGGTTCAGTCAGAAAGGAAGGTGGAATTGTATCCAGAGAGAAAGTAATTATGGAAAAGATGGAGGAACATCTGCACTGATTACAGAGGCATGATTTCTTAGTGGGAAAGCGGACATTAGTCCCACTGATAATGGGATGTGTCTATAGATTGCTGTCTGGGAGGATGTGATCAGGGACTCGGCACTGCTTCCGCATGTGGATTTCCTGCCAGCTGTGTAAAACCTCCTCAGCAGGATTGCAAAGAAATAGCAGTCAACCCCAAATTTAGGGTCGTTTTATAGAATAACTGGCATGGAATCACCAAAAATGTGAGGGGTAGGGCACTAGGGGATGACTCGGTTGGTAAAATGCTTTCTGCACAAACCGGAGGACCTGAGTTCACATCCTTGGCACTCAAGTGAATGGGCGGGACTTTGTGCCCACATCTGTAGTTTTAGTACCGGGGAGATGGAGGATCCTGGGAGTTTGTGGCCAACCAGTGTAGCAGAACTGGGGAGCGCCAGGGAGTGAGAGACCTGTCTCAAGAAATAAGGTGGAGAGCAATAAAGAAAGACTCCTCTGGCTTCTACATGTACACAGAGGCATCTGTGACTGGCTACACACACATGCATGCATGCACGCACACACGCACACACCACATACACTAAGTAAAATAAATGAAAGCACGGGAGAAAAGGTCACCTTCCCAACTCTCTTCAGTGGCTTGTGTCGCCTGTGGGGGACATGCACCATCATCCCTCAGTATCCACAGCACACTGGACTCAGGACAGCCCCGAGAAACCTAGACCTGTGGGTGGCTGCTCAAGCCCCTTATGTGGCAGGGGTGGTGCCGTCCCTAGCACAGATCAGCGCAAAAGGTTACTCGCTGAACCCAATGCGCTGAGTGCTGAGGATTTGCTGCTGCTGTGTTTAGTGAATAACACAAGCGTCTGCACGCATCAGTGGAGATGCCAGTTTGTCCTCAGAAATTTTTGTCTTCAAGTGGTTGAATTCACAAATTTAACAGAACCCACAGAAACAAAGGCCAACTGTGTTTACTCCGTGAAACGCTGGTGCAGCCCGGCTCCTTTGTTCTTTTGTTTGTTTGGGGTTTTTTTTTCCAACCCACCCACCTTACTCACCTTGAGTTGGTGATATTTCATTTGTATTTTGACTGAAGTTAAGAGAGTAAAACAGCCCCACTGGTCAGCCTTACAGACCAGACAGTGGTGACGCATCTTCAATTCCAGTAGCCACACTAGTTTGCCATAGAAACCGGGCAGTAGTGGTGCACACCTTTAATCCCAGGCCCAGAGAGGAATACAAGACAGGAGGAGACAGCTCTTACACACAGCCTCAATCTGAGATTCCTGGAGGTAGGATCACCATTTCAGATTGAGGCAGAGGTAAGAGTCAGTGGCTGGTTGTTTTGCTTTTCTGACCTTCAGGTTAAACCCCAATTTCTGTCTCTCGGTTTTTATTAATCGTGCTACAGGTAATTGGCCACTTATATACACATTCTTCATCCTGTCTTTGGAGACATTTTTTCTGTTTTTTTTTAATGTGTGTATATGTGTAGATAGATGCATGTATATGTATATATGTGTGCATATGTGTATCTCTGTGTGTGTATGTATATGTGTATACATGTGTGTATCTATATGCGTGCATGTGTATGTGGGTATCTGTGTATTCATGTTTATGTATATGTATATAGATAGATATGTGTGTATATATGTATGTATATGTGTGCATGTGTATCTCTGTGTATGCACGTATATGTATATGTGTATACACATGTTTGTATTAATGTGTGTGTGTACATAAGTTGCAATCACGACTGTGTTGGTGTAACCAAACATGCACAGATATGTGGAGCCAGAGAAAGATATGCATGTCCTTCTCTGGCGCTCTCTGCGCTATTCCTCAAAGCAGGGTTTCTCACTGAACCAGAAGCTGGGCTGGGCTGTCTGATTAGAGAGATCCCGGGATCCACCTGCCTCCACCTGCTGTAACGCCGGAAGTATAAGCACACGCAGGATTGAAGGTGGAACTCAGCGCTTGCCTAGCATGCAGGAAGCCCTGGGTTTCTTCCCCAGAATCACACAAAATGGAAAGTGGTAACCCGTAGCTCTTAGTCCACATCTGAAAGGTGGAGGGGGAAAGTCTGCATCTGGGGTCAGAGGGGGAGGAATAGGAACTTAAGATCAGTGCATTTACATAGCAAGTTGGAGGTTCACCTGACCTACATGGGACCCTGTCTCAAAACAATTAACAAATACAAATGCAATTTAACCCATGAGAGGCAAGTTTAACCTCTTTGGCCACATTCATCGGCCTCCCACCCCAAATGGCTTAGAGCAGGCTTTCCTCAGCAGGCCTTGTTCTAAGCATTCGGGCATTCCTGTGAACCAGGCTTGTAGGGTGCCTTAGCCTGGCCGGCTGTGGTAGTCAGCATTGCAGTGTTCCCCGGAAATGATTGCTCCCGTTCTCCCTCTCATGGGTTCTCCATTGTCAGCTTTGATGTCCCTTCATTCTTCATGGCAAAAAGCACACAGGCAGGGCTAGGGGTGTAGCTCAGGGGTAGAGTACTTACCTTGAATGAGTGAGGCTTTAGATTTCATTTCCAGAATCAAAAAATAATGTCTTCCCTGTGCCGCTCTGCTCCACACAGAGGCCTCAAATCTACTTCCATCTCAGAGCGGAATTCTGGTTTGTGGTCCTACAGCTGTGTCACAGAAGGAGGATAACCAGGGCTGCTGTGCTGTTCCTCGGCAGAGATCTTGTGCTCTTTAAACAGCTGTGGCTGCAAAAGAGAAGGAACGAGACAGAATAGCTTACATTTAAACATGATAAAGAACGCGGGTAAAGGGTGGTAGCTGGAAGGCGGCCCTTTTATTGGTAGCTGTTATGTACAGGGGGCTCTTTTGAGTCAGTGTTACCCAGCGCCTTCAAAAAATGGACTGAGCTGGCAGCTGAGGACATCTCTGTCCCGTGGGTATTGGGACCTAAGTCAGAGCTTGAGGACTCTGCCTGCTATGGTTTGAAATGGGAATGTCCCCCATAGCATTTGGACTCCCTCTTGGTGGCGTTATTTGGAGAGGTTATGGAACCCGTAGTGGGTGGAGCCTTGCTAGAGGGAGTACGTCACTGGTGGCTGGCTTTGAGAGGTTACAGCTTTACCCCACTTCCAGTTTGCTCTCTGTTTCCTGTGCAGAGATAGGAAGTGAGTTTCCAGCTTCCATTTGCCACCATTCTTCCCTCCCACTGGGGACACGTAGCCCTCTGGAGCCATCCTAAATCAGACACACACACACACACACACACACACAATAAAAAACCAACAACAGAAAACCTTCTTACTTAAACTGCTTTTTGTCATGGTATTTAGCAGTGGAAAAGCAGATTGGAACACTACGCAAGTTCTGTATGCTGGAAAAAAGATCACAGCACTACGGGCAAATAGAACTCTCTGAGAATAACAGTAAAACAATAAATGTACTTGACGGTCTCTTAAGCTCACCTGCTCCCCAGTGAGAGGCGTCAGGAGGGTTGAGGCCACTCTAAGTCACCTAGACAGGACAGGGAATCAAGCCTTTCTTCTTCAGGTTCAAGCCTCCACTTCCGACTGGAACTCATCCTTGACACGTGCTTGGTATGAGGAGCAGAATCACTACAGTGCATGCGTGATAATCACTACAGTGCATGCGTGATAATCACTACAGTGCATGCGTGATAATCACTACAGTGCATGCGTGATAATCACTACAGTGCATGCGTGACAGTTCATGGTAATACTCATTTATATTTGGATCCTAAGAAGATAGCCGGGAGTGGGGATTTCTGGGTCCTTTTTAATCACAGGTCCCCTGTCCGTGTCTAAAATTTGAGTGGCCAAGACTGGATTGTACAGGACTCTCTGAGCTTCAAGAATCAACAACACTGCCAGATATGAGTAAGAAGGAAGACAGGAGATCACGTTGCCAGACTAGCCTCTAAGTGTCTGTGTTCCAGGATGGCCTTGAACTCCTGATCCTTCTGCCTCCACCACCCAAGTTCTGGGATTCTGGGAACTTGCCACCAGGCCAGGCTGAGAAGAGGAGTTTGAGAGATCTCCTTGGAAAGAAGGAAGCATGGAGGCACAGGACAGAAATGCTGCCTGGGACCAACAGAAGCTCCACCAAGAGGGATTGATCCATCACAGGTTGTCCAAGGGGGCTCTGGTCTCCTGGCACAGAGACCCCTGGCCTGGGTTTGGCTCCAGAGCAGCAGAGATGCCACCTTGAAGATCAGTCTAGGGTGAAGGGTCTGGCCAAGCCTGGCTGACGATCATTCAGGGCCGGCCCCTCCTGAATCTTCCAGTTATCACAAGTTCTTCAGGACACTTGCACGATCCCAAAAAGAGGAGGGCCTACAAGCCATGGCCAAGGTAGAATTTTCTAGAAGCCAGGGAGGTGAGGTTCATAGCTGAGAAGGACCTTTTTTTTTTTTTTTAAATCCAATGGTCAAGGAGTTTGACCTACACCCACTGTACAAATACTGACTTTGAGCCACAGAACGTCCCATCCTGGTACCTTAAATTTGATCTCTATGGGTGGATTCCGTTTAATAGTTCACGAGAGTCTTCCATTGCGCTTTGGCAGCACAGAAGGGAGGTGTTGTCTTGTTTGCTGAAGCCCGAGGAGGAACTTGAGCCACACACAGGTCCAGGAGGCCTTGCTTGGGTGTCACTCTAGAACCCTCTGGCCTCAGGACTCTCCTGGAATTTCTCACACCTTGTCTGCAGTGTGCCCTGTGTGTGTGAGGCACCCTGTGTGTGTCCCTCATCAGTGCTCCAGGCCTGTCTACGACCCCAGGAAATCCTAATCTCCACATCAGGATGTTCCTCTTTTGTGTTTGACCCTGTTTGTATGCTGCTGTGGGCACTTCCCAAGGCCAGTTATGGGCGATGCATTCTCAAATGGCACCCCACTTGCTCTCGCATATCGAGTAAAACTGGGGTGGTTTGAATAAAAGATGTCCCCCACCACCACCACTTAGGCTCAAGCATTTGAACACTCGGTCCCCAGTAGGTGGTGCTGTTTGAGGTGCAGCCTTGCTGGAAGAAATCACTAGCTGGGGGCTTTGAGAGTTCATAGCTATCCCACTTCCTGTTTGCACTCTTTCTTTTTCGTGCCTATGGTTAAAGATGCGGTCTTCCAGCCCTGCCCCTTCCATGTGCTGCGGTGCCTCCTGCTCCTGCCATGTGCTGTCGTGCTTCCTGCTCCCATCACGTGGTGCCATGCTCCTGCCCCTGTCATGTGCTGCCATGCCTCCGGCCCCTGCCATGTGCAGCCGTGCCTCCTGCTTCCGCCATGTGTTGTGGTGCCTCCTGCTCTGGCCACATGCAACCGTGCCTCCTGCTCCCGCCATGTGCTGCGTGTTCCTGCCACCCCCCTCCCATGTGCTGCCATGGCTCCCCATTATGATGGACTCTTAATCTCTTTGGAACCAAAATGCCAAAATAAGCCTTTCCTTCCTTAGGTTGCTGCTGGTCAGGGTGTGTTATCGCAACCACAGAAAAGCAGCTGATCTGCCTGAAGTTTAGAGCTAGAATCTGAAGTTCAGGAGGGACACTGAGATGATCACTCAAGGCCACCCAGATGGTTTGACCGAGATTCTCACCTTCCTTCCCTGAGTTCAAACTTCGGGTCTGTGAGTTCCCCATTCTTTGGCTATTTTCAAAGAGAAAGTTAAGGTCGAGGGCTGGAGATGTAGCTCAGCTGGCAGAGCGCTTACCCAGCATGCTGGAAGCCCTCGGTTTAATCCCCAGCACTCAGACCTGGTGGTGTATGCCTCTAATCCCAGGATTTGATGGGGGAAGTTCATCAGAAGTTCAAAGTTATTCTCAGCTACATAGCAAGTTCAAGGTCATCTTGGACTGCTTAAGACCGCGCGCCCGCGCAAGAGAGAGCTATCTACCCAAGGTGGAAGCTCTCAGTTTTGACTGTTACCTTAGACATGCAATTACAACAGCAGCCCTAATTCTTGTGCCTCAATGTCCCCAAGTGAATTCCTCGGAACAAACAACTGTTGCACTGGGTATTTTGTGATCAAGAGGGGCCGCTGGCCAAGTGCGGGGAGAAGGGCCGCAAGCACAATTCAACAGTCCACATGATTGTGTGGCTGCATTGCAGAGGGATGAGTGGGATCCATGTATCTTACAGTGTTTCCCGAACCTTATTGATGATGGGATTTCCTGGGCTCCCTTTAAGTGGAGTCTATGAGTCAGCTTCCAATTGCTCTGATGAAGACTTTAAAGGGAGGAAAGAGTTAATTTGGCTCCATCATTGATGGGCTCCATCGCCATGGGATTCCAGTGAAGCAGAGCATGGTGGCAGATGGGGCACGGAGGAGCAAAACTTCCCACACTGTGAGTCCCGGGGCCAGAGAGAGAGAGAGAGAGAGAGAGAGAGAGAGAGAGAGAGAGAGAGAAACAGAGTCAGGGACAAGATGTAGCCTTCATAGTCATTTCCCCATGACTTGCCTTCTCAAAGTAGCCTCCACCTATGGATATCCCAGAACAGTACGCTCTCACGGATTAGTCTACTGACGAATTCAGAGCCATCTCAATCCGATCAGCTCTCTGCAGTTCCGCTTCGGAATGCTGCTGTCCTGGTGACCTGGTAGTCTCCACACGAGACTTTGCGGGGACATTCCACACTGAAAGTACAACATGGGACACCTTCCGGAGTTGCATGAGGCAGGATGAAGCTTTCGGACTCGAGCATGGTGTCACAACAGCTCAGAGCATTTCGTTAGTCCCTCTAGCTCCTGACAACCACCAAAGCCACGTCGGGCGCTGTCGAGAGTCAAAGCAAAATCTACACTGATGTGCCTGTCTCTAGAAGGGGGTGGAACTGACGGGCACATTCTGGAGGCTAAATGATTCCAGAGGCAGCCCCCTCACCTTCCCAAGGGACAGCTTTGTCCAGAGAGAGAAGAGGACCTGTCCTACCCACCTGGCCCCAGAGTCTCGAGGCCTGGCACCAAGGGGTTAAACCTCTCCAAGATGCAGGAACTTTGTGTGTTTTATCTTGTTTAACTTTGAAAGAACATGTGTACACAGAGCATGTGTGCTTTTGATTTCATGGCCGTAATAACCATAAAAAGCAGAACGCCAGGTCATACCCAAGCCGGTCAGCTGCGTAGGAATTTTAGACCAACAACAAACAATACTTCTAGTAAAAAATAAAAAGTAAACAAGCCTATCCATCACCTATCTGTATTTTTTGTCCATTAACCATTAACTCCTACGTGGGTCCAAAGCCCTGGAGACTTCTGGTCATGGTCCAGAAGGAAGCATGCGAGCATTTTGATATCAGGTTAAGATCCTAATTTGATTATTTGCAGACTTTGTGACCTTGCCCAAATTACTTAACATTTTGGTGCCACAATGAACTGTATTCAAATTCGCTCAGGAGCTCATTTTCAGAAAAGTGAGTTGCACAGTCCCCGGATGTAACTGGGCCTCAAAAGACAGCAGTTATTTCATGACTATAATTTTCCTAACCTTTTCCTCAGGGGCCTGTCCTGGTGAGAAAGCACCCATGTTGGTCCTTGGGGATCCAGCTGGACCTGGGTGTTTGTCCTGGGAAACCTTATCCTGTATGCCCTTACCACCCCACCACCCCATCCCACCACAGCCAGAAAGGTCAAGAGCATGATGTGTTGTGAACTCAGGCAAGTGTTGCTGCCTATTAGGGGAGACCCAGGCCATGCAATTCACTGGGAAGAGGTTTTAAAAAAAAGAATACATAATCACTATGTAGGGGACGTTGGAAGGGGCCTGCCTTGGCTTGTTAGGTTCCTTAGTTTTGCAGCTAACTTACAGAGATGCTTGCTTCGTATTCATTCTTAATTTTGGAGAAGACTCACTTTCTTTTGGTGGCAATATTTCTAGCTTTTAAAATGACAGACAGATCACTCTTCCAAGGTCTCTTACAGCTAGGCATGGCTGTATGACCTGATCCTAGCCAAGGGGATGCCAGCTTCAGATAACCAGGAGTTCATAGCTATTCTTGGCTGTGTAAGTTCAAGGACAGCCTTGACTACAGAAAGCCCTGTCTCAGTAGTCACGCGAAACAAAACAAAACAAAAAGACGCAGCCTCACCTGGCACATTCTTCCTGCTCCTTTCCCCTTCTTTCTTGAAGTGAGGATGCTGTCTGTGACAGGTATCTCACCACCCAGGAGACAGAAGCTACAAGTTAATACAGCCAATGAGAAAGACGGAAGAACTGGCGGCACTGTGGAGCCGCTACGGTTGTTCCGGACTGTTTCTAGAATTCTTAGGTGTGGAAAATCAAGCCTTCCATTCTAGCCTGGGTTTTTTTTTGTTGTTGTTTTTGTTTGTTTGTTTTTACACATGGAGTCAAACACAGTTTTAACTGGACCAGTAGCAGACTGGTGCTGGGTTCAAATTCTGACGCTGACACTACTTTTGTGACTTTGGTCAACCGTGGTGAGCCCACAAGTATGGTCCAGTAAATGTACAGATGACAGACCAATAGACTAATCCCCGGGAAGTGTGTACGGACACATCCACATGGAGTGACCTGTTTTGCAGAGCTACGGGAACACCTGTCTTTTGGATAAGTCACTGTCTAGTCTGTAGAAATCTTGTGACATCATGGCATTTCTCTCTTCTATAGTATCCCTGAAGTGTATAAACTTGACTTTTCCTGTAGGGTGACGGGATACCTTCTCCACACAGTGAAGCCCTGGTGTGAAAGCATTCACCCAATCAAATCTTTGCTCTCATAGTCAAAATCTACATAAAACTAGTTCCCACAACTTTATTGACAGCACTCACTGATAAGAAAGGAGCCCCAAACAGGAGACAGTATGTCTGCTCCAACAGCAGACTCAGGAAGGTGTAATCTACTGGCCCTTTGCTCTACACTAACAATCTACTAATATTCTGTATTTACCCTTCACCTTGGTTTCAACTAACACAGGATCATAGCCCAGGAGATTAACTGTTTATAGAGAAAAAAGACCTGAGTCACTAAAACTAGTTTCAGAGAGAAAAATTCTCACTTGGGTGCCCTGCTGGAGTCAAAAACAAAGTCCTCAGAAAAGATTCCCTGTATCTCAACCAGGTAGACAATCAAGCCTTAGGTCACTATGGCTACCAAAGCTGTGTTCTCAGCCATCTGGGAGCTTCACAGCCACACCCCCTATGAGATAGGGGGCACCTCCTTGTCAAGACCCACCGGTTTCTTTTGACTCTGTGAAAATGCACGTTTGATACAGCTGTTACTGTTTTTTTTTTTGTTTGTTTTGTTTTGTTTTGTTTTGTTTTGTTTTCCGAGACAGGGTTTCTCTGTGGCTTTGGAGCCTGCGCTGGAACTAGCACTTGTAGACCAGGTTGGTCTCGAACTCACAGAGATCCGCCTGCCTCTGCCTCCCGAGTGCTGGGATTAAAGGCGTGCGCCACCACCGCCCGGTTGGCTGTTACTGTTTATGGAACTGCTAGTTAGTCTGTATGCCCATATAAACGGAAAGCTTTGTGGAGAACGGCCCTCCTCCTCCTTCTCGCCTTCCCTTCCCGTTCTTCCTTTCTTCCCTTTTTCCATCTTCCCCCAAGGAAGAAGGAAACATGCAAGAGAAACGTGTTTGTTCTGCCCCTCAGATCCCTTTACCCAGCCAGTTTTTGTCTGCCCTAGCGGATCTTTCTGGACCCTGAGGGGTTTAATAGGCTTAACCCCAAAATAAACCTCGATAGATAGCGAAGCTATCCAAATTCTCTGAAATCTGATGGTCATAGATGTGACAAACATTCTGTAGACTCACTGTGGGGGGGGGAGCTAATGTATAACAGAAGTGGTTCCACAAACCAGTGGGAGGATAGATTTTATAGTAGGTGTTTATATAGGCGTCTAGTAGGTGGTACTGGTGTTTAATAGGCTGGGCTAGGGACACTGATCTATAAGATGAAAATAAAGGTAGACCACTATGAAAACATACCTAGATAGACTCTTCAGTGTACATACCCAAGAAACACATTTTTAAAAAATCAGACAAACTGAGCATCATCCCAAATTATAGATTTCAGAAGAAAAATAATGGACTTAGTTGCATAAAAATTAGTATATTATTTATTGATTTAGTTTTGTGTTTTGGAGATAGGGTTTTTCTACATAGCCCTGGCTGTCCCAGAACTTGCTATGTAGACCAGGCTGGCCTTAGACTCACAGAGATCCACCTGCCTCTGTCTCTCAAGCGAGAGAACCCTCCCTCAAAAAGAAGGCAGACTTCTGGTGGTGGTGGTAGTGAACACCTTTAATCCCAGTACTTGGAGGCAGAGGTAGGCAGATCTCTGTGAGTTCAAGGCCAGCCTGGTCTACACAGAATAACGCTATCTTGAAAAAACAAACAAAGAAACAAAAAGACGGACAGCATCCGAGAAACAAAGCCTGATGATCTCACACACACACACAGACAGACACAGACAGACAGACAGACAGACAGACAGACACACACACCTGAACACACAGAGCTCCAGAGTTAATAATCCAGACTTACATGTGGCATCACTTTGGCTAGGTCTCAAGAAGTGTTGGGAGTGGGGCGGGAGAAAGAATGGCGTGAGACTTACAGCACGATTCCTTTAGTGCGAATCAGAAAACAATACACACAAATCAACAGGACACCATTTTCAATGTCCCACCCAGGTCAGAATAAACAAGGGAAGGCAAATTAGATGCATTTGTGTTAAATGTGTTAGCTGGCACTGATGGAGAGAGAGAAGATAGAAGCAGACTTGGGGCATGGAGAGAAAGAAGAACAAAAATGATTTAAAAAAAAAACAGAACAAAGTAATAAAGTAATGAAGCAAAACCAACAAATGCCCTCTTTTTTCCAGTTGCTCAATTTAGCCAACGACAATAGCTGCCGTCGCATTAAATGTGAGCTACAGGTGAGCAACGCAGTGCATTTTGCATACACGTATCAAACAGGCCCGGCTAAATCTGCATGTCTGAGAACTGCCTTGTTGTAAAGTTTATCAGGTTCCAGTTGTTGGTAACTTGGTCCCTGACTCCTGTGATGACGTCTCTAGGCGAACCCTGGCACTAACTGTACCTGTGTCATTTGATATCACCGAGGCTCTGTCCTCAGCAGGACTTCGAGTGCTAAGGGCCTCTCTGGCCTTTTCTAGTAAATCACCACTCCTGATGCGTGTGTAACCTCGGGCAGTGTTGGCGGCCTCTTCTTGGGACCACTTGAGGACATTCAGGCCCCCGTTTTTCACATCACCAGGGGAGAGAGAGCAGGCAGTCAGGGAAGGCACAGGTGGGATTGCCCTTCCGACCTTGGCGCACAGGTCATCGCGGCACACGGGAGATGGAGCAGGAGGACAGCGGGTTTGGAGCCAGCTTGCTACAGCATGAGACTGGGTCTCGCTAAGTCTTCACTAAGTCTCAGTTCTGGGGCTTAATGGTGACTTCCCTTCTGAATTTCTGGGTTTTCATCAATAGAAATGTGAGAAGAAAAAAAAAAAGCCAGATCCCTCACAAGGATCTCAATAAGTGAAGAGGGAAGGAGAGGGAAGGGGAGAAAGGGAGGGGGAAGCCACTTACAGGGCACTGTGCAATTATTGAAAATATATACATTACCATGTATAGAAAATTACAGAAAGAAATAAGACAGTGGCTAACTAGACACTAAATGAAGTTGATCATACAGTGATCCATACACAAGACCATAATGCAACAGTAATAAAACACGGACTGAAAGCAACGAGGGGGAGGAGAGGGTTTATTTGGCTTATACTTCCATGTCCAGCACTAAGGGAGGTCACAACAGGAACTGGAGCAGGAACCAGGGAGCAGGCACTGAAGGACAAGCCACGGAGGGGTGCTGTCCTGGGCTTGCTCAACCTGCTGTCTTACAGCACCCAGGACCGCCTCCCAGGGGCGGCACTGACCATAGTGAGTTAGGTCTTCCCACATCCATTTATTAATCAAGAACATGTCTTACAAACAAACCTAGGGAGCCAATCTGATGTAGAGAACTCCCCAGGTGAGAAGTTCCTCTTCCCAGACTCTAGTTTATGCCACATTGATAAAGACAAAAACAAAACGAAAACAAAACCCTCACCAACACAGCACGGCCTCCACCCCTGCTGATGTTTAGGTAACCACTTACTTGCTCCTTCAGTTTTAAGCGCCCAGCAGATAAAATCCGATGCTATATTTTGGAGGCCTCATGTGTTAGAGTGCCAGCAAATAAGCAGCAGGGAACGCTGTGGTTCCCCTAGAATCTGGGGAGAAAATATTTGTGTGGAGGAAACAAAACTGCAGCTATTGAGGGTCCTTCCCAGGACCCTTTGCCTTAGGGACAAGGTTTTGTTTCCTTTTACCTGAAAAAGGACAGCAGAATTTCAGTCGGTGTTCCCAATCAGAAAAGACCATCTCTACGGGCAGGACTGCTCCAATAGCCATCCCGCTGAGACTGACTTCATGTCCCACAGAGGCTATCTTAAAGGCTGGGCTGCTTGGCCAAGTGTCTCTACGCCTCATCCTGAGCTAAGGTGGGGACAGGGCCTCCCCTGAGGTGCTCCTCAACTGAGGGTGCCCCAGACAGGTAAGCAACTGAACTTAATGCAGTGTTGAAAAGGGAGCACCAGAGCGACTCAGGGACACGTGCCTGGCTCTTGGTTGTCTGGGTGGTGGAAGGGGTGTTCCCAGGTGTGTCTTGGTTGTCATGTCAACCTGCATGTCAGTCATTCTTACCTACCCTGCTATTTTCAGAGAAATCCTCTGCTTTTCCTAGTGTCCTTTGATCTGTGGTTCAGCTCCACAGCCGTGACTGTTTTTATATTTTTACATTCACATGTTTACATGTGGGGTGTACATGTATGTGCAGATGTGCTTGTGCTCAAGCATATATGTGTGCGTGTGTGTGTATGTATGTCAGAGACAACAGGGGCTGTTCACCAGGGACTGTTCCACTTTTTGTAGAAGCCCTCAGAATATTTAGAAGTACACTTTGAAGCAATACATGCACTTCTATACTGTGTGTGTGTGTGTGTGTGTGTGTGTGTGTGTGTGTGTGTGTTCATGAATGCCCTCACTTGTCAGGGCCCTTGTGAGGAGCTCAGAGACCAGCTCTCAGAAGTCGGTTCTCTCCTTCCACCGTATGGGTCCTGGAACTCAAACTCAGGTCATCAGGCTTGGCAGTCAGCACCTTTACCCATGGAGCCATTCTGAGATTTCTAGAACCACAGCACATCTCAAGGCGGGCAAGGAAGACAATGGAGGGTCTCAGACTTCAAAGTGCCTGCTGTTTCCTAACGAGATGGATACATAGCCATTTTATTTCCAAGCCTTGGTCTCCTAATCTGGGAATGAGGGTAGCGACATGGTCTGTGGAGGACTCCGGCAGGTTACATGAATGACTACAAGAAAGTGCTTGAATGAAATCATACACGTAACCATGGCAACTTGAGCCATCATCCAGGCCCAACAAGTTTAGGATGCTCTTTTCTCCTCTCACTGGTTCCCTGACCTTTCTTCCATTTTTTTTTTTTTGCTTAGAAGTGGCACCCTCTGGAACGGTCCCCTGCTGCAGGAAGGCTTCCGGGATTGAGGGGCAGGTGTTAGATCTGATCTCTGTGGGTGGTTCACTTGCCTGGGCTGAGAACTGGCGAAGTGGGCTTGACAGAGTGTCTCTCTGTTGCTGCCCCACCCTTGCCTTTCTGGTTTATGGGGCTGGCAAGAAGTCTGCTCGATCTCTCATGAAGATAGCCATATGGCAGTGGCAAGGGTGGTGCTGTTTACGGAAATGAAGACTTCAAGGAAGTCTTCAAGAAAATCCCTCCCTGTTCCTGGAACTGAAGACTTTGCTGTGTCTAGACTCGCACACACGTGGGGTGAAAGCATGGAGGTCGCTGATGGAGAATCAACAGTCCTAGGATTGATATTTGGGTCTGAGTCCACGTGGTAGGGTGGTAGAACAGATGATTCTCAACCCCTTGGCTTTGATTTAAAACTTCAGTGTATGCGTGTGTATCATACATATGCACGCGTGTGTGCATGCACACGCACGCGCACACACACACATACACACACACACACACACACACACACACACACACACACTGAGCAAACATCTGGCCCCAACCATTCCCAGACAGCATGAATAGAAAGGAATCCATACTTGGACATTTAATGACGGAAGCACTCTGATGGCTCCATATTCTTGGGACACTTCCCCATGGTGCCCATTCTAGTCAAATGCTACCTACAGTTCAAAACTAGCTTCAGATCTGATAAATATTACACTAATACAGTATTCTTGTCTCTCCTCTCCCTCCTCCCCACAGCTCTTGGTTCCCACGTCATCCTGTACTTGGCTTTTTCACTCTTGCAACGGATTCTTTATCTTTCTTTGGCGCCAGATGCTGACATATTAGGTCGGCACAATAAATAATCAAACCAGCTCAATAAGAAAAGGTATTTTTAATGAATGAAAAGAGGAGAAACTCATGTTCCCAGGGTGGGAAGTCCGAAGTCCTATCCGTCCAGCAGACGCCGCATGGAGAGAGCGCGCACCTGTGTTCTCTCGGTTTTCATTACCTGGGGTTCCAATGGCCACCCCCCAACTTGAGGTGATTGGCTAATAGCCTTTCCCCATCATTCTCCCATACAATATATGTCAACCACAGCCTCCCCTCCCCTCCTGGTCTCCCACCCCATCCACTGGTCCTCTTTTTCCTTTCAGAAGAGAGCAGGTCTCCTAGTGATANCAAAGGAACAAGTATGCATACATACACGTGTGTATGAGCAATAAGAAGAGAAAAAGGAATCACAAGTTGCATTCTGTGTGGACACATACAAACATACAAGCATCTCCAACAATATAGAAGCTGAAATACACACACACACACACACACACACACACACACACACGGTTTTTACTGAAAGTCATGCTTCACCGTGGCCCACTAGAAGGTTATCACAGATATCCTGTGCTACATATTTGCAGCATCAGGAACAGATGCTGAAATTAATCCCATCTATAACGGTACCATGAACTCTACAGCCTGGGCATCCTTCTTTGAGACTGCCAGACAACCACCTGCACAGAATGCTAGCCTGTGCTGAGGTCACTGAGAGTGTCTGGGTGGTGGGCAGAGGGGAGCTCCACGTCCCGGCTGATTAGTGATGCCTAATTTGTTCTCGGTGCCCATCAGGTAGAGTGAAATGCCATCTACTTAAGCACAGCCTGTGACAGTTGGACACGGCCGAGTTGATATTTAACTCTCCTTAGGCAGTCTGCCTTCATGACAAGAGTAAATGAGCAAGATAATCAAGATTGATCCAAGGGCGACATGGAGAGAGCTTGGTGCCAAGAACCCTTAAGGTCTTCAATGACCAGTGCCTGTTTCTAGAAGAAAGCAATAAGTGGATTGTGTCTTCTTGTTTATTGATCTCACGGGTCCCCCACAGAGCTCTGTAAGGCTCCAGTTTGAAAGAAATAACATATTTTGATTCTAGAGGAAATAAAAGCAATTAATTATAATTACACCTGAATCCAGTGGTTCTTGTGAAAAAATACATTAAAAATAAGAGCAAGGTCTTTTTAAAGTAAAGGGTAACTATGCTACAATCCACAGACCCAGAGTGACTAGGCAGCAAGGAGTGCCCATGGTGGGATGAACGGATCTCCTGGGGAAGGGGAAACCGAGGAGATCTCCTGGCTGAACTAGGGGCGGGTAAGCACGGGAACTTGAGGGACTGGGTTGGAAGGAGGGCAGAAGGGGAGAAGCCCAAGGCAAAGGAAATTCCCACAAGTCTACAAGGATGGCCCCAGCTAAGACACCTAGCAGCAGTGGGTGCATAGCCTGAACTGGCCATCTCCCGTGATTGGGATCGGTGACTACTCCAGTGGTCATCGGAGAGCCTTCATCCAGCGACTAATGGAGACAACAGAGACATCGGGCCTGCCCCTTTCTGAGTGGTTATGGAGGAGAGATGGATTGAAGGGAGGCAGGGGGAGGGAGGAAGTGGGAGGAGAGGAGAGGCTGTGGTCAGGAAAACTTTAGTCGTAATGGCAGTCGTGGTGAGAATGAATAACAACATGACAAATTCTGAGATGTTGGACCAAGGGAGTCTCTTCCACTCCCTTTATGTGGGGGGACTCTGTGATTTACACAAAGGCTACCCAGAATGGCTCATTCTGCCATACGCTTGTGGATAGGAGAGCTGCCCACGGTGTGTTGGTCTTGTTTTCCTCTGGCCTCCTTCTTTGATGCTGTGTGGTGTTTGAGGACTGTTCCAGACTACAGGAAGTGGTGCTCCTGTTGACGGAGGCTGCTTCTGACTGTACTTACACAACACTAACGGACAGACACACTCCTCATACGCGAGTACACGGTTTGCTTTAGGAAGGACGAAGGGGTGTATGGGACACACACGCTCCTCATACACGAGTACACGGTTCGCTTTAGGAAGGACGAAGGGGTGTATGGGACACACACGCTCCTCATACACGAGTACACGGTTCGCTTTAGGATTCCACAGAGTCCAACTTCATTTCTACTGCTGTGATAAAATACCCTGACAGGGGCTGGAGAGATGGCTCAGAGGTTAAGAGCACTGACTGCTCTTCCAGAGGGCCCAGGTTCAATTCCCAGCACCCNTGCTTAGTTGGTTCTGTGGGGCGTGTTCTCATGGTGTCCTCGACCCCATGAAGATAGCCATAAGGCAGTGGTGTGGTTTACAGAACTGAAGATTGAGTTTCAAGGAAATTCCTCCCTATACCTGGATTGTGTGTGTATGCGTGTGTGTGTGATGTTTCCTATACTTACAATAAAGTTTAATGTATAAATTAGGCACAGTAGAGATTAACATAATAACAGAAATAGAAAAATGGTAACATATTGTAATAAAAGTTATGAGAATGTTATCTCTCTCTCTCAAACTATCTCAGTGCAGGAGCTGGAGCAATGTCTCAATAGCATTTCCTGCTCTCCCTGACCAGTGCAATTCAGTTCCCTGCACCCATGTCAGCAGCTCACCACTGTCTGTGACTCCAGGCCGAGGGGATCCTCACCCTCGCAGGCCTCCACAGGTAACTCCTGTGCACAAGCATAGTTAAACTCACAGACACAGATACACACTCTCACACACACAGATTCACACATACACACACACTCTCTCTCTCTCACACACAAATGCTCAAATAAAAATGTAAAAATTCTCAATGCACTGCGCTTGCTCCTCTCCTCCCCTTTATCAGTCCTGTGGTGCCGCAGACTGAAGTCAGGACTCCTGCATGGCAGGCAAAGTACCCTGTCACCGAGCGGCGTGCCCAGCTCGCCGTTTTCTTCTGATGTGACATCGTCAGGGATGAGATGAAATGGGATGACCGGTGTGGATGGCAGGACATCAAACTGGGCTTGGCACAGGCACCTGGCCAGCACAGCAGCTGCCAAGTGATGAACAGGGGAGCAGCACATACAGGGTGAGCACAGCGAGTGAGAGGAGGGGTCACAGTCATGACAGGACAGAGCAGGACAGCACTAGATCTCAGCATGCCACTCAGAGCATTGTACGATTTAAAATTAGTGAACTGGGGGGCTGGAGAGGTGGCTTCGAAGTCAAGAGTTTGTATGGTCCTTCCAGAGGGCTTGGAGTTTGGTTACCCGCACCCACAACAGGTGACTCAAAACTGCCTGTAACTCCAGCTCCAGGGGATCTGATGCTTCTGGCCTCTGCAGGCCATATATGGTGTGCGTGTACGGGCAAGTGTGTATGACACACACATACACTTAAAAATAATAAAATAAATAGAAAAAAACACAGATAAATTGTTTATTTCTGGGATGTTCCAGCGAGTAGTGTTGGACTATGGTTGGCCGTGAGCAACTGAAATGACAGGAAGTAAAATTAAGATAGGTGGTGGTGGGGACCGCTGTTTATTTGATTTCCAATAGGGTTAACAACTGTTACAGAACAAGCTATCAATCACATCATAGTTGACAGTGACCGTTCAGTGGGTTAAAGGGAAGCTGTTGAATTCCTATGGTGAGCCACATGACCTTCTATGGGCTGTATAGCATCATCTCAGTTTCAAATGGATGAGAGCATGAAGCATCCAGTCATCCGTGGTATCTAGGAAGGGAACCCATTCCAAGATCCCCCTCGCAGGGACCTGAAGCAGTGCCCATCTGAAGTCCCTTCAGACAGCACAGTGTTGTGTAGGCTTTGTATGCTTCCTCCTGCGTACTTTAAATCACATCTGCGTACTTGATGTGCCCCATACAATGAGAACACTATGCACACACTTACCCTGCTGTATTTGAGAGAAGAAGAGAAATAGCCATTTGACCCAGACACAATTTACAGTGTATTTCACTCTACAGCTGGGTGCAATTTTGGTCATTGACCTTGAGGACATGGAGGGCCCGAGGCAGCCTCCTTCTGTCTCATTAGATGCTTGAGAATGGAAACAGTTTTGGAGACCTCAGCCCAGAACTGTTTTGGAGAACGAGGAAGGAGAAAGAAAAGAATTGGTTTGTGCTCTGGGAAAAATACTCACATCCGCCAACTCAGGGCTTGAGGAAAGAGAGATACCCATGGGGCAGGAATCTCCCCTCTCCTGTCTGCAGGAAATCAAATCAAATCAAATCAACCCTTCTTGTTACCATAAAAGTCTGTGAGGCCCTGGGGGCTCTTAGTGATCTTAGCTCAATGTCCTTCTTCCTAGAGTCCCAGCCTTCTAAGAAATACACATCCCAGTAATTAAAATTTTCTGCTCTGGAAAGGAAGAGGTGAGGGCTCAAAGTCTCCTGATGGCAAGAAAGGGGTCAAAGCCCAAACCTGGTAATGGTAGCGCTCGGCCAGCAGCCACTGGTGTTCCCTGGAAGGTGCCAGACCATGACACCCTCATTCCACATTCACGCTGTATGGGTGTGCTAACCAGTGTGACGCTAGGTGCTGACGTTTTAGACACACTGTGCTCCCAGCAGTTTCACGGCCCAGAGGTTTGCTTTCTTCTTCTTATCCCTCCAGTGAGAATGTTCCTGGGGCAATGGGCATTTCCTCCACATGGGGACTCGGAGATCTGGGTCTTGTGCCTGCATGTTCTGGTGACAAAGATCTGTCCCACGGTTGAAGGGCAGGGGAGTGGAATCGGGAACCCAGGGTAGACTACAATTTTTCAGCAACCCTTCCCCTGCAGCTATCATGAAAGGGGCACGTGAACTTTTGGTGGACAGCTAGTCATCTCTTTCTAAATGTACTATTTTTTAATCTTCATTGTCATCATCATAACTGTCATCCCATGTATGAAAGCCCCAAAGCGTCAGGAACTTCCCCAAGGTCTGCAGCGAGTTGCCTTTGAATCGGATCCAAGTCGTTTGTAAATTTCCTGTGCTTAGTTACCACGGTGTTCTGCCAGCACTCAGGGGCAGATGCAGGAGGATTTCCACAAGGTCGAAACCACTCTGGTCTGTATAGTGAATTCCAGGTCAGCCAAGACAACAGAGTGAAACCAAACCAAACAAGAGTAGTTATTGGTGTCACACACCTGTAATCACAGCCCTTGGGAGGTAGAGATAGGAGGGTCAGGAGCTCAAAGTCACTCTCAGCTGAGATAGCTGAGTGTGAGCCGCATGCCTCCCATCCTCTTAAAAACAAAAACCTGGACTGGGGAGATGGCTCCATCAGCAAAGCGCTTGCTGTGCCCTGTGAGGACCCAGGTAAAAAGGTGTGGTATTGTGGGCCTATAATCCCGGTGCTGGGAGGCAGAGACAGGAGGATCCAGTCTAGCAGAATTGTCAGTCCACTTTGTCTCAAAAATAATATTGGGAATGATACAGGAAGCCATTCAGTGTGGACTTCTGGCATTTACACACATACGACCACATGTAAACATGTACCCACACACCTATGCCCCCCTACTGACATTTACACATGCATATCACACACATACACACACACACACACACACACACACACACACACAGAGTCCTTACTCTCCAATTCTGAGAGTAAGTCAAGTCAATGATCAGCAGTTATGACGGGTCCTGGAATTAATGGATTTGCTTCGAGA
>JAQHUG010000134.1:442712-465883 GCA_028555095.1 Dicrostonyx torquatus
TTCTCTCTCTCTCTCTCTCTCTCTCTCTCTCTCTCTCTCTCTCTCTCTCTCTCTCTGTGTGTGTGTGTGTGTGTGAAGTGTAGGGGAAGGCCAGAAGAGGGCGGATCCCCTGGAGTTGGGTGGGGTTACAGGCGTCTGTATACTGCCCAACATGGATGCTGGGAATAGAACTCCAATCCTCAGGAAGAGCAGCAAGAGCTCTTAACCCTTAGCAGAGCCAACTCTCCAGCCCCAGCGTGTGATTTCACTCATTAAAAATGAAATGCTTATTTTAATTTACTAGATCTGCTCCAAAAGCATCATTTTGACCATGATCATTTTCTTCTAGGAAAACTCCACAATATCTATCTATCTATCTATCTATCTATCTATCTATCTATCTATCTATCTATCTATAACTTTATGTTCAATCTTCACTGCAGCTATCTTTATCTGCATCTAATCTATACGTCCATAGCGAGAGGGTTGGTTATCTTTGAGTCACTAAATGACAGACATCCCAGATTGCCCTTCCTTTTGGGATACTGTGAGTTCAGAGTTTTGTATTCGGAAATTTTGGAGAGAATGCCCACTTGTTTGGAGCGAGTCACAGTCTGAAAATATTAAGGGAAAATTTCCAGAAATAAACAACTTGTAGATGTCCGATTCTGCAGCTACCTGAGCAGTGTAATAAAATCTCGTGCCATTCTGCTCCATCCCGCCTGGGCGTGGACCATGCCTCTGCCTGGCACGTCTGGGTTATGTAATGCTCCCCGCCCATCTGTCACTCAGCTGTTCTCTTACTTATCAGATCAAACTGTTAAAATACCTCAGGACTTGCATTCAGCTAACCCTGACTTTATGTAATGACGGCCCCAAGGGCAAGAATAGGGAGGACAGATGGAAGATACATCACGAAGGCAGGGCTCGGCACTGTCTGCAGTTTGGGGCTTCCTCTAGACTCCACATAGCTCCCGTGGATGGGTGTGTGTGTGGGAGAGGGGGTGACCACTATACTTACATTTTAGCAATGGAAACTGGGTCCTTTGGAGATTTCTTTCAGAGTTCCTTCTCTCTCTTACTACATGGTTTGGACAGGGTGCCATAGCCCTCTGAGTCTAGAAGTGACTCCATCATGAACTGTCTGCTCTCCCAGATTAAGGAGCCCCCCCTCGCTACTGTCAAGGCTGCTTGCCAGAGCATCAGCTTTTTTTTTTTTTTTTTTTGTACAAGGTGTCAGGCAGCTCAGGTTGGTCATGAATCCACTTTGTAGCCGAGGCTGGCCTTGAACTTCTGATCCTCCTGACTGTTGGAATTTCTAGCATACCAGATTTCAGGTTTTTTTTTTCCTTCTCCCTTTTGACCATTCTTCTCTAAACCTGCTTGTGGGGCCAGATCCAGAGACTCAAAACTGACGGAGTCTTGAGCAAATCAGAACACTGAAGAGTTAAATAAATAAATAAAAATAAAGCTGGGCCATTAGGATGCCTTTAATCCTAGCTCTCAGGAGACAGCCACAGGAGGATCTCTGTGAGTTCTAGGATAATCAGGGCTATACAGTGAAACTCTGTCTCAGATGAGTGAACGTAAGTCACCCCGTCAACACGGAGAAGACAGTTAAGGTAACACTGTCTAGACAACAACAAAGGTCACTGAAGATAATATCCAATTTGGTCTTCTTTATATGAAGTCGGACACGGTGGGCAACAATACATACTGTCAAGGGATACAACCCCGGGCACAGCAAACACCCAGTTTGTGATTTGGGGCCACAGGGAAGGGGGTTCCTGACGTGACATTGCAGTTCTCAAGTATTTCTGGACACATTTGAAACCTCACACTTTAAAGACATGCACATATGATGCGTGTAGAGTACTATATTCCTTTTGTATTTCAAAATGTTTTACGTTTGACATGGAAGAAAGGGAGAAGGTTAGGCCACACAAAGCTATGATTCGTGTGGGTCAACTAGGGCTGGGCATGGTGGGTCAGGTCTCTAATGCCAGCACTTTGGAGACTGAGGCAGGAGGACTGCCCATGAGTCTGAAGTCAGCCCACACGACATAGTGAGTTCTTGGTTGGCCTGAGTGATGAAGAGAAACCCTGATAGAAGGGGAGGGGTATCAAATATCAACACCTTAGGGCTAAAGCCTAACGCCAAACAGCATCAACGACTGTCTCTGAGAGGGAGAATATGGACCACTTTTTTGCCTTTTTACTCCTTAATGGCATTTTGAAGGTTTTATATCATGAACATATTATGTCTTTTTCATAACTGAAAAACCCCAGTGCTCATGATTGCAGACCCCAGGGACTGCTGAGGTGAGGGAGATGGAAGGTCATGGACTGCTCCCTACACAGCCACTTACCAGCAAAGGGACTCACAGGCCCGACTCAACTTCTCATTGCTGAGATCTTCTGGTGCGGCGCGGGGTGTGTGTGTGTGTGTGTGTGTGTGTGTGTGTGTGTGTGTGTGTGTGTGTGTGTGTGTACACACACAACAGCGTGGCGTCTATCCCCAAGCCTTGGATTAGGTTTCAATCGCAGCATGACTCTCTGTTGCCCCCTCGTGGGCTTTGTGGGACTGACCCGCATCACTCCCTGCCCGCCGAACTCCTTATATGGCAGGGTGGGTGTGGCCCTGCTGCCAGGCACAGGGAAGGATGAGGATTACAACTCGGCGAGCTATTCGGTCCTGGCACAGGGCTGCCAAACAAAGAAACTGCCCTGGAGTTGTAAAAGATAAGCCTGGGGTTCAGGGGCCAGCAAGTTCAGGGGAAGCGCGAGCAAGCCTTCCAACCTCACCCTTTGCCCGTTTTCCCCACTCAGACTCAGGCAGAGTGATGAAGTCAAGGGAGGGTCACCTGCAAACAAACTGATGTGTCTTATTTCCCCTGCGAGCAGTTTGCTAGCCAAGTAATAATGGATATTAAATTCTTTGCATATATGAATAATTTAGTACATGGACTATCGGGTTTATAGGAGAGCGGAGAGGTAGACGGTGGAGCTGGAAGAGAGCACGGAAGCACTGCTGTGCTGGCAGCTGGTGAGGGGCAGAAACGGCTACCATTCCAGAACATTCCCTTTACATCCTCTGCGTGTTAACAGGGTGAGTGAGACAAGGGGCTCTAGAAGTCCTGAGGAAGAGGAAAAAGCCACGGAGGGCAAGTGGGACTGACAGGCCCAGAGGGTGGCCAGTGCCACACCAGCAGAAACCATACAGAAAAGGAGCAAGAGGAGGGGCTGGGAAATGATGGTACAGGGCTGGCGGTATAATCATGGGGACTGGAGATCTATCCTCAGCATCCATGTAAAATTGAGTATGGCTGCTAAGTGTGTAATCCAGACATGGCTGCTAAGTGTGTAATCCAGACATGGCTGCTAAGTGTGTAATCCAGACATGGGGGAGGTGGAGCTAGGAAGATCCCTGGGGATCAAAAGTCAGTCAGCTNTTCATCACTGAAGGAAGACAGGACAGGAACTCAGACAGGGCAGGGTCCCTGAGGCAGGAGCGGATCCAGATGCCACGAAGGGGAACTGCTTACTGGCTTGCTTCCCATGGTGCTCAGTCGGCCTCTTTGTAGAACCTTGGACCAGCAGCCCAGGGATGGCACCACTCTCCATGGGCTGGACCCTCCTGCATTGATCACTAAATGAGAAAATACTTTATAGCTGGATCTCAAGGAGGCATTTCCTCAGCTGAGGTTTCTCTGTGTTGACTCCAGCTTGTGTCAGGTTTACACACAAAACCACCCAGTACAGTGGTGATGGTGTCTGAACTCAGGTTCTTCATGCTTGTGGAGCAAGCACCGTAGGCTCTATCTGTGCATGCCCACACGCCTGCACGGGCTCGAACCCGGATTTGCCCATTCCAGACAAGTATCTTCCCACACCACCTGTCTCCATTTCCTTCTTTTTCAAATTTGACTCTTCTGACTCCTCAGTCTGTCCTTGACCTTCCCCGTCTGGTCCCGCCTGCTCCTCACTGAGCACTACCTACCACTAGGGGGCAGAAGAGACCGAACCATGATCGGTGCTTCTCTAGCTCTCCTAGCGCTCTCTCTATGGTGCCTGCCTGCCCATCCCTCCAGGGGGCGGAACTACTACCACGTGACCCGGGTGCCAGGCGACCGCGCCGGCGCAGTGGCCGTGTCGCCGTCGCCGGGCGCTGTCCCACTACGCTGCTCGGCCGGGTAGCCGGCTGAGGCTGCGGGCCCCGCGCTCTGCGGCTCCGGCCCCTTCCGTGGCGGGCCGTGTGCCGCAGCCATGTCCCGAAAGCAGGCGGCGAGAAGCCGGCCGGGCAGCGGCGGCCGCAGAGCCGAGGCGGAGCGCAAGCGGGACGAGCGGGCGGCGCGCCGGGCTCTGGCCAAGGAGCGGCGGAACCGGCCCGAGCCCGGTGGCAGTGGCTGCGAGGAAGAGTTCGTGAGCTTCGCCAACCAGCTGCAGGCCCTGGGGCTGAAACTGCGGGAGGTGCCGGGGGACGGGTGAGGCGGGCCGGGAGTGCGGGAGGTGACTCTTGGGGATGCTCAGAGTCGGTCGCCGTGAGGGAAGCAGGGACCGGGCCTGGTGGAATGCTGCAGCAGGTGCCCCGAGGACCCGGGGCCGGCTGAGAGGTGATCTCGAGGTGCACCTGTCAGGAAGCCGAATGGGAGGTCCTAGGTCCCGCTAGATGTCATGCCGGGCCTCCTGGGCGTCCTCGCTCTCTTCTGCACTGGGGTATCGAGGGCAAAGAGCTGGAGGCATCTTTGTACACCTTGGGTTCTCTAAGCAAAAGGACTTAACCCATTGACCCATCTTGGGCCAGCTCTTTCTCGGGTAACCCGATAACACTAATGGCAGCTGGAAAGAAGGAACGGAGGAAGGACTTAATAGAAAGAGTACGTGGTTCCAGGAGCGTGGGGAGAGAGAAGGAAAAGGGTAAAGAGACTGGGAGAGAAGGGTTAGCAGGGCCCAGAGAACCATCTGATTGCCCCCGTGTGTTGTTACAAGAGTCACTGTTAGTGTTTTCTCCGTGAGGGTCAGGTTGAGCTGCGGAAAGAGTGGATGTAGCTAAGGAGCATAAGTCAGATTTGGTGGCAGGGGGGTTCCTATGAGGTTGAGGCCACTCTTACTTAGAGGTAAGAGTGAGAGGGTTTCAAAAAAGAAAGAAAACCAAAGAAACTTCGATAACCTTTGAAATCGTGGGAGAAAGAGTACTAAAGAAAGAAGTTTCTTCTTTTCTTCCTCTCTTCTACTTTTTTTCTTTTCTTTCTCACTGTGTCGTCTTGGCTAGCCTGGAACCCCCTGTGTAGACCAGGTTGAGTTTAAATTTTCCGTGGCCTGCTGGAATTAAAAGTGCGCACCTCGGTCCACCGTGGAAGGTGTTTTCTTCATTGTGCTGATCAAGACTTAATCACCTAGCCCCATTGGTCTTTCCTACCTTCAGAGCTTCAGGCAAACCGGATTTTGCTCTGTTCACAGAAAGTTGGGCACACCTTCCTGCTAGATGTTTCTGCTTAAGTTGCAATTAGAAGTTAATTGCATTCGGCCACCACTTAGAGCAGTTCCTGGGTCATAGAAGGCATTTAGGACATTTTTCTCCCCCGAGACTCGGTTTCTCCTTGTAACCCTGGCTGGCCTTGAACTCACAGAGCTCCACCTGCCTCTGCCTCCCGAGTGCTGGGATTAAAAGGGGTGCGCTACCACCTGGCGCTGTTTTTTTTAAATTCTTGAATGAAGGGCTAAAAAGTATAGGGAGGCCACCAAGCTCCCGCAGAAGCACAGACACTGCTGTAGACATCAGAGCAGCAGTTGAAGCCTGGCATGGTGACTGCAGGCCTTTAATCCCAGCGCTGGGGAGGCAGAGGGAGGGAGATCTTTGAGTTTGAGGCCAGCCTCATCTATAAGTCAAGCCAGGGTTGTTACACAGAGAAACCTGGTCTCAAAAAGCCAACCAAACAAGAAGCTTCAGTGGCATGCGATGGACCCAGGTGGGGTGGTCCTGCAAATGGTTGGGTTGTATTTGGCAGACAGCATGGCTTCTCTGTGTCAAAGAAACATGCTGGGGAAATAGGTACTTCACAGTTGCTCATGACCAGCAATCAAAATCCAGAGTGAGAGACACTAGGGCTTCCATGAGGTTCTGGGCAGCTTCGGGAGGATTTGCTTTCTTCTTCCCCTATGAGAGCAGACTTCTCCAGTTAATCCTCGTACATTGCTTGAATGAAGAGCTGGAAACAGGTAGATGACGGAGATAAAGAAGGCTTTACAGTGGAGAGATGTGTAACAGTAGATCACTTATATTTTGGTCTGTTGGGCAACTTTGTATTCTTAAAATTTGCTAAAGAATAAACACGCACAAATGCTGTTTGTGCCATAGCTCAATATTTACAGAAGTGCACAGACCTACACTCATTAGCCACCCATGGCTTCGAAATAGTAGCCCCCACCCCTTCCCCCGCCTTTCTCTCTTTGAGACAGGGTTTTTCTATGTAGCCCTGGCTGTCCTGAAACTCACTACTAGACCAGGCTAGCCTCGAACTCATAGAGAGCCAATTCCTTTGCCTCTCAAGTGCTGGGATTAAAGGTGTGGGCCACCATGCCCAGCGAGATGGTCGCCTCTTGGAAACACTAAATTCCTGAGAGATGGAGAATGAAGAAGATAAAGGTCTTTGTTTTTAATTTATGGACATCCTGAAAGAGTCTCAAGAATTTACTTTACTTGGGAAGCATTTGCTATGGGGGAAAGCAGTTTGATATATTCTTAGTGACCAGTCATAGAGATGCTATCAAGAAGGAAGTGACTCACTGCCTTGAAGTGTTGGGGAGGACCCTTACTCAGCCAGCAAACAGTGACTTCCACGTTCAAGATGCCTCTCAGAAGAAGCCATGCTTGAATCATTCAAGAAGGAACAGTGTGAGTTTGCAAGAGAGCATTCCCAGATGAATACCGCATGGAAGTCCTGGAGCGCACTGTATCTGATAGCTCGGTCAGTTGTGCAGCGGAATGGGGGCGCAGTTTAAGGGAAGTGAGGGGCAGAGGCTAGCTTACTTGCCAGTCTGTTCTTTGGCAGCCTTAGGTAGCTTCATGAAGCCAGCCTGCCTTACACAGGTCTTTGCTTGGGTGACATCTGATGACGGGCTGACTCTGCTGCTTTTTTTTTTTTTTTTAAATTTTATTTTTAGTTCTTTTTGGTCTTTCGAGACAGGGTTTCTCCGTATATCTTTGGAGCCTGTCCTGGAACTTGGCAGTAGACCAGGCTGGCCTCAAACTCACAGAGATCCGCCTGCTTTTGCCTCCCGCATGCTGGGATTAAAGGTGTGCTCCACCACCGCCTGGCCTGGCTCTGCTGTCATTCATCATTGTAGTGAATGGGAAGTTCCGTCCTTCCTTTCTTTTCTTTCTTTCTTTCTTTCTTTCTTTCTTTCTTTCTTTCTTTTTCCTTCTGTTTTCTGCAAGACAAGGTTTCTCCATGTACCCTAGGCTACCCTGGAACACTCGGAGCTCCAACTGCCTTTGTCTCCTAGAATTAAAGGCATATCCTACTACCACCACCCGACTAACAGATTTTTCCTTATGCATTAATATTTGTTGTTGAGTAGTAATAGGTTAAAATATAGTGACGTTTTGCTAATATAAAAAAGTAGTTATGCATTTCTGCTGTTTCTCTTCTGGCATTATACCAGTTTGGATGGCCTAAGATGGCGACTTGCTTTAGGCGTGTTCCTTGTAGCATTCTGTAATTGGTTGTTTTTCTGAACTCAAATGCAGAACCTTACATCTGTGTATCCCTAAAGCACAGTGGTTCTCAAATAGGGATGGTTTTGCCTCCCAGGGGACAACTGGGACTATCTGGAGACATTGTTGGTTGTCACAGCTGGTTAGGAGGGCGGTGGTGTGATCCTGGCATCTGGTAGGCAGAGGCTGAGGATGTTCCCTAGGATGGCAGTGAGCAGGACATTTCTTGCGGCACAGAATGGCCCCAGGTGTGCACAGAATGATCCCAGGTGTCCATAGTGGGGGCCCTGAGCGGCCCAGCTGCCCTGCAACGGTGATAGCGTGAACTTGGGAAAACAGCCGGGTCTCCTAGAGGCCTTTAGAGCCATGGTTTTGTTCTCACTGGAGTCCTAGTGTTTGCTTGGCTCCCTAAGGGAACCCAGGTCACTATAGTGTTTGTCATGTTTCCTGTGTCGCTGCCTTAGAACCTCATCAGCAAAGCAAATAACTGCAGTGTATTTGACTTGTAAGTGGGCTCAAAGTATGGCAGATACAAAGTGTATTACTTGCACTTTTAAACTAATATTTTAAAACATTAGTTTAAATGTGGTAAACTATGGCTAATATTTTGGTATTAATGTTGGGAGAGTCGTGGCTAGAGCAGGGTTGCCCAGCTTTGCATCTTGGGCCCAACACTTTACGCACTAACCATCCTGCTAGCCCTGTTACTAGCATTTGGATTTTAGAAAATAAAGATGCTTAACAATGACATCGCTGTTTCCTGGTGGCAGGGCGAGCCCACAGTGGGTCCTGTCTTTCCCTGGTGCTCCCTCCTCAGTCTTCACAACTCTGTTCTTAGCTCCCAGACCTGGTGCAGAGCTTAGTCTATTTGGCCAGCTTGACAAACTGCTGTCTTTGAGTACTGGATGAGAGATGTCCTAGCTGGGCGCTTTTAGTGAAGCTTGGTTCAGAAGGTATCGGTAGGTGTGACGTCAGTTTGGAAAGGGGTCTGGGAGTTTTAGACCTTAGGCCTGGAGTGGTTTTTGAGGTCTAACCCTGGTTATCAGCTCCACCACTGAGCCAACTGAGGCCCCGAGTAATTAATATCTGTTTTGAGCCCGCCAGCTGGTAAGCGGGACGGGAATCCTTATTTCCTGTCCCTCACGTGGGTGATCTGCTGAGATGAGTCAGGTGAGCTGAGTGCAGTTTTGAAAGACCTTGACCAGCATCTCTGTTTTGACAGCAATTGCCTGTTCAGAGCTTTGGGTGATCAGTTGGAGGGTCATTCTCGGAACCATCTCAAGCACCGACAAGAGACCGTTGACTACATGATAAGGCAGCGTGAAGATTTTGAGCCCTTCGTGGAAGACGACATTCCTTTTGAGAAGCATGGTAGGTTCACTGAGACCCTGGGTCCTTCAGGAGCCACCAGCACCCTGCCCCCACTGCCAGGGTTTGCTTATGTAAATTATGCCATTCATTTAGTCAGTAAACTTGTTTGCATATTCTGTGAATAGCCCATGCTCTGCAGCTGGGAATCTCGATTTAGCTGTGTGTCACCTTGACTAAAAGTTCTGGCTTGGGGGTGGCTCAGGGGTAGAGTGCTTACCTCACAGGACTTGATCCTTACTCAGAAAAGGGGGTGATGATAATTGGCTGGGGACTTTGTTTGTGTCCTCCTACCAGTGGGATGGGGAATAAGCTCTAAGAGAGTACCTGTACAGAGTCCACTTTTTAATTCCATGCAGGGAGATGGCGGAGGCCTGGGAAGACGCTAGCAGTCCGTGGTTCTTTCCTGCTCTTTACAATTTCATGAAAAGGAGATAATAAAGCACCTCTCTGATGGGATTTTTTTTTTCCTGTGAAGATTAACTTAGATAACAAAATTAAATTCTTAAATTAGTTGACTGGGGATGAAGGGGCTGTCGATAGCTTTAATAGTCTCCTGAAGTTTTTTTTTTATCTTTAAATAAGCATGTATTTATAACTAGAAAAAAGAAATCAGCAAGCCCATTAACATCTCACCAAAAACCTAAACGTGCCCACCCACCCTTTTTGAAAGGGTGTCTATAAAACATGAATGTGTTAGGAACTTAGTTTTGGGTGTGTTTGTGGCTTGACCTTTGATCCTTCCAAGTGTTACACATGCCACCACACCCAGTTTATGGGGGGGGGGGTAAAACCCACCTCCTCTTGCATGCTGAGCAAGCGTTCTCCCAGCTCATCCTCACCCACACAGAATATCTCCAGCATGAGGCTGACATGTGTGTCTTAGCAGGATGAGGCAGCATGGTCTCTGTTTTGATGACAGTGGGGGCCACATTGAGAATGGAGGAGAGCAAGTCTAGGAGGGAGGCCGGTGAGGAGGCTCTCCGTGTTGCAGTTCTGAGAGAGATGTGAAGGGCCTGTCCAAGAGCAGTTGGTGGAACAGTTCAGCCCAGCGAGGAGACCAGGGCAGTTCTGAAGGTCCTGCTTAAGAATAGCTCTAAGCTGGGTGGTGGTGGCGCACACCTTTAATCCCAGCACTCGGGAGGCAGAGGCAGGTGGATCTGAGTTCTAGGCCAGCCTAGGCTACAAGAGCTAGTTCCAGGGCAGGCTCCAAAACTTCAGAGAAACCTTGTCTCAAAAAACAAAAACAAACAAACAAAAGAATAGCTCTAAGCTTGGAGGACAGCGGGAGGGGCATATCTGGAACGCTGAACCGGGAATGGGTCCTTTGAGTCTGGGGTGTGTGTTGGGGGTGAGAGGGGTAGTCTGTACCTGATTCTGTACTCTGGTGGCCCTCTTCCTGGGGTCACATTTCAAGCAGACAGGCTGTTTCAGAGTTAGCATTTTATAGATGTGGGGTGTGTGTGTGGCAGAATTTGGAACTGTGTGTTTAAAATGAGTCATGTTGCTGGTGTGCTAGTGCACACTTGTTACAGCACTCAGGAGGCTGAGGCAGGAGGATCAGGAGTCTGAAGCCAGCCTGCAGAGAAAAAAATAAAGGACTCTTGTCACTTTGGATGAACTTTGATCTGAATTCCACTTGAGCGTCTTTAGGAAGGGTCCTGTGGTGGATTTGGGGTGTAACAGTGTATTGGGACAGGAAGCTCACATCCTCAGTCACCAGTGTGCAGAGAGAAGGTGTTCTCTCGAAATGTCACTGCACGACTGAGTGCTGATGCCTAAAAGTGAGCAGAAATGAAAACCAGCAGGGAGTCTGCACATCCTTGGACCCATTGTCTTCTTAACCAGTTACCGGTTTTGACTGTCTGTCTCTGTTAGTATTCTGGAAGTTTCTCAGGGACGAGCTGTTATGACTTTGTTCCAGATCCAGCCATACCTGACATTTGGAGGTATTCATATAGGATTTGCTGGTTTAATAAGTGAATGTCTCACTTACTGGTGAGGAACTAGTGACCTTGGCACTTGGCTCTGTCTTCAGGATTATCTCAACTAGATGTGGCTCTGTAGACTCCCACACCACCTCTCCCCATCTGTACAAGACCTAGATCCTCGTCTCCCTGTCTCCTCTTACTGGTCCATTGTCTCTTGGATCTTTTCCTCAGCAGCTGCCTCTTCCTCTTACCACCTGTGTTCGTTAGTTTATTTGTTATCCCCATGGGGATGAATATTTTTTCTGACTTCTGTTTGCTCTTTTTTTTTCAATTTTTAAAAAAATTTTATTTATTCATATTTTATTCATGGATGCTTTGCATATATACCTGTGTGACAGAAGAGGGCATCAGATGCTATTATAGGTGGTTGTGAGCCACCATGTGGTTGCTGAGACTTGACCTCAGGACTTACAGAAGGGCAGCCAGTACTCATAACACCTAAGCCTTCTCTCCAGCTCCATTGGTTAATTTTTACTGTCAACTTGACATAACCCAGAGTCACCTCGAACCTTACTTAACTGCCTAGATCAAATTCGCTGTGGACATGTCTGTTGGGGATTGTTTTGATTGTTGTAATTGATGTAGGAGGACCTAGCCCACAGTGGGTGGCACCATGCCTAGATTGGTATCTAGTTGCATGAGAAAGCCAGCTAAGCATAGGTTTATAAACCAGAGACAAACCAGCAAGCAGCTTTTTTCTGTGCCTGCCTGCAGGTTCTTTGAGTAGCAGACTGACCTGAAAGTGTAAGATGGAATCAGTATTCTCCTCTTCCAGGTCACTTTAGTCGTGGTGTTTGTCACAGCAACTGAGTGAAACTAGAACGGCGCTTCTGAAACTTGGGTGTGGAGCCATTTCACAGGTGCCCTCTGTGCAGTGTGGTCTGGCTCTATGGCCCCCTTGATATTCAGTCTGTTCTAAATCACAGAGTTGTGAGCCAACTTCATTTCCTCACTGATGATGAGCCTACACTTTATAGCACTTCATGATCTGTGCCTTTTAATTTCTCTCCTCTCTCCATTTCTCACCCGGTTTTCTCCCTGTATCTCTGCAGTCCAGGTCCCTGTCAGACAGTGTAGTCTGTAGTCTCTCTTGTTGTTTGGAATATCACCCATTGACCTTGGAGCACCAGTGTAGTAGTCTCAGCCTAGTAGCTCGGCTGCTACACCTTAGCCTCCACCCCTCCCTATGCGTGCATGCACACAGTACTCACGCATGCGCACAAACACCTTTATGTTTCTGACATGAAGCTAGGGTATGAGAGCATAGCTGTGCAGGGTTTCTCTCGTCTTTGACCCTACCTACACATTCAGATTTCCCCACATTCACAGGAGCTACTCTGATGGCAGAGGTTTTGTGGGGGAAGGGAGCAACTAAAGTTAGCCAAAGGGAAAAATCAGTCCAGCACAGTCCAGTCTCAGAAGGTTCCAAACACAGTGATTCCTTGTCTTCGGGAAGTTTCCTGCTCTTAGCATTTCTATGTGATTGTACACAGAGTACTGTCAACAGGGAAGCTTGCTCCAGAGGCAGTGGCAGAGTCCAGATTTGTTTGTTTGGTTTTGTTTCACTGTTTCTTTTGTGGTACCGTCAGTTAGCAGCTGTAGTCAGGGTCCATCATGAAAGACAGACTCGCCTTCTCCTTTGGAAATTCCGAAAGATTGGCAGATACTTTGTGGGAGCCTGGAGTAAAGGCCAGATCAGCCCTTTCCTGAAGCACCTGGTTGTCACCATTGTCCATATTATTCTGATTGTAGTCTTCTCCAGGGCAGAGTGACAGTGGCCACAAGCCAGGGCTGTGAAGTCAGCTGCTGGAATGAAAGCTTAGCCCACCAAGTTCAGGCTCTGTGACCTGGGCCATTATTCGCTGTCTTCGCCGCCCCCCACCCCATCCTTCCAAGCACTGCTCTGATGATTAAAAGTGATGATTTCTGAGAAATTATCGGCACTGCTTGACACATGCATGTAGCATCCATTAGTGTGAGCTGCTGCCATTCTCTGTGGTTGTACATGCCTGTCTGTCATGCAGCCAGGCGAATTGGAAGCACGCAGCATTTACTGATGGAATTAATCAGCAGATCCTTCTCTGATGACGAGCACCTCCGAGTGCAGTCTGCATATTGTTTATCTCTGACTCCCTAGACAGGGTTGGTGGCCTTTGCAGATGTGTGTTCGTGCTTCTCACTGCTTGCAGCTACGTAAATACCAACCATGTTTGCATTTTCCATCGTAAAGACTTCATTTTTCTTTCCTGTTTCCATGCAGTGGCCAGTTTGGCAAAGCCTGGTACTTTTGCTGGCAATGATGCAATTGTAGCCTTTGCAAGAAACCATCAGTTGAATGTGGTGATCCATCAGCTTAATGCCCCTTTGTGGCAGGTAGGTCACCTATTTAGGAATGTCCTTAAGATGATGGGGCTTGACCTGTGATTCTGAACTCCTAAGAATAGCTTGGACCATGAGCTAACCAAAGACAGGAATCTTGTGATTTGGAACTAACCTCCATGCTGGGTCAAATGGAGTCTGGTGTGAGAGAGCAGCACTTTGTGATCCTGGGATATGGCTCAGCAGTCAGCTAAGTGGGTGGTGCGGGGACAGAACCTAATGTGGAAATGCTTCCGATAATTTTGTTAAGCTATCGTAGTATAAAATGTTTAGTACACACAAATTGTAGTTTTGGAGTGTGCCTGTTCCCCTGCAGTTTGTGTGTGTTTAGGAGTAGAGAAGTGCCCTCAGATCCATTATAATGGCTGTGTCTGCCATGACTACTGAGTGTTTCTGACCAGTAGACCGCTGTTTTTATTCAGCTCTGTGTGTGTGTTGATTTTTTCCTGCATTTGCTCCAGGCTGAGACAGTTAAGGCACACAGCCCTCCACTGTGAAGTATCTGTCCATTCAGCTCCTTCTGTTTCTCTTTGTCTCCTCCTGCATTAACCTCATCTCTCAGTCCATCAGACCGAGCATCCCAGAGCCCGGGAGATCAGAGGTTGCTGACTGCGTGTCCAACCACTTCCTTATTCACCCTCAGAACTCACAGGGCTTCGTATCTGGTGCAGCTTCAGACTCTGAGCACAAGCTTTCTGCTCCTCTGCTCTGCATCACCATCTTGAACTTTTTCTATTAGAAAGTTAAAATGTTTTAATTGAAGAAGAACTGGGAAATTCAAAAAAGCTTCTGCAGGTGGGCGAGAGTCACCAGAGTCACCCTGACTGGAATTAGGACTGTTAGCATTTTTAGTGTGCATCCTGCTGTTCACCCCACATTGGGCATATGATTGGGGGAGGGTGCACATCACGGTGTTTTTACACTCGGGAAGCAGAGGCAGGCGGATCTTTGTGAGTTCGAGACCAGCCTGGTCTACAAGAGCTAGTTCCAGGACAGGCTCCAAAGCCACAGAGAAACCCTGTCTCGAAAAACCAAAAAAAAAAAAAAAAAAAAATTTTAACCACATGTACATAAATTCACTCATCACACACACACACATGCACTCACCTGCATGCGTTACTCTCTTAAAGGGAATGGCATTTTTTCTTTATGCTCTGCCTGCATGCACCCCTTAGGAATCTCGTGAGTAATGGCTTGTACGCTTTTAAAAAGAGAATCCAGTGTTTAGAAATATAAATTGCACATGCCAGAATTCACCGTTTTCTGGTTTATAGTTCCATGTTTTGATGTACATGTTACGCCACCATCAACACATGGAGTAGCTCCGCTCTACCAAGAAGTTAGTGTCTGCCCTGTATAGTCACTATTGCTTTCCCAGCCTCTGCTAGCTTCCGATTCATGTTTCCTTATAGTCTTGCTTTTCTGTCACATAAATGGAAGTCTTCAGCCTTTCCTGTCTGCTACAATGTCATCTTAAGGGAGTCACACAATACAGTGAAGTAGATGCTACATGCAGGGCTGGTGAGAACATCTGCCTCAGGATGCAGTGAGCAGGAGGGAAACAGGATCCGTGTCCTTGGCCCAGTGTTGCCAGATGTCGGGATGGCAGGGAGAGGACCCTGTGTTCAGTGGGTGCTCTTAAGAGTGAGTTGAAGAACACAGGTACCCCTCCAGTTACAGGTGTTTGTTATCAGTGTTCGCCGCCAGTGACATTGTCAGGGCACTTGAGTGTATGGTGTGCGGAGCCTGATGGAGGAGAGACCCATGTCAGCGAGGTAGCCGTCTGCTGCTTTCCCTAACGATAACTGTTATGTTTCTTCATTGCCCCAATTCTTATATTTTTTTTCAAATCTATTTCTGTAGCGCTCTGGTTTATGACTTGTGAAACAATGGAAGTATATACTTAAAACAAATTTATCCCATTGGCTCTACCCTGCCTGGCAATACAGTCACTGTTCTGAGCTCTTGCATTAATGAAGAGTCGGCTCAGACTCAGTAACATGGATACCGAAACCTACATTGTTCCTGCGTTGCTGTGTGCGCCTGTGAGCGGTTTCCATGTATTATGTAGCCACTGATAGGACTGCTGGATGCGAGCCTATGTACATGGCTCCTAACAATTTTGGTGACTTTTCCAGTTGGTTTTCTTTTCATAATGTTCATATGTTGTTACTAAATCTGTAGGTGATTTAGGAAGTTTGTCATGTGAAGGCAGAGTGAAACATTTCCTCTAGAGACAGTGGTGCCGCTGCTGTGTCCCACATCCACCTAGACTGGCTGTCTCCAGACCTAGACATTCTACTAGAGAAGCTGTTGCACTTCGCACACAGGATCTGTGTGATTCCTCCTTGTCCATGACTTGCTGGTTTTGTGGGGTTTTTTGTTTGTTTTGTTTTGTTTTTCATTTCTCTGTTGCCTGTAGACCAGGCTGGCCCCAAGCTCAGAGATCACCTGCCTCTGCCTCCTGAGTGCTGGAATGGAATTAAAGGCGTGTGCCGCCGCCACCTTTTCAGCTGACTTACTGTTTTTGGATCTTGAATGTTGTTTAAGTTAATGGTCATCTCAGATTACTTGGGACTTCTAGTGAAAAATAAGGAGGGCTGATGTTTTAGAATTTTAAAGGATGAATAGGCCAGATGGTGGTGGCATACACCTTTAACCCCAACACTTGGGAAGCAGAGGCAGGTGGATCTCTGTGAATTTGAGGCCAGCCTGGTCTACAGCATTCCAGGACAGCCAGAGCTACATAGTGAAACACTGTCTTAAAAAGCAAAAACAAGCAAACAAACAAATTAGAAAAAGAAACAACAGTTACCTAGAGGCAGAATCAGAATTATTTTAGTGTCTGTTTTATGGGTGTTTTGGAGGGAATCTACCCAGCTCAGCACTTAAAGTTTTGTATGCTTGTTTTGCATGATTTTAGGGAATTGATTCTTGTTGTTTCCCAAAGCATTGCTGGATCTAACACCCTGTGGCCAGTACCCAGGGTTGCTCAGGGTACACAGGACAGTGTGGACAGTGCCCAGGGCTCTAAGGTGTGCACAGGGCTGTGTGATGAGCTAGTACAGAATTACTCTATGGAATTTTGTCTTAGAACTGGTGCAAGTGGCAGGTTTTGAGATTGTTGCTGCCTGTAAGTTTCATGTGTAATTGGAAAAGGAGGTGAATTTATTATAGCTATCAAGCCATGTTCAAGCCAGGTTTGTAGTGGTTTTTCAGGTCTTCAAGAGGATCTAGAAACTTTTCACTTGACATTTTCCTTTTTATCCAATAGTAATCCTCAATCTGTTTGAGCTTCGGGCTCAGCAAAGCTGGCTCTGCTTCAGGATCTTCCCAATGGGAGGAGCCTGTGCACTGGGAGGCCAGGCGTCATTGCAGGCCTGCCCCTGGCTGGTTAGTCCTTCCATGCAGATTCACTTGCCTGTTGGCAAATGTTACATAGGCACATGGAAGCCTGCAAGGGAGAGAGCTCAGAGACTGGTGGCATGTCCTAGCCAGAGTCCCCACAGGCTCACACTTCCAGATCCTCTTTTGTGTCTGCAGATTCGTGGTACGGACAAGAGCAGTGTGAGGGAGCTGCACATCGCCTACCGGTATGGCGAGCACTATGACAGTGTTCGGAGGATCAATGACAACTCAGAAGCGCCAGCACACCTCCAGACTGATGTGAGTGAAGCCCCGGTTCCTTCTGCAGGTCCAGAGCTGTGTCCTGGAGCTGAGCACCAGGGAGCAGCTGTGGTTGCAGGTTAATGAAAAGCTGCTGTCAGAGAACTGCGGCCCTGAACGCTAAAATATTTCAGCCAGCAGAAGCACTAACTGCCTAGCCTGACAACTTGGATTCGATCCTAGGAACCCACATGGTGGGAGAAAAGAGCCAGCTCTTACAAGATGTCTTCAGACACACACAAGGTTGTGGCACGCGTGCACATAAACATAAATGTAAAAATCTAATGTATTTTTGTGTTTCTTAGTTTTTAGTGAAGTGAGAGACGCTTGTTGTCCCTTCACCTTCCTCCAGTAGGCAGTTTTAAATTAATTTTATGCTTAAAAATCAATTCTGAAATTTGGAAACTACACAAGGGTTAAAAAAATATATATAAAAGTAGCTTTGTGGCCAGGCACCTTTAATCCCAGCACTTGGGAGGCAGAGGCAGGTGGATCTCTGTGAATTTGAGGCCACCCTGGTCTGCAGAGTGAGTTCCAGGACGAAGTCCAAAGCTATAGAGAGAAACCCTGTCTTGAAAAACAAAACAAAACGGGGGGAAAAAAAGTAGCTGTGTGGATGTGAATTTTTTGTTCCCTTCTCAGTAGATTTTTGTTAGTCACTTAGAGCTTCAAGGATGGACGAGGCTGTATTATCTGGGTAGCCTGTGTCTGTGTGAGAGTGTGTGGTTTATGTGCAGTTGAGGATATGGTCTGCATGCCTGTGTGTACACAGAAGCCAGAGGAGACCATCTATCCTTCTGAGGCAGGTTCTGTCTTTGATTCTAAACTTGTGTGGGTTTTTGTTTGCTTTTGGTTACGCTCTAGCCAGTATGAGCTGGTGATCCACCTGTCTCTAACCTCCACAGCATCTGGTTGCAGGTGTGCCCCGGCCATGCTTAGCTTCTTATTGCTGAGATCCAGTGTTAGGTCTTCTGGTTGCACAGGGAGTATTCGTGATGACCGAGCCATCCGCAGCCCATGCGTGCTATTTTTACACTTCTTCAGCCCAGGTTGTAGCATCTTGTAAGTTCTCAGATCCTTCATGCATGGTGGGCTTTAGATTTAATGTCTTGGAGTTTAATTCTTCCAGTACACAGAAGCCTTCCTGAATCTGTCTTGGAGGCTGCATGATATTCTACTCTGTGGATCCATTACAGTCTGTTAGTCTCTTAACACCCCCTTAGCTGCCTTTGAACCTGTGCTGTCAGAGGCAATGCAGTGTCTTATATGTAGCTCGTTTCTTTAGGACAAATTCATGAGTCCTTTGTGTGTCAGGGTACTTTGGTAGATGTTACCATATCACTTCCTGTCAGTATTGTAGGGTCCTGATTGCAATATGTAGCTCTTGCCACACCCTCTTTAAAAAAAAAGTTGAATTTTTAATCTTTGTCAGGATTAGGGAAAAGTCTTTTATTTATTTTGTTTTAACATAATGAATCTTTTTCTTTATATTTATTAGTGTGTGTGCGCGCGCATGTGCAGAGGACATCAGAGCTACTGGAGCTGGAATTAAAGGTGGTTGTGAGCTACCCTGTGGGTGCTGGAAACCAAACTTGGTCCCCTGCAAGAGCAGTGCTCTTAGCTGCTGGCCTGGCTCTCCAATTCCTTTCCATAGTTTTTATAAGCACTTGTCATTGCTCCGTTGTGCACTTTTTCCTTCTCCCTGTGTTTAAGACCTGCTCATTCTTCACATTTTTTTATGATCTACATTTATTTTCTTTCTTCATTTTTGTCTTATTGTCTTAATAGCTTTTCGGAACTTTTTATGCATTAGGGAAATACAATTCTGTGAGAAATTGCAGATCTCTCCTGGTCTGTTATTTCTACTTTCTGTTGAGTGTGGTCTTTGTTGTGAAAGGTTTTGGGTTTTTAAGTAAATTTATCAATATTTTATTTACATCCTCCCTTGTCCTCTTCCTTGGCTTTTTAATTTTTATTTTTTAATTTTATCTATTTACTTTTGGCAGTGCTAATCCTCCAGCATGGCCAGGCAAGCGCTGTACCACTGAGCCCGTCCTTGCCCTGCCGTTTTTCTGTATACTTCTTTGGGGTTTGGGGTCGTAACTAGACACAGCCTTTTCTTCTCTGAGGCCTGAAAGTGATCCCACAGTTGTTCTAGAAGATTTGTAGTTACAGTTTTGGTTGTTTTGTTTCTTGGAGCATGATTAATAAAAACTCAGAAAGAGAAATTGGGGTTTAACCTGAAGGTCTGAAAAGTTAAAACAGCCAGCTGCTGGCTTTTACCTCGACCTCAGTTTGAAATGGTGGTCCTGCCTCCAGCAATCTCAGAATGAGACTGAGACTGAGAGTTGCCTCTTCCCATTTTATAGTTCTCTCTAGGGCTGGGATTAAAGGCACGCACCACTGGGATTAAAGGTGTGCACCGCCTAGTTTCTATGGCAACTTGTGTGGCTATTGGTATTAAAGGTATGTGTTACCACTGCCTGGTCTGTAAGGCTGACCAGTGGGGCTGTTTTAATCTCTGATTTTCAGGCAAACTTTAGTTATTAAAATACAAATGAAGTGCCACTACAGTTTCTTGAGACAGAATCTCTTTACTTACCCTTGGCTGTCTTGAAATTCATTATGTAGACCAGGCTGGCCTTGAACTCAGAGATCTTCATGCCTCTGCCTGCCAAGTGCTGGGATTAAAGGTATGCATCACTATGCCTGACTTACAGTTATATTTTTGTTTTTGTTATCTTTAGTTTTAGTTTTTACTTTCTTGAGGCTGGTCTCAGGTTGGCTTTGAACTTGCTGTCATCTTCCTGCCTCTGTCTCCCTATAGCAAGGAATATAGTTGTGGGTCCCTAACCTGATCCCTTTTTGTTTTTATATGAAATCTTGGCTCCATTTGGAATTTATATTCGTGAGGGCCTGAGGCAGTGGATCAGCTCTGACTTTTGTGCTTTCCTAACTGCAGCCAGCCATCTTTGCAGTCTACATATTTCCTTCCTGGGTCAGTTTGCCACACACTCAGCCCCATGTGTGTTTATGTCTCCTTTAGCTGTTTGGGTCTGCTCTACTGTGTGTGCGTTGATGTCCTGCTCTTTTAATTAGTACAAGTTTGGTGTAAAATCTGGGACAGTTTTTTATTTACTGATTTTTTTTTGTTATTTCCTATTTTTGCTTTTTAAAAATGACTTGATTTTTGAAAAATTGGAATCTTCTTTATTTTTTTATCTTCAATTATGTGTTGTGCATATGTCTGTGGGAGTGCATGTGTGTGGGAGTGCAGGCACCTGAGGTGTTCAGAAGAGGGTGTCAGCTCGTATGGAGCTGTAGTTAACAGTCGTGAACCACCCAGTGTGCACATTGTGACCTGCTAAGTCATCTCTCTGATCTCTCTGGCTCCTCTCACCTTTTCCTGTTTGTTTGTTTTTATTCTGTAATTGTGGGTGTTTTCTGAGTGTTTGTCTCTGTACCATGTGCATGCCCGGTGCTTTTGGAAGCCAAAAAAGGCATCGTATGTCCTGGAGCTGGAGTTAACAGATGCTTGTGAGCCTCTCTGCAGTGCTGGGAATTGAACATGGGTTCTCTGGAAGAGCAGTCAGTGTTCCTAACTCTTCAGCCTCCTGCCTTTTTTTTTTTTCTTTTTTTTTTGAGACAGGGTCTCATGTAGCCCAGGCTAACCTTGAATTTTGTATGTAGCTGAGAATATGAGCTTCTGATTCTCCTGCTTCTCCCTCCCAAGAGCTCACATCATGGACATGTGCCCGTGCTTATTCTGTACTTTGCCAGAGATTGAACCCAGGGCTTTGTATGCTGGGCAACTTTTCCACCAACTAAATTAGATTAAGGAAAAATTGCCATCTGTATGACTTAAGTGGTCCTAGCCAGGACCTGGTGAGCTTTGTTGCCTGATGTGAACTCTGGGGGAGTGTTTCTTTGAGTACAGCTTGCTGTGGATCTTGCCAGGCAGCACTCAGGAGGCAGAGATAGGCGGATCTCCGTGAGTTCCAGGACAGCCAGGCCTGTTACACAGAGAAACCCTGTCTCAAACAAAACAAACAAAAAGTGGATTTGTTCATATGTCCTAACTGGTTGTCATTGGATGAAACCTTAGCCTACCCAGAGATCCTGTAGAATTCTCTTTCTTAAGCACTGAGATAAGTCCACATACTGTGAGGTGGTCACTTCACGTGTAGTGTCTGCTGCCACTGGATCACTCCAGGCTTCCATGACCTGTTCCAAAACCGTCCTCCCAAAAGAAAGTCTCATGCCAGCCTGGTTCTGGACATTGCTGTGAATGGAACCATGTATTTGACCTTTGCTGCCTGGCCCTTTTCACTTAGCATAGTGTTTTTGAGAGTCAGCCATGTTGTAGTGTGTCAGTACTTTTTAATGGTATTCAGCTGTGTGGCTCTATCACACTGTCTTAGATACTTTTCTAGTGCTGTCATAAAATACCATGACCAAGGCAACTTATAAAAGAAAGCATTTGGGCCGGGCGGTGGTGGTGCACACCTTTAATCTCAGCACTTGGGAGGCAGAGGCAGGCAGATCTCTGTGAGTTCAAGGCCAGCCTGGTCTACAAGGCTCCAAAACTGCAAAGAAACCCTGTCTCGAAAAACCAAACCAAACCAAATCAAAACAAAAAAAAAAAAAAATGCCGTCTGACCAGAGGGTTAGAGGCCACTGTGACAAAGCCACCTCTCAACAGGCAAACAGGAGGTAGAGAGACAGACACTCACATGTTTCTTTCTCTGTTTATTTTTTAAACAAAGTTGGCAATCATTTTGTTTTTTAGTTTTAAAAGTTCTTTTATATATTCTGGCTACTAGATTTTTACCAGATATACAGTTTGTCAGGATTTTTTTGGACTGTTGCTGCTGTTGCTGTAGATTTTCCTGGTTGGTTGTTTTTCAGGTACAGAATTATCTTGTCTAAGTAGTGGCTTCTTTTTCCCTAATTTTATTCTTGTCATTGCTTTATCTGTGGCAGTGGTTACCTCTGTAGTGATGATGGCCACGAAAGCCCTTGCTGTGCTCACGACAGTGAAGGCGTCACCCGAGGGTTTGCAGAGGTTCACTGTCGTGCTGTGAAACCTTTAGCTTTTTCCAGTCGGTCACCACCATAGAATCTTTTCCTATTAACCTACACTTCACGTATTTCTTGGCTGACTTCCTGGGCTTTGAATGTATTAAAGAACACTCATTGCCAGCCGCAAAGTTCTCTTAATAGGCAGCTTTATGTGGAGAGGCTCACGGATATGCTGCTTAGGGCTGAGCTCCACTGACACTTTTAGTAACAAGTGCAGAAATGTCTGTGCTCGTTGCCTGTCTCCCTCCGTTCTCAGGAGACAGAAGGAGATGGTAGCTGTGTAGTCAAAGAGGTGGAGAGGCTTGGTTTTCTGACTTGTCATGAGTCCTCTTGGGCCCCAGGTGAATCTTATTACCTAAACGTGTGGATTGGCGCTGAGTGTGGCATGCCCCACGGGTGTGTTGAGTCACCAGTGCCATGTGCCCCCGAGCTTGCTGATAATCAGAGAACATCTGTGACCAGGTGAGAGGTGGATACTGTGTTTCAAGGCTAGCACTACAGGTTCAGCAGCTCAACAGGTATGAGCATGGGACCCTCTTCTATGTTCAAAGCAGAGGCAGATGTGTGCTGCCAGGCTCGGCCGTCACTGCCCAGTACTGCTGTCCAAATACCGTGGGTGTCTCACTGCTGCTCTTCCTGGGTGGTTCCTCTCTGCTCTGCAGGGCTGTCCTGGATTCTCGGTGTGGGTGAATCTAGCCACTGCTGTTGCTGTCAGCTTGTTTCTCAAATTCTTCCTGTGTTTGGGTGGTTTGTGATTCAGGTGTCTGAGATTCAGGCTTGCATTAGAGAGTTGAGGGGAATTTCCTGGAGCCCATGGTTCCTATGCTGTGTTTTAGTTCCAGATGCTTCATCAAGATGAAGGAAATAAAAAAGGAAAGATCAAGACAAAAGGGGTGGACTTTGAAGATGGCCTGAGAGATGAAGTGGAAGATGCTGTCCAGAAAGTTGGCAACGCAACTGGATGCTCAGTCAGTATCCTTCCCCAGCCA
>JAQHUG010000134.1:466303-480161 GCA_028555095.1 Dicrostonyx torquatus
CTAATTCATTTCCTTTGTTTGCTGGATTTCACTCATCAATGCTCAGAATCCTAAGGAGTGTGTTTAATCTCAGGAGATTTGCCCCAGTAAAAGTATAGCTTTATAAAGAGAATTTATTTATAAATTCATTGAATGGCTACTGCATTTGATGGCTTTGTTTGAAATTGATGTTTCTTGGTGGACACGGTCTTGGAGGCTTGTCAGTTCCTCTGTTCGTGTTTGTGTGTATCAGGCTGCTGAAGCAGAGCTCGCGAGCGTGACATGCCCAGACTCTTAAGTGTGTATCTGCTTCTTCAATAGGATTTTAACTTAATAGTCCAGAATCTGGAAGCTGAAAATTACAATATTGAATCTGCAATAATGGCCATACTTCAGATGACCCAGGGGAAAGGAGACAGTAAGTCCACAGTTAAGACTTGTAAGTAAGCTTCAAGTGTCATGATTGCTTTAGCGTCCACACTGTCCCTCTGTCACCTTTGAGCACTGCGAGCATTCATCAGTCCTGACAGCGAGCAGCACGGTCTCATGCTTGTGCAGCACAGTGTGGTGGGCTTGCATGTGCGGGGTGGGGTTGGACCTGGATTTTAAGTAAGTTAATTAGTTTAAATCTTAGCAGCCATGTATGGCTCTGGCCTATAGTATTGGACAGTATAGGGTTAGGTCATGTTTTGTTTCTAGATTTGGGGTATAAATGAATGCTTTATCACTAAAAATTTTCTTTAAAAGTTCATCTAAGAAACAGATGCTGCTGGTAGAGGAGACTATGAACCCTGGAGCCAGCCAGAGGCTTCAAATGCTTACTGCAGCTAGGGATCTGGGGACCCTGTGATCTTGCAGTCACGTAACTGCAATTGCTTTGTGTAGTTGTTGGGTTCTTGGCTTTAACAAAATGCCTTTCTTTGGAAGATGCAGAGGAGAACCTTGAGGCTAGTGACCAAGTCTCAAAACAGTGTGACCCTTCCTTCAAGGAGGCAGGCAGCAGCTCCAGACTCACCGGAAATCAGGGTGGAAATGAAGGCCAGATGGAAAATAGTAAGGCTCGGACCAGACATAGCGAAGGAAACAAAGCAAATAAAAGCCAGATCCCAAAGGTATGGTGCAGTCGGGAGGCAGGGGCGCTGCAGGATTCTATAGTGGGGTGGGATCCCAAAGGTATGGCATGTTCGGGAGGCAGGGGCGCTGCGGGATTCTATAGCGGGGTGGGAAGCTGGTTTTCACCCTGGCCTGTGTTCTTCTAGATGTGTAAAAGTAGTTCTTGTAGAGCTTCTGGAGGCGGGGTCCATAGAAACATACTATGCAGAATGAAGACTTTGCTTGTCCCACAATCGCAGTAGTTGATAGTCCTCTGTACAGATCATAGCTGCCTTCTCCCATCCGATGTGACTGTCAGGGGTGCCAGTGTCTTTGCATCATCTGGAGTAAACAACTTTGTGTGTGAGCCTTTGTGCTTTGCACTGTTTTCTTGCATAGTGTCCCAGGTGGCATGGAGGGCATGTCTCTCAGGATCTGCTCAGGCTCTTGCTAGCCTGTCGGGTGCACCCCTCCATCCCTACCCCAACTCCCACAGTGGACAGCATCATTAGTTTGCCCAGTTTGAAACTCATCTTAAAGGCAGATGTTTTGAGCTAGACTGCCTAATGTGCAGAAAATGATGCCACAGTCTGGGAACTTTATTGCCATTATCTAGAGTCTTAAATGATGGAGAAGTGTCTCCAGGCCCCTGCAACTGTCGTCAGTGGCTGGAGTTGGGGCACTGTCTTTGTGGGTATTTGGGTTGTTTTCTGAAGAGGATTGATTTTACTTGATGCTTCAGGAAGGAAACATACATTTTAAAGTATATTTTAACAGTAATGAAAAAGAAATCATTTTGGTCTCTCAGGCTGGTTTTCTCTGTTCTTGTTAAAAGTATTCTGGGCCTTGTGCTCAGTCAGCCCATAGTCTCACTGCACCAGTGACCCACATGCCTCTTCCAGGTTACAAATAAGCAGCGGAGGGAGCAGCAACGACTGGAGAAGAAGAAACGACAGGAGGAGAGGCACCGCCACAAGGCCCTGGAGAGCAGGAACAGCCACAGGGACGCTAACAGAAGCGAAACAGATACGAACACACAGGTTACCTTGGTGAAGACCTTTGCTGCTCTGAACATCTGACGCTCAGCCCCCTGGGAGGTGGAGGATGCACGCTACAGACCAGGTGTCCTCTGACAGTGCCCACACACGAGCCCTTCGAGTCAGTGCCCTTCGAGCTGCCTAGTCTGTCCTGAGCTTTGTCACTGTGTTGTTGTATGACAGTATGGTGGAGCCATTCACCTTCTGGAACACAAAGAAAGTACGGACTCATAGGTGGGTTGTGGGGCAGAGGAGTCTTTGGAGCGAGGCTTTATTTGCCCTGTGTATCAGAACGTGGTAATCCTAGGCTCTTCCATGACGTGTGGAGTGGGTTTGCTGTCATTATCTTCAAGTCGTTTAGCACAATCATTAGAAAACCCCACAGTGACAACTTTGTTTCTCTCTCATTTCCTAGCAGGACTGTAGGTCTGGCACCAGCTCAGGAGTGTGCCGAGATGTGATTGGCTTCTCATCGGGTGCTTGTATGTGTCAGGATGTAACAGGGTAGCGAGGGACATCAGCTCCATCTCCCTTCTTTCTGTCTCTGGTGTCCCCTCAGTGTGGCTGCCCTCCCTATTCCAGTCATGCGGCAAGTGTGCCTGGCTGTGGGAGAGCCTGGGTTTGCTGGGAGCTCCACGGCATAGTGGAATTTGGGATGTTTCTCTGGACTGTTAGGCGATGGGGTGACACTACTGTGACAGCTCTGAGCTCTGATGTGCAGGGCTGAGGCCGCAGCTGCACAGGGCAGGCCTGGGGTGGGCTTTTCCTTGGAAGACTCTGAAGACTTGTATGGGAACGTCTACAGGATAAAGTTTCCCATGCTTGAATGTTACGTTTTTCTTTCTGATATGCTGGATCAGGAAGATGCCTCTAGTTAAATAGCCGGTTGTTTGATCTCACAGGTTACTAAATTTTCTTAACATGTGAAAATGAAATGAAATCCCATAGCATAGCTGGGTATGGTGGCTCAAGCTTGGAATCCCAGTACTCAAACAAAGCAAGATTGCTGCAAAGTTGAGGCCAGCCTGGCTAGCCAGGGTTAGAATAAAAGGTCCCGTTTCACTCCCTTCCTGATGGAGAAAATCTTGCAGCATGTATTCTGTATTTCGTTATTTGGGATTTCAGTACTGGGAACAGTGCAGCAGTGGCTGGACTAGATGGCAGGGGAGAGGACCTGTACTCGGAGGCCTTCGAATGACTCAGTTCTGGAGCACCTTCAGTGGGAGAGGTGCTGTTCCTCAGGCTGGGTTATAGGAATGCTTACTGTAAACTGTCCTGTGTGGGGTGAACAGTCATGACTAAAGCCTCCGCCTTCTGGGAACCCAGTATCCAGACTAGCGCTGTCTGCTGGGTCAGAAGATAACATTTTTGTTATCACTAGAAGCAAAAGGAAAATTACAAAAGGTATAGACACAGACACCACTGTCTGGGCAGGTTGTGGGTTCATCCAGTTGTCTTATCAGTAGGCTGTTTACTTCTTCGGTTTAATGTCCTTTAATTTTCCTTTTGTTTGGCTTTGGAACTTTTTGTTTTGTTTGGAACTCCTGAAGTCTCCTGGAATCTCTCCCAGGATGCTGCGTAACTTCCTACCTACAGGACATTGCAAGACTGTGTAGATTTGAAAACGACATGGAATTTTTTCCTCTTCTCAGCTGGGAGATTCAGGCCTTAGTCCCAAAAAGGGAAGGCGGTGGCTGCCGTGCTCTAAGGGGTAGGAGCGGAGCTGGCTCTGGGAGCCAGTGTTCTTTGGGGCCACCCAGGACAGGTTGTGGGTTGGCTGAACTCATCTAAACGGAAGCTCTCTGTTCCCTGCTTTTCTTTGTACTGCCTGAGTGCAGCATGCCAGGTCTTTGCAGACAGGTTAGCATTGTTTACCAAAACCTCAGTGTTGGAAGTCGGAAGTGGCGGGGCTGGAAGAGCCTGGTGCACTTGTATGGGATACCCTGGGCTCCATCCCCAACACTTAAAACTCAAGCTGTTAATAGCTCTCAGCAGCCTCTTGGCCACTCAAGGAGCTGCTGTTTGCCTGACTGAGGACAGTGTGGGCCTCTTGGGTGTCAGAGCTGCTCTGGAGGCTTACACATTCAAATTTGCTTCTGGAAGGCAGTGGCTGTGCTTCCTGGATTGCAGTGGCAGACTCTTCAATGCAGGTTCCTTTGTCTCTGTCCACACTTTCCAGTTTCATATGGTGTGTCTCTTCAGTGTGCCGATTATTGGAAGTGGGAGCCTGCACCCAGCTTCAGGGTGCTGCCAGCTCAGACTCTCAGCCTCACTGAGTGAGAGCCACTGGGTCATCTGTAGGCGTCACCACTGTAGTGGGCACCTGCTGCTTACCTCCTTGGCAGCCAAAGTGAGGCCCAGAATGTTGAGCTTTTTGGTGACAATGGTTAACACTGTTCCTCCGGTCCAGGTTCTCAGAGGGAAGCTGGCATGGGAAGGGAGCTTGTCAGCCTCCGGCTGTGCCTCAGCTGCTACCTGAGAATGTTGTTGTAGCTCATTGTGCGGACACAGGAAAGCCGCAGTGCTACGTGGAGGTTCACTGATGGACTCTGGAAAGGTTTTCTGGATTTTAAGGGTATTTTTTTTAAGGTTAAAATAAGAAAAAAAAAATGATGGCAGCACTTTGCACTGGAGGCAGATGAATTAAAACAGCCCAGTCCAGACTCTAGAGAGTAAAGCCCACCAGGAGTTAATGCTGAGAATGCAGATGTTCATTTGGGTGTTCACAAGACCATCTACCTCCGGGGATGGTGGCAGGAAGAAGAGTCTTAGACGTCCACCAGGGTTGCCTGTAGTTTCTTGTGTGAGCTCTGAAAACATTTCTGACCCCATTTTGATTGTGGAAGTGAAGTGGGCTGACCTTGCAGGGCAGCTGGAGTGGGGCTCAGTGGGGAGCCTTTCTGTAGCTCAGCCATAATACCCTGCTTCCCTGGGGAACAGTGGCTCGGGTTACCTGGTAGTGTCAGGTGGACTGCGCTCAGAGCCCTTTACTGTCTGCCTGGGTTTTACCAGGACAACACACAGTGCCCTTTTTTTTTTTTTTACCTCGGAAATGGTCAGCTCAGACATCCAGCTGGGTAGAGGAATCCCCAGAGAGTGAACTCAGTCACCCCAGCATGGTGAAGCAAAAAGAAGGGGAGCCTCCTGAGAGTTGTAACCTTGATGGAGCCCCTCCTGAGCTCCACGTGGGCATGCAGCTTCTCACCTTTGACCTCTATGCCCAGGCCATGCAGGGCTTCAGTCTTGTCTTTCCCTTTACTTGCTGTGTGCTTGCTTTCACTAAAGGCTGGTATAGCTCACACCCAGCGTTGTCCCGAGCAGTCCAAGAGACGCTTTTCCAGGAGCACATCCCATCCTCGCAGGCCTGCCCTTTCCAGGAGCACATCCCATCCTCGCAGGCCTGCCCTTTCCAGGGTCGATGTTGAGTTGAAGATAGAGCTGCACATTTAGGTTCTAAAGTTGACTGCTGAGTGGGACCATGTAGCACCCTGCCCTGCCTCTGTCCTAAGTGGGAGGGAGCGCAGGATGTGAGGCTGGGCGGAGAGCTGCACCCTGTGATTGCCTGGCCCTCTGTCCCAGTCTTTTCTTTTTAGAGTGTCACTCTGTTTTGTAGTTCAGTTGAAATGTTGATGTCCTGATGGTCACTGGAGATGGCTGGTGGTCGTGCAGAGGATACTCTGTGTAGTTGCACACTTGCACGGTGACTTTACATAAGCAGGGCAGACCTGTGGTCCAGGATTCCATTTGCTCTGTCCTGAGCACAGTAGGAAACCTTTGCGGGTCTGGCTCAGATTCTTGCCCATGAGCACCCTGCAGGCCCCTGTGTCTGTCACCATGGCACTCAGTGAAGTTCATCAGCCTTCTGCCTGTGGTTTGAGCCCCACCAGCCCTCTGTTGAAACCTGAGCCCTGCTGGTGTGGGGCTCTTCAAGTCTTCCTATTCTTGGGGTTCATTTTCCATGGTGGCCTCAACACCGTCATCCTGTGTGCTGGTGTCTGTCTGCGCCCCTAGAAAGGGGGCCAGTGTGTCTGCCGCCTTTCTCTGATTGCACTGTCCTTGTTCTAACTTCAGGCTACAGAGACCTAAGGTCTTCTTTGGGGTCATGACCTATAGTCTCAGCAAGTTTGCCTTAGCTGTGTGTAGAGGTGAGAGATAACTGTTTTCTGTGTCTGGAGCCCATTTCCCCTAGGCTGTCTCTTCACAGTTTGTGTTCATCTGAATCATTTTACCTTTTTATTTACCAAAGTACTGTACTTGGCTATTTGCAGTGTTTTATGAACCAAATGTTTTTGTGTTTTGATCTTCAATACTTGGTGCAATAGAAGCTGCAAAGATGTGCCACTTTATCTTTGAAATGGATTTTGTATACCAATAAATTCTAGTTTAAAAGCAAGGTCCAGGTCGGTTTGATTTATTTGCTTGCTGCCTGAGAGTATTCTAGGCACCCACTCTACCACTGAGCTACCTCCTTGGCTCAGATTGTTCTCAGCAGTATCCGACCACCACTTCAGTGAATGAGAGGGTCTGAGAAAGCATGCTGGGAAATGTCCTTTTCTGAGACCTTTGTGTGGGAGGTTGGAGGTGCTTAGGCTGTGACTCCTAGCTTGGTAGTCATTAGGGACCTGGCACAAGTAGCATGGGTGCAGGTGAGTATGACTGTCTCATGGCCAGGCAGACCATTGATTGTTAAGACCTACCTGGCACCCCAAAATGTCTGACATGTCAGGTGCCACCTTGAGAATTACCTCCACAGGACAGTGTCAGCATGGCTTCCTCTTGTACTGCCCCTGAGGGCACTGAAACAGTACACTTGCCTTGTTCAACAGAATTCATAAACTGCCCTGTTCTGGTCCCATTTTGCCTGGGCTGCTTGGGAAAATGTGTGCTCCTAGATCACACTGATGCAGCCTGAGAGTTTTTGGCTGAAGAGGATGGAGACTGGTCCAGCTGCTTCGCGGATTCTGGCTCTGCAGATGGAAACGCTCTGCACCTCATCTGAAGCGGATCTGATCCAGCCCGTGGTAGAGTGATTTGGGCATTGTTTGTATTCAGCTCTGCCTTAGGGTTTCTGTTGCTGTGAAGAGACACCATAACCACGGCAACTCTTAAAAGGAAAACGTTTGTTGTGGCCCCCCTTACAATTTCAGAGGTTTCAGCCCATTTTCATCATGGCGGGGAGCATGGCAGCTGGGAGTGCAGTGGCATGCAGGCAGACATGCTGCTGGCTACATCTTGATCAGAAAGCAACAGTAAGTGGTCTGTTTCAGCAGGCATGGCTCAAGTGTATATGAGACCTCAAAGCCCGCCTTCACAGTGACACACTTCCTCCAACAAAGCCACTAATAGTGCCACTCCCTATGAGCTTATGGGAGCCAATTACATTCAATCGACAACAAGTTTATTCACCCATCCAAACATCTGAGAATCCATCCTACTGACTCTCTGGGTCTTAGAAGTCAACCAGGAACCCTGTTTGCCAAAGGCTTCCCGTGTAGGGATAAAAACAGACACCATAACTATGACCCAGGAGAACATATGGAGGTGCAACTCGGTGTGCTTGCTTTGCAAGCATGAAGCCCTAGGTTCCATCCCCAGCACCACAAAAGGGATGGGGGGGATGCATGTAGAGTAATCCCAGCTCTTGGGAGGTGGGGGAGAATCAGGAGTTCAAGGTCAGCCTGGGCTATAGTAGGCCCTGTCTCAAAAACAAAACAGCAAAGGAGCCCAAACACACAAACTAAACCGGGACCTAAAGAAGAGCCAAGCAGATGGCTCAGGGATTGAGAAGATTCAAGAGAAGCTTATTGCTTGTGCAGGGGAGGTAGATACGGAAACAGGGAAGGCATCCTGTAGCAAAGGACCAGTGCAAATCAAGCCCTGAGTGGGACAGCCCTGCTTTTAGCACAGGGCCCACCTAGAATCCACAGCTAGTTTGGAGGAAGACCGGAAGCATTGCGTCAGACGCTTCTCGGAAGGGCAATGCTCTGCTCCCCCGGCGAGGTCTAGAGGGGAAGCATGCTTAGTCCGGCTGGGCTGTGTGGTGGGCATGTGCACTTGGCTCTACTGCACTGTCCTGGGGGGTGGGGTGGCAGGTAGCAGCCCTGCAGGAGAACTTCCACAGCATCTCCTCTAGCACCTTTACCTGTTAGCCTTGGAGACATCAGCTCAAAGGCACTGAAGGCCACTTAAGCTCTTGCATATTTGAGAGCTGTGGGAGCCAAGGGGCTGGTCAAGTGTGTCGGTGTAGTATTTACCATGTACGGTGCCCCTTTCCACACACTTCGTTGCAGCTGAAGCAGGCATTTAGAAACTGCCTTTGCTAAGAGGCACTGACTCAACTTGGGCTCACAGGCTACTGAAAGCCCCGCATCCCTGCTTTCACTAGGTGTCTCTCTCTTTACTCTGGCTCAGACTCTGGCTTGACTGCATGGGGCAGTCAGTTTCTATGGCATGTTTGTCTGCCCAAACCTGTTTCATCTCTCTTCAAGACTGAAAGCACAAAAATCCACTGTCTAAACCTGCAGTCACCTTGGGTTTCAAGAAGAGCAAATCATGCAGGACACAGCACTCACAGGATGATGGCCCTGTAGAGGCTGCAGCCTCGAGTCCATCATCCTGGAAAGACTAGATTGGATCCTTGGTGATGGTAGGAATTAGCAGATTAACATTCAGGACCAGAACTGAGGCTATGATGGGCAGGCCCACACCTTAACCCAGGACTGCTTACACATACCTCTTGCCTCCTGCCCCGATGGTTCCTATTTAAATCTCAGCACCCCCAAGATCAACGTGGGATCATTGAACTTCCACTTTATTTGTTCCTCTTCCCAGCCTGTTGCCTGTTGTTTAATCTCCTCTCTGCACCTTGGCATTATGTTTTTTTTTTCTTTTTGAGACAGGTTTCCTTGTAACCCTGACTAACTTTAAACTCACTGTGTAGCTGAGGATGACCTTGAACTCTTGACCCTCCTGCCTCTATCTACTGAGTGTTAGAAATGTGGTCTTGCCCTGGGAGGTGGTGGCATGCACCTTTAATCCCAGCACTTGGGGAGGCAAAGGCAGGCAGATCTCTGAGTTCGAGGCCAGCCTGGTCTTACAGAGTGAGTTTCAGGACAGCCAGGGAAACCCTATTTTGAAAAACCAAAAATAAAACAAAAAAAGAAAAAAAATAGAGTCTTGCTCTACCATATCCACTTTCTTCAATCCAGGGCTTGAACCCGGGACTTCTATATGCTAGGTAAGCACTACCAACAGAGCTACATTGCTTTTAAAATTCTCCATCTCTTTAATTAGGGTACTGGAGATCCACCTGCCTCTGCCTCCAAGTGCTGGGATTGAAGGCATGTGCCGCAACCGCCTGGTTCCCAGGCACTCATTTAAACCTTAGAACTGCTCAGGAGGCTGGTAGATCTACTCCATCATAATTAGGGGCATCAGTTGGTGCAAGGCTTCCATTGTCACGTCTACTCATTTATTCAGCGACCTATTTGGTGGACACTTGGTGCATTGCTTTTGTTAGGAGCAATGGCACAGAGAGGAATAGACTGGCCCACAATCAAAGACGGGAGCAGAGGCAGGATGTAGACCCAAGCCTACCTACCACGAAAGGACCCAGATGACCGGGGTGAAGATCCAGACACAAGCTAGGTGGGTTGACAGAGGTTGGCATCCACTCCGGTTCAGAAAGGTGAGGCTCGGGATACATTTGAAATATGAGCTTCTGTGTTGAGGAAGCTGCGGCACAAAGGGCAGACAACAAGCAGCCCGTGGGCATGTCCTGGGAACCCTGTGAATGTGGAGAGGTGTCCCAGCCTTGGCTGGGTGATTCTGAGAGGGGCCAGACCCATAAATGCTCTGCGGAAATGAGGTTTGTTACAACAGAAGGCCACCAGACCATGACTGGCCTTGAGGTGGGAAGGTATTAAAGAGGAACAAGGCGTTCAAGTCAACTTAGCAGACCACGCCCTAAAGCAGTAGGGAGGCTTTCCTTTCAACCCAGAGAGCTTTGCAACAGGCTTAAAGGGAGATGAGGGAGAGAGCCACCACGGTGGCTGGAGATCCTGTCGGTGTGGGTGTGGTGTCAGAGAAATTCCACAAAGGGCATGTGTGACTTTCCTAAGTTTTCAGGGGCTGGCAGGAAGCTTTCTGTGGCACGAGTTAGCCTGGGCTAGCCTGCATGACTCATGGAGATTAGCCTACATGACCTTAGAATGGAGGCACTAGGTACAGGTAGGACCATAAACTATGCTGTCAAAACTACAGCATAGATTGGCTTAACTGTCACCAGACCTGTGGTGGCATGAGGTCTTTGATTTCTTCAGGCTGTGAGATCTGGCCTCCTGGAGTGACAGCTGTCTTCAAAGCCCAAGCCTATGATCTAACAGTACCAAGCCTTCAATGCCAGGGGCTCATGGACCATAGAGAAGTGCTGAGAATTTGTGGGGAACCAGGAAGTGACACGGTAGAAATCAAAGAGGGTATCAGCAGGTAGGATGAAGACGGTAGAGAATGAGGTGTCTGTCTGCCACTTGACCATAGCTAGCTTCTCTTTACAGCATCCTGGGCAGAAAGAATATGCTTTAATGAAGCCTTCAGCCTTCTGGCCACAACTGCAAGGGCCAAAAGCAGCAGATGAATGTCATGATGTTATAATTAGGCTCTTCAATTAACTCAGGAATTCCACTTGTGACTTATAATCACTTATTCAGCAAGTTAGTTAATGGGGCACTTTGTGTTAGGGGCATGGTAGGAATAAAAGCAAAATCAATCCAGATGCTCACATCAGAATTGGAGAGAAAAGCTATAAAATACCCACATACACGCCCCCACACCCAAAGCCGTGATGTAGCCCCTTGTTTCATTTTCCCATTTATCCATCCATCCCTTCATCTATCCTGGAGCTTTCTATCCATCGGTATAGACCCATCCATCTACCACCCTCCACCCTGCCCCTATCCAGGCATGCATCTGTGCACACACTTGTGGGAATCCGAACAAAGAGATGAGACACGGAAACTTCCTCAGGAAAGCAGACTTTAATCACATTAGCGGTCTCAGTTGAAAAACAAAAAACCGGAGGGACTGATAACCATAAAACAAGGCCTGACTCAAGGTTGGATTCCAAAGAAGCCCAGATGTGGAGGGAGGGAGGCTGATCTGGGATGTAGCAAAGTGTCTTCATTAGGGTTTCTGTTGCTGTGAAGAGTCACCATGACCACAGCAACTCTTACAAAGGAAAACATTAATTGTGGTGGCTCACTTACAGTTCAGAGGTTTAGTCCATTGTCACCATGGTACATGGTGGCATGCAGGCAGACATGGTGCTGGAGAGGTAGTTGACAGTCAACAGGAAGTGGTCTGTCTCACTGAGTGCAGCTTGAGTAAAGAAGACCTCAAAGCCCAACACTTTCTCCAACAAGACTGCTACTCCGACAAAGCCATACCTCTTACTAAGTGCCACTCCCTTTGGGAGCCATTCCACTCACTGGCACCTAAAAGCCTTTAACAATATCATGATCCAAAATGCATTCAGTCCAATTTCAAAAGTCATAGTCTGTCACAGTCTCAACAATGTCTAAAAGTCTAAAGTTCAAAATCTCTTCTGAGACTCAAGGCAATCTCGTAACTGTAATCCCCTGTAAAATCAAGATCAAAAAGCAGATCACCATACTTTCAACCTACAATGGCATCGTGTAGAATGCAGGCCGCTAGTGTGTTCCCAGCTGCCCAGACTCCCAAAGTAACCACACAGAAACTGTATTAATTAAATCACTGCTTGGCCAATCGTTTAAGTGTATTGCTAGCTAGCTCTTAACATCTAGAATGCACCCATCTCCATTATTTTATATTTTACCACGAGGCTCGTGGCCTACTGGCAAGGTTCCAGTGTGTCTGTCTGTCTGCCATGGCGGCTCCATGGCTTCCCCCCTGGCTTCACCTTCCTTCTCCCAGAATTCAATTTAGTTTTTCCTACCTAGCTCTGTTCTACCCTAGCAGGCCAAGGCAGTTTTCTTTATTCATTAATGGTAATCACAGCATACAGAGGGGAATTGTAACATGAGGGCCTGCTTGTTGGGGTTTCTGTCCTGCCCCGTTCCCACAGTTGTGAGGTCCCAAAGAATCACACAGAAGTCTATATTAGTTATAAATCGATTGGCTCATTAGCTCAGACTTCTTGTGGCCTTCGCACCCGAATAGTGCTCTGCCACCTTCATGGCGGGACTTTCCTGTTTCATCAGGTCCGTCGCCATCCTATGACGGTGGTGAAGGCAGCCTTCGGTGGTCTTTCAGCATATTTCCTGTCGAAAGTGTCACTAGCCCAGAGTGCACTTTGTCCCCCTGATAAAGGTTCGGAAACCCCGGGCATGTAAGCCAGAGCTGATATTCTTCCTCACCATCTAAAAAGATGAACACCAGAGGGCGCCGTGGGACCACACTTTCTGTCAAAAAGGGGTCGGGCTGGCGTCCCTAGCAAGCCAGTTTTGATTTAAGGCCTTTTTGCCCCGTGGGTTTGAATCAGCTACAGCAGACGTGCCAAGCGATGAGATGCTTCATCTCTCAGAGTTCCTGATGACGCATCCGTTTGATTTCATGCTCATAGAGATCTTGTTGTACCATGAAAAGGACAAAGGGAGTGGAAATGTATCGAGTGTCCTCTGAGAGACTCGCCCTGTGCAATGGTTACGCTGCTCTGTGCTATGGGGCAGGCTCTTCCTGAACCTTTGGTGGCTGCCCACCGATTGCAGATGGTGGAGGTATTACAGCTGGAGTTGCCCGTAAAATCTGCCCGAGCACCTTGCTTCTGCAGTAGCTGTAGGCCTCTCCCGCTGGGAATCCTTTAGTGGGCCCAGCAGCGTGAACTCCGTTCTCTTCACAGGTGCCTGAACCAGCTGTGTGTGCGCACAGCTGACCTGCCTGCCCTTCTGGGCCTGGCATCTGTTAGGTTTGATTAACACAGCCACACCAGAATGTGGCGATGAAGTAGCTGGTGTCAACTCCTTGAAGCAGGGAAGGACCTGGAGTGAGGGCAACCCTTGCCCTCTCTGACCCTCAGATACCCGTCTATCAAAAAAGAGATCGGACTAGAGATGTGGCTCAGTTGATAGAGCGTCTGTTTAGTACGCATGAAGCCCGGGGTTTTATCCCCAGTACTGTGTAAAACCAACTATGGTAGTTCACATATGGAATCCTAGCAGTTAGGAGGTGGAGGCAGGAGGATCAGAGGTTTATGGTTATTGTTGGTTACATGAGCCCTTGCCTCAAAAAAAAAATTATTTAATTTTAAGTGAGGGTTGGACAAGATGGACCTAGGGCTACTTTCACATCTAAATCAGTCTATGCTGGTGGGGGCGTTTTGAGGACTGGTGACAGTGGGGACAGTATTCTTAGGTTGGGATTTTTTTATGCTTCTCACAGCAAGTCATTTGGCCAGAGATGATCCTTGCAGAGGAACATGACATGCCTTGGATAAGATTGTAGAAAAAAAAGATGCAAAGCTCAGGTGAAGTGACACTGAAGTGACACATACCTTTCACCCCAACCCTCAGCCCTCAGGAGGCAGAGGCAGGTGGGTCTCTGTGATGTCAGGGTCAGACCGATTCACATAGTGAGTTTCAGGCTGTGGACTGAGAAGCGAGGAAGCATGGGAGCTTACTGTTGTAGAAAACAAAGGCTTCACTGCTGGCTCTGTAGGCAGGTGCCACTGCGTCACATCTGTCCCCACTGTATGGTATTGTGCTGGCCAAGGATAG
>JAQHUG010000134.1:481123-496365 GCA_028555095.1 Dicrostonyx torquatus
TGGATGGGTGGATGAATGGGTGGATGGGTGGATGAATGGGTGGATGGATGGATGAATGAATGAAAAGGAAACTACCGTCCAAATTTCAGGAAGACAATGGAAGAATATTAGACTTGCAGGGAAATAGAATTCTCTCATTCAGAAGAAGGAACTGAGGTGTCAGGGGAGAGTTAGTGGGTCTTGTGAGTGCTGAAGGGTTGAATGATACTGTGGCTCCTTTAGCTGATCCTGGGAAACAGGTGTGGCCCCAGAGGCCAGGGCCTTTGGGCTCTGAGGGGAGGGATGGGTTTGCAGGAGAGGGATTTGGGCTCCAAGCTTCTCCAGGCCTGGGACAACAGCATCCTGGGGTGGTTAAGGAGATGAGGGGATCTCAGCAGGGTGGGGTGGGCCCGGTGCACAGCTTGTTGGGGTAGTGGGCATACTTGCGGTTATACGTGCCCAGGTTGTGGCGGAAGCAGAGCGCGGCCCGTTTGTCACATTCGCAGGTCTGCCGCTGGCAAGTCGTCCTACCGGCTGGAGGGGAATGGGAACAAGCCAGAGTCTAGGGGTGAGGCTGGGGCTCTGCATCTCAGCCACTGCATGATAGTGACTCCCGGATGCTCTGTGGTCCAGGTTCCCAGCCCCATCCTCAGCCACCTTCCCACTTCCTGTGGAAGCCCATGGCTTACCACCCTGGGTTTTCCCTTCCTCTCCAAGCCCGCTCACATGATCTTAGCCCTCTCCTGCCTGGACAGGACACTGGTTTCACAGCTCTCCCCTTCCTCCTACCAGGGCCTTAGCTACCCTCCCCTATGTGTTGGCATCGTTAGGGATGGCCAGTATCCAGGCTGGAGGTTATTAGACTAATGCAGGGGCCTCCTTCTCAAGGCTTCAGCCTGTCTCTATCAGAATAGACGGAACCAGCACCTAGCCTGGCCACCAGAGCCAGCAGGCATCATCATGGCGGGCGCCAGTTGCCTAGAAGCCTTATTTCAGCCCTTTGTGATTGTCTCTCTCTGCCCAGAGTGACTCTGGCTCTTCAGTCCATAGGAACCCACCTCCCTGTCTAGAAGGGTCTGGTGCCACACTTCCCCCTCAGGGATGAGCATTTCCCTTCATGATTCTGCCCACACCTGCTAGATCAGCAGGACTGAGGATGCTGAGGTCCTGACAGTGGGCAGTTGGGGAAATGGGTGTGGCTATCTCAGCGTGATAGGCAAGAAATCACACAGGCATAGCTCATTCCCTTGGTCAATGTACCATGGTGGGCTATGTCCCATCCACCTGACTCCTCCCCTAACATCCTCAGTGCCATCCCAACTAGGGACTGTCCCATCCCGTCTGAATTCTCAGTGCCAAGGACCTGAAGCAGCTGCCCTGCTGAGGGATCCCCTACAGGTGTGAGACAACTGGAGCCAACTCTGCCTCAGTGGTGCTGTCTTGGCTAACACGTTGGCACGGACCCCTGAGTTCTGTGCTGAGCCAGTGCCTCGGATTTCATGGGTCCTTCCCTGCATCCCACACCTACCAGGCCCTACCCTCCTTCAAGGTTCCTGACTTCACACTGGGAAGAAAGCTGGATTCTCTGATGTGAGTGCCCTCTGGGCATCCTTGCTTTTGGCTATTTCCCCAGCTGAGGCCCAGAGGAAAGCTAATAGTGCCAAATGGGCATTGAACTTGGCAAAGTGGAGGAGGTAGGCCCGGCTCAGCAGTCCCGCTGGGCGCAAACAACTTGTGAGAATAGGCCTGCTGTTCAGCCAAAGCCCCTCCCGCCCCTCCTAGAGGAGGGTTGTGTGACTCCAGCTCCGGGTGTGGCTCACTTCAGTCCCTTCTGCTCAGTCCCCGAGGCTGAGGCAGGGCAAGGGCTGCAGTGGTGGGTCACAGGGCTGTGGGGCCCAGATGCCTAGTAAGAACCAGAACAGATGGACTAGCATTGTCACCCTTACGTGATTATGGGAAGCCTAATGGGTCTGGCCCTGTGACAAGGACCAAGGTCACCAACTGGAGGGACTCCTGCCTACCCAGTGCCTGCCTCATTCCAGGGTTGGCCACCTACCACAGAAGATGGTGTCTCGACCAATAGCGAAGAGGTACTTTTCCAGCTTGGGCTCACAGCCCAGTTTCTCCACACGTCCATAGCAACAGTCATGGGCGTGGCAGCACCTGTGGGGTCAGAGTTAACCTGGAGGGACTGGGCTGGACTGGGCTGGAAGCAGAAGCTGCTGGGACATCCCCAGGACTCAGAGGGGATGATAGTAGAGTGTGAATCTCTTTTGTCTAGGTGCCCCCAGGACCTCCTTCCTCCCGGGCTGCTTCCCCACCTCCTCTCTCTCCTCCTCCAAGGTCCTCCCGCTCACCAATCAGTCTGGTCCACTGGCCAGTTGGAGCCACCTACTCCACAGTAGCAGCCATAATCATTGTACTGCAGCGCAGACTTCCCCGTCATTCTCTCGATCATCACTCCAAACTGGACCAGGTTCCCGCTGGCCAGGGATGCTACAGAAGAGGAGGCAGGGACCACAAGGTATTTTGGGGCCAGTGAGCATCATCCACCTGCCTCTGGCGTCCTAGTGCTGGGATTCAAGGCGTGTACCACCACAGCCTGGCTAGCATCACATGTCTTTATTATCTCCCATCTTACTTTTTTGAGATAGAATCTCTAAAAAAAAAAAAAAAAAGGAACCTTGCCTATTTGGCTAGACTGGCTAGACAGCAAGCCAGGATGATCTGCCTATCTCTGTGCCCCAGCATCGGTGTTACAGATGTGTGCCACAACACCTAGCTTTTCTGTGGGTCTTGGGGATTTGAACTCAGGTCCTCACGCTTGTCTGTCTTTGCAGTCTCCTACCCACCTGGTGCTCTCAGCTGTGTCAGAGCTCTCCACGGACTCTTTTAATCTTTCCCGGAAACATCTTCATTTCCACAGACCTCAGCCCTGTCTCCCCAGCAGCACTCCTTTCCCTACAAAGATCTCATCACGCACCCCTGTGCCTATTTGCCAGCTGATTCTGTGGACCTCCCCAGATTCCTCCAGACCTTTCTGCTTCAGCTGTGGCAAGGTGCCCATTCGAAGCTGGGATGCCAAGGCCCCCACTCCCTTCCCCACTGCGTTCTCCTCAGCACCCCCCCTCCTTCTCTTCCAGTCACTGCTGGCTCAGGCAGCACACATCCCAGGGCCACCGGGTGGCCTCTAGCACTTGGTACCCATGATGCCCTGTGCACCCTGCTCAGGCATCCAGAGAGCTTCCTATTGCCAGATGGGGCAGGATGCAGCAGGGAGGTCATGAAGGTCACTTACCCAGGAGGCAAAGGAAGGCCAGGGCAAGGGGCGGTTTCATCCTGGGGAGGTAAGCAGGGGGCACAGGAGCCTGCTGCGGTGGGAGGAAGTGAGCAGGGCCTCTGATCTCAGGCCACCTCCCAATTAGTTAAATACACAGGTCCTGCCCACTCCCCCATCATTAACCCTTGAGTGCCCAGTGATGCAATAATTCTTCCAGCTTTGACACTTTGGCTAAGTTCCCAGGGGGAGGGGCCAGCTACAGTCTTTGGGATTCTGCCTCCAAGGGGGTGTGGGAACAGGGGTGGGGCAGTCTTGGGTGCCATCTTTCCTCCTGCCCATCTCCCGGACCCCCACGTTTCAAATTTACAATCCTTGTTCCCAGAGGCTGTGCCCCGTTTTCCCGAGTTTAGTATTGCACCCATTCTCTTTAAACCAACTCAGTGGATGAGGCCCAGTGTGGCGGGAGACACTGAAGCCCTCCCAGGGCCAAGCCCCAAGCCTGTCCCATTTCCAAGGCAGAAGTGGCCCTCCCCATCCTTCCCTGACTGAGATAACTTGACCATCACTTCCAGGCAACACTCAGGGCCCCTGACCACAAGGCCTTGGGCAGGTCTTTTCCCTCACTTGGAACATCAGTAATCCTGTCTGTGTTAGAGAGACAGAGGTATCTGCCTTGCCTCCTTCATGGGACCTGGCCCTCACTGAGCATGTGCGGGGCTCCAGGTGAGTCACCCATAAACAAGGCCAAAGCAATGCTCTCAATAGCCCCAAAGAGCTTAGGCTTCCCTGATTCCCCTATTACAGAGGAGGGAACAGATCCACACACCTCAGTAAGTGAGGAGTCACAATATGGACCAAGACGGTTCTGAAGGACTTACCCAGGGCCAGCTTAGCCCCCCTGGGAGGGGGGAGCAGGGTGCTTTCCAGGCCATGACTTAGTATAAAATCAGAGGACTGAGTGTAATAAAGCCTGCACTAAGTCTGGCTTTATATTACCACGGTTATAAAGTAACTTCCTATAATCAATTTCTTTCTTTCAGTCTGGGGACGTGGCTGGGGCACGTGACTAAATCCCCCTCCTCCCAACTTCAAAGCCTCAGCTGCTCATTTAGGGCCTGGAGTCTGTCTTCTCTCCCTGGCCTTGGTTGGGCCTCATGACAAGGAATCCAGACACCCTGGGCCAGAGGCCCCAGTCTCTGGGGAGCTTCTCCTCAGAGTCAGGAGGAGAGGGCTCCCTGGGCTGTGTGATTTTGGATGACAGGTTTGACCTCAGAAAGGAAGCCCTGTAAATAAGACTGCACACAGGGCCTCAGCCCCACCCCCAGCCCTGCCCATGCACTTCCTGCTACTTACTATCTCCACCCCCACCCTGGGCCCCTGGGTGCTGGGAGCTCTGTCTCCATTGCAGAGGCCATGGGGACCAGAGGTGAGTCTGGCTGCCTGGGACACTCTGCAGCTGTGAGTCACCATCTACTCAGAGAGGTCCTTTTTCTCGGCATTTCCTTTTGATTTTTAATGAGGGCTCTCTTGGCAGCCCCTGGCTTCTGGCCTGGGTCATGTGGCCTCAAACCGTGAGTCATAAGAAGAGCTGCCTCCTAACAAGAGGACAACATGGCTTTCGTCCCTGGCCCGGAAGTGTGGTCTTCAGTAGGATCAGAGCAGGGGAAGAAGGGACTGGTTCTGAGAGAGTTGCTTTTGGGGTCCATTTTGAATCCTGGCCCAGACAACTTGGGGGACCCTAAAAGTTCCTGTGTAGGTCTGTAGCTGTGGTGAATGAATCTAGGCTGCCTTCCTGGAGGAGGCGCCCCACTGAAGTGCTATGCTGGTGAAGGCTGGACTCGGAGGAGTTCAGACATTCTGGACAGGATTGGTCTTGGGCCTCACACCCCTGGCACAATGCGGCAGAAATTACAGCAAAACCAGGACTTGAATGGTGGCACCTTTGCTTAGGGCTTGAATGACATTGGCTGTTTTTGTCACCTCTCTGCGCCCAGCTTCATCATCTATAAAAATGGAAATAAACAGACTGAGCTTTCAGGGCTGTAAGCCAGCTGAAAAGGAAATGAGACGGAATGGCCTTTTACGGGCAGCCATGTCCTTCAGGGGAACCCATCCATATTGGGTCCTTCTTTCTCATCCCTCTTTCTTGCCCCTCTCCTGAGTCCAGAGGAGGCAGCTGCTGTGGGAAGCTGGAGGCACTCAGTCAACCTGGGACAGGCACGTGGGCAGCCTGTGTGTCCAGTGTTTCCACGGGATCACTGTCGCTGCTTGACCGAGTGTGGGCAGGGCGAAGGTATAGGGTAATGGGTGGAGGTGTTGGCAGGGAGGTCAGGATAGGGATGTTGAGGGGATAAAGAACTCAGACCCTTAGCACTGTTTCTTGCTCTTGGACTAAATCTGCATCTTTGGTGGGCTGGAAATGTAGCTTCGTTGGTACAATGCTTGCCTGGCGCATGTGAAGCTGTAGCTTTGATCACCTGTTCTGTATGAACTGGGTGTGGGGGGCACATTAGGAACCCCAGCACTTAGAAGGTAGAGACAGGACGGTACAAAGCTGGCGTTCATCTTTGGGTGCCTAGGAGTTTAAGCCCAGCTCGGGCTTCAAGTCTGAGATGGCTCAGTTGGCAGGAGAGCTCGCTGCATAAGCATGAGGACCAGGGTTCAAATCCCCAGCATCCACATAGAAAGTCAAATGTGGCTGTATGTGCCTTTAACCTCAGTGCTGTGGGAGGCAGAGACAGGAGGATTGCTGAAGCTTGCCTGCTGCAGCCTGGCTCCAGGCTCAGTGAGAGAGCCTGTCTCAGGGAGTAAGGTAAGGAGTGATGGGGCTGGCACTTGATGTCCTCCTCTGGACTTTTCGAGAACTTTCACTGGTGTGTATGCCTACAAATGCATGTGCACAGCACACACACACATACACACACATATACACACACAGACGCACGCACACACACACACAGACACATACACACACAGATACACTCATGCACACATACATACACACAGACGCACACACACACAGATGCACTCATGCACACATACACACACATACATACACAGATGCACACACACAGACGCATACACAAACAGATGCACTCATGCACACATACACACACATACACACACAGACGCATACACACACAGATGCACTCATGCACACATACACACATATACACACACAGACTCACACACACACAGACGCATACACACACAGATGTACTCATGCACACACACACACAGACACACACAGATGCACTCATGCACACATACATACACACAGAGACGCATACACACACAGATACACTCATGCACAGAGAGAGAGAGAGAGAGACGCACTCATGCACACATACACACACCTCTTTTGGCTCAAAAGTCAATGCAATCATCGTCACCAGATCAAAGGCTACAGTTGACTAATTTCCTACAGAGCTGTGAGCACTGTGCTGCAAGCCCACTGTCTGCCTCAGGCTTCTGATGTTTCCTAGAGTCTTAAGGACCCTGTGGAGCCCTCTGAACAAAGGGGCTGTGTTAGTCATTTTTCTAGTTGCTTTGACAAAATATCTGACCGAAGAAGTTTAAGGGGGAAGGGTCTTTTCTGGCTTGCAGTTCGAGGGTGCACAGTCCTTCGCGGCAGGAAGGCATGGGGCAGGAGCATGAAGCAGCTGCTCACATGGCATCCACAGTCAGGAAGCAGGGAGAGATGAGGGTGATGCTCAGCTCACGTTCTCCTTTCTGTTCATCCCAGACCTTGGGATGGGTCTCCCTCCTAGTTAGAGCTTTCCGGAAGTTTCTTCTGAGACGTAACCAGAAGGGTTTCCATGGCAACCATAAATCCCGTCAAGGTGATGATGAAGATGAACCATTCGCAGCATGGTAACCCTATCAACGTTTCTTCAGTCAGTAAATTAAGCTGAGAACCTACTCTGGGCTGAGGACACACCAGAAAGTAGAAGCAGGGGGAGTTCCCTGCAGTTACAACCAGTGAAGATTCTGGAAGTATAGGAACTTTCAGGCTTGCTTGGATCATGGAGCACATTCTATCTCCATTTCTGTCCTTTCTCTCCTGTTCCTTCTTTGCATTATTCTTGTGTTTAAGCTGGCTTCTATGGTTGGAAGATGGTCGCCTGTGTCAAAGGGCCTCCTGCTTCCTCCTCTCCATTGGAGAAAACAGAGAAGACCGAACTTCTCCAGTCCTCAGAAGTCTTCAGGTTTGTTCTGTGGACTCAACCTGATGCCATCCTTGTTGCAATGGGCAGAGTATGAAAGCTGGTTGGCTTGTCTCTCAGGGCCCATCTGGAGTTACATGTGGTTGTGGACTATCCAATGTGGGGGTTGGGAGCCAAACACTCTCAACCACCAACCTAGTTCTCCATCCCTCCTGAAGAAATTTTCTGCAAGCCCTAGGTTCCAATCCACATATCACTCTAGAAGTCAATATACCAAGAATAGCTCAGGCAGCATCCTACCAATCAAACCCCTACAAATCTGAATTCTTTTATCCGAAGAGAAATGCCGAGCACGGGAAGAAGTGCCAGCATGCTAGAGGCGATGTAAATGCTGGGCTGGTAATGGAGTTCAGTGGTAGAGCACCTGCCTAACAGGTTAACAGTCCTGGGCTTTGGAGTCCCCACTACCAAAGCAAAAGCAGTATAGGAGGGGGCTGGAGAGGTGGCTCAACAGTTAGGAGAATTTGCTGTTCTTCTAGAGAACCCAAATTTGGTTCCCAGCACCAAATTGTTGAGTGGCTCACAACCACCTGTAATTTCAGATTGGACGATGACCAAAAAGACACTGTTCTGGAGCGTGGACAATGGTCAAAGAGACCACTGTCCTGACCTACATGCTTAGGTAGATTTTCTGCTCTTTTCTTCTCCTTAGGGAGTTTGTTTTTAATTACATGCATATGTCTATGTATGTGTTTGTCTGTGGGGGGCTATGTACAGGGTGCAGTGCTTATAGTGGCTAGAAGAGGGCGTCAGATCCCCCGGAGCTAGAATTATGGGAGTTTGTGAATTGATTGGTGTGGATGCTGGAAACCAAACTCAGGTTCCCTGCAAGAACAGCGAGCTCTCTTATCTCGGACCCAAAGTCACTAACATAGGCCTGCCTCCTGAGCAGGGTTTTCTTTCCTGGTGATTGACAAGCCCATTTGGGTTAACTCTTAAGGGAGGGGACAATGACCTGCCCTTGTTTTTCATCTAAAAACCTCCTGCCAGATGGTAACCTCGGGATCTTCCTGACAGCTCAGAAAGTCTCCACCTGGGATCATACAGCTCAGATTCCATTCTTCCGATAAGAAAGTCACACTACAGAACATATTTATTCAAATTAAAGGAAGACAAAAATTAAATAAACACAGAAAAAACAGCCAGGCATGGGGCTGGGTGATGGTTCAGAGGGCAAACTGATTGTGGAGCAAGCATAGGAACCAGAGTTTGGTTCCCTAGCACTTTCTTATAAGCAGACACAGAGCCAAATGTCTGTAACCCCAGCACTAGGGATGGGGAGACAGGTGAGTTCCAGGGCTGGCAGGCCAGCTAGGTTAGCTGAAATGCTGAGTTCCAGGTTCGCTGAGAGACTGACCCTGTCTCAAAAACTAAGGTGGAAGAACTATTGAAGGAAACATGACAACTGTAGTATGCAGGCCGCTTGTTTGTTCCCGGCTGCTCAGCCCCAAAATAACCACACAGAAACTGTAGAATTAAATCACTGCCTGGCCCATTAGCTCTAGCTTCTTATTGACTAACTCTTGCATCTTTTAACCCATTTCTATTAATCTGTGATTTGCCACATGGCTGTGGCTTACCTGCAAGTTTTTATCCTGCGTCTGTCTCTGGCAGGGCTACATGGCTTCTCCCTGATCCCGCTTTCTCCCCACATTCGGTTTAGTTTTCCCCACCTAGCTCTGTTCTGCCCTGCTCTGCTACAGGCTCAAAGCAGTTTTATTAATCAATGCTATTCACAGCATACAGAGGAGAATCCCTCATCACACGACATCAGCTCTGGCCTCTACGTGTGATGGCACAGTTAGTACGTGTGTGCAAGTGCCTGTGCATGTAAGTGTGTGTGTGCATGTGCGTATGCACATACATGAAGTGAGGATTTCCTAGGATGCTATGGTCTTCCCTGAATGGGTCTCAGCAAAGCCCTGCTGCCTCCACTTTCCTCCCTCTTATCTGGTATGTAATCTTCAGCTACCCTTTCACACAGAATTTTAAATTTCAGGGTAATTGTCATGAGCATGGTCCATTCATGACATAGATGGGCACGTCTGTGTCTTTCTATAATGTCTGAATTTATCAAATGCACTGGTTTCATTGGCTGTGGCTTATCAAGTAGTTCTGATGTCCCTAGAAAGCACGACTATTGGCAATCACAGGTCCTTTTATTACAATCCTGGTAATTAATATTAACTCAGAACACACAGTACATGCTACACATTTGAATATGTGTGTGTGTATGTGTGTAGGAACAGGCATATTACATATATGCTATACATACACATACATGTGTTACAGAAAGAGGCCTTACTGGAGGCAGAGGCCTAGAGTCGCTGCAGGAGGATGATGAATATTAACATGTCTAAGTGGAGAACTTTGGTGAACTAGGCAGAGCTGACCGGGGGAGTGGGGGTCCAGAGTTACTGGGTCTGACCAAACCTGATCAACAGGGTGGGAGCATAGAGGCGAGGTGCGACTTTGTCTGGGTGGATAAGGGATAGATGGATGAGCATAGAGATGGCAGTTGGGATCAGGCCACATCAAGCATTGGGTACCCACAGTCTGTGCTGAGCTGAAGCCCCTGAGACAGTTGGAGGTTCCCTGTCTATTGGTCCTTTCACACACACACACACACACACACACACACACACACACACACACACACAGACACCAGGAAGCTGGATGGCAGGTTGTCAGAGCCATTGCTATTGTAGTATTAGGTGTTCTTCTTTTTATGGGGTCCAGAAGAGTGTATCATGCCCTCTGTTGGTTTCGTGTGTTTGGTCAGTTTCTCATATGGGTTTAATACATTCTCATACCCATGTGTTCTCAATAAACTTTGGTGAGTGTATAGTTGAGTGTAGTGGTATTTCGTTTGTATTTTAATAAATAAAGCTTGCCTGGAGATCAGAGAGTGAAACAGCCCCACTGATCAGCCTTACAGACCAGGCAGTGGTGACACACACCTTTAATCCCAGTAGCCATACTAGTTGGTCACAGAAACTGGGCAGAAGTGGTGCATGCCTTAAATACCAGCCCCAGGGAGAAATAGAGGATGGGAGGAGACAGCTCTCAGACATAGTCTCATTCTGAGATTCCTGGAGGCAGGATCGCCATTTTGGACTGAGGTAGAAGTAGGAGCCAGTGGCTGGCTGTTTTGCTTTTCTGACTTTAAGGTTGAACCCTAATTTCTGTCTCTGGGTTTTTATTAATCATGCTGCAGGTGGGGCTTTTTTAACCTTTGGAAACAAGTTATTATCTGTCGATGTCTTCTGGGTGATGCTGAACAGGGTGGTGTCTGCATGCCCACAACACAGTCACCTGCTCCTGGATTCTTGCTGCATTGGAACTAAATGCTGCCTAACAGCTGCTCTTCCGCTCAGTACGGATGAACTGAGATCAGGACCCACTGTGTCTCCACAGAGCTCAGCGGTGACGTGCCCTCCCTCCTTTCACATGGCAGGCCTAAGAGAATCCATGACAGCATCTCCCCTTAGGACGAGTGGCAGCAGAACACTAGAGACGGGGCCTGAGGCTGATTATGAGGGAGGGATTTTTTCCTCAAGGACCTCCAACCCTGCTCATTTTCAACTGACTGCCGTAAGAGGCAAGGAAGAGATGGAGATGAATATGTGGTCTGTAAGTTAAAAATGCTTTCTTAAATTAGTTGGATGATGGGGCTGAGCATCTAAGACCTGTGGCTGCTCTTGCAGAGGACCTGGGTTCAGTTCCCAGCACTCACACTGGGTGGCTTACACTGCCTGTAACTTCAGTTCCCTGGAGATCTAATGCCCTCTTCTGGTCCTTTCGGGTACTGTATGGAGATGGTGCACATACATACACTCAGGGCAACACACACGAATATATAATAAAGATAAAGAATAAATTAGTTGGATGAGGTGACATGCTCTTTCAGATCTGGGTTAACAGGACATGGGCTATGATCTTCATTAAGAAGCTTCCTAATTGGAGAGCAAAAATAAAATGGGCAAAGAAATCTCAGGAAGTGGCCATAGTATAGGAAACACTATGTAAGCTTCCGTAGCAATGCAACATAACTTCATATGCTGCAACTTTGAAAATAAACTAAATTCCCTTCAATCAAGGGGTTTTGGTACTTATTGCACTGAAAGCAAAATCTAACTATTGCTTTGAAGGTCACAGATAGGGAGCTATGTCCATGATGAACAAAGTCTCCACAAACCAAGGTGGAGGCTTGAGACCTGCTGGTTAAACCCCACAGGCGCAAACCCAAAGACCACAGTCGCTCTGCAACAGTGAAGGACACTGTGCTTATGAACAACTGCCACAGGAGAAAGGACACCTTACAAAAAATACAGAAATGGGACCCCAAAATGTGTTAGCAGAAGAAGAAAATAAAAAGAAAATTGCCAAGTGTTTTTATTTTTAAGACATACCTGGCCCCTGTGACTTCCCTGGAGACTTTGTCTCTTCTTTTCTTTCTTTCTTTCTTTCTTTCTTTCTTTCTTTCTTTCTTTCTTTCTTTCTTTCTCTCTCTCTCTCTCTCTCTCTCTCTCTCTCTCTCTCTCTCTCTCTCTCTCTCTCTCTCTCTCTCTCTTTCTTTCTTTCTTTCTTTTTCGAGACAGAGTTTCTCTGTAGCTTTGGAGCCTGTCCTGGAACTAGCTCTTGTAGACCAGGCTGGTTTCGAACTCACGAAGATCCACCTGCCTCTGCCTCTCAAGTGCTGGGATTAAAGGCATGCACCACCACCACCCAGCTGGAGACTTTTTCAAACGTTGGGAAGAGAGGGAAACTGGAAGTAGGCATTCATGCTGCAGCAAGGGAGGCATGGTTATTGTTTTCATTTTATTTTTTTAAATTTTGTGTGTTTGTGTTGTTTTGAATCCAGGTTTCATGCCTCCTGGACTGTCCTAGAACTCAATATATCAACAGGGATGGCTTTGAACTTCTGATCCTCCTGTCCTGAGTCTTGGGATCACAGCTGTGCACCACAATGCCCAGTTTTATAGGGTGCTGGGAATCAAACCCAGGGCTTTGTGCTTGTCAGGCACACCCACAACCTGAGGACGAGTGTTCTTCTGTGGGAGCACTTGTGCCCGTCTGTGGGAGCACTTGTGCCTGTCTGTGGGAGCACTCGTGCCCTTCTGTGGGAGTACTTGTACCCTTCTGTGGGAGCACTTGTGCCCGTCTGTGGGAGCACTCGTGCCCTTCTGTGGGAGTACTTGTGCCCTTCTGTGGGAGCACTTATGCTCTGCTCATGCTGTTTCCCTTCTGATGCGTAGACCATCTACTGGTGTAACTCCTCTCGGGTTCCCACTACCTATGCCCTTATTCCTTCCTGATTCTTCCATTATGAACACATTTGGCAGAGGACTCTGGGTATGCCCAGCGCATCCCCTCTCTCCCTGGTAGCACAGTGTTGTCTATCCACAGAAGGCTCTTCGGGTTGGGGTTGCGTGGCCAGCTTAGCTGGAGAGCTCTCTCACACTCCGGTGGCTCAGCAGTGCTCCTGGCCAGGCTGGTTAGTCATCTAATTCTAAGGAAGTGGAATTAGGAAGTTTACAGCTACCTCCTCCAATTTAGCTTCAGTCAAGACTTTTTGAAGTCGGGACTAATTTGATCGCTACCTGGCTGACTCACCTGTCTCTCAATTGGTTCAAATCTAGACAGGGAAGCCGGGTGTAATTCTTCTCTGACCTTGTCTCCGAGCCCCTGAGCCGATGACTGATCCGGGAACTTAATAAACAAGGAGGCGAACCAGAAAAGCCAAGGGTAAGGCATTTGAGGTAAGCTTCCAAGACAATCTCGGGAGCCATAGCAGGGTCACAGGGAGGGACATAGCAAATGGGAGTGACAGGGCCCAGGCACAGCGTGGACTTCACAGGCTTTAGTATTTAGGTCACTGCATTTTAACCTTGAACTGCACAGAACTGGCCGGGGCACAGGCTCCGGTGAGGTGTGTGTGTGGGGGACTGGAGTTGAAGAACTGGAGTAAGGACCAACTGCTTCTGGTCCTTAGCAAACCTTCTGTCTGCAAACCCTGCAGCTGCCACTGGGGGGCGGGACTATAGCTTCAGGTCAGGGCTTTAAGGTCAACTAAATTCCTGTATGCTTGTAAAAGAACATCGCTGCCCAAAGTGCGGTGGGGATTTTGTGAAGGGTGTCCATTCTGGTCCATTTGTTCTGAACTGAAGACTAAGATGTGGGCATACTATGGGTACCTCGGTAGCTCCCTCCCCAAGACTATCAAAAAGATAGCGTTTGATTCTCACTGCCTTTCGTGCTGACTCATATTTGGTGGAGGGGCACTCCTGAACCTCACGGGCTGCTTAGCCACACTGCCAGCCTTCACCCAGCCACATCAGGAGCATCCTCCCAGTTGCCACATACATCTGCTCCAGATGTTTCCAAGTGTCCCCCAGTGCAGCTAGTCACCCCCAGTTGAGAACAATGCTCTAGAGTTATCTTGGAGGCCACTCAACGCAAGGGGAATGGACTGGCATCCAGGGAGCCATCTAAGCCTGTCCTCAATTCTACTAGAAATCAGAGGCGATCCCTGGGGCTGGAGAGATGGCTAAGCAGGCCAGAGTGCTTGTGGTTCAGTCACAAGGACACCGAAGCCTCACAATCCCCTGTAACTCTAGTTCCAAGGGACCCGACACCTTCTCGAGCACCCTCATGCACATGTGTTCATACATGCATGCATGCACCCATCCATCCATATACACACATATATGAATAATTTTTTAAAAGGTTGGTTCTGGATATCTTGATTACAGAAGGTGGGTCACAACTAACTGCCAGATTCCACCATGGAAGGTTAAAAAAAGTTATAGATGTTCTATGTATAAATATAATGTGTTATCCGGCATATATTGAGACACGGGAATTAGTGCCATTACATTCAGTTCTTGTTGACTCGAGGGTCAGGAAGCAAAAACAGCCAGTGTCATACGACTCTGCCTCTAAGATCCAGATTGCACGGGGAGTTTAAAAAGAGACCAGAAAGACTCGAGAAGTGTGACTCAGTATACTTATTTTTTTCCCCTAAAAAAAGAATCTGAACAGGAACAGTGAATGAGGGAAAATGAAATAAATACAGGAAGACAGGAAAAGAGATTCTCACGGTCCCCGACCAGCAGAATCAACATCAGCTGCTGTGCTGGTTCATCCTGTCAACTCCATCACCATGGAAACACATCTTCTGGAAGGTTAGGAGAGACCATTTAGACTGACTGAGGTGGAAGACCCATCCTCCATGTGGGCGGCACCATTCCCTAGGCTGGGGTCCTAACTGACTACAAAGGAAGAAGTCAGCTGAACACCAGCATCCATCTCTCTGCTTCCTGCTTATGGATAGGATGTGACCAGCTGCCTCGTGCTCCGGTGGTGGCCATGCTTACCCCACCACGATGGACTGTGTCCCCTGGTCCTTAACTTGCTTATGGAAAGTGTTTTGTCACAGCAATGAAACTAGTAAGGCCAGGGACCTAGCAGAAATGTGGATTCTTGGGCCCCACCCAGACCTGCTGAATCAGAACCTCTGTAAGCCGGGCCCTGGAAGTAAAATTTACTGGCTCGTCATGGTAATTCTGATGCTTGCCTAAGTGTCCCGACCACACTGCCTTAAGAGAAAGGTGGATGCACGAGGAGTGACAAAGAAGCAAGAGAAAACAAGGCTTTCTGTGTGCGTGTGCAAGAGAGAGAGAGAGAGAGAGAGAAAGAAAGAGAAAGAGAGAGAGAGAGAGAGCATGCATGTGTGAGAGAGAGAGAGAGAGAGA
>JAQHUG010000134.1:507180-517260 GCA_028555095.1 Dicrostonyx torquatus
CACACTGTCCTTAGTGTGTGTCTACCACACTGTCCTTAGTGTGTGTCCATCACACTGCCCTTAGTGTGTGTCCATCACACTGCCCTTAGTGTGTGTCCATCACACTGTCCTTAGTGTGTGTCCATCACAGTGCCCTCAGTTAGTGTGTGTCCACCATACTTTCTTGTAGTTAGTGTGTGTCCATCACACTGCCCTCAGTTAGTGTGTGTCCACCATACTTTCTTGTAGTTAGTGTGTGTCCATCACACTGCCCTCAGTTAGTGTGTGTCCACCATACTTTCCTGTAGTTAGTGTGTGTCCACCACACTGTCCTTAGTGTGTGTCTATCACACTGTTGTTAGTGTGTGTCCATCACACTGCCCTTAGTGTGTGTCCACCACACTGTCCTTAGTATGTGTCCATCACACTGTTGTTGTGTGTGTGTGTCCATCACACTGTCCTTAGTGTGTGTCCACCACACTGTCCTTAGTGTGTGTCTATCACACTGTTGTTAGTGTGTGTCCATCACACTGCCCTTAGTGTCTGTCCACCACACTGTCCTTAGTATGTGTCCATCACACTGTTGTTAGTGTGTGTCCATCACACTGCCCTTAGTGTCTGTCCACCACACTGTCTTGTATGTATGCAGTGTATGGTCATCGTACATCTCACCTCTACCTCTCAATTGCTTAGGGGCTTGGATAGATGGGTTGGGAAGCTTCCTTTGGGGAACAGAGGGTTATGAGTTCCAGGGAAGCTCTAAATAGGCTGCTGCCGTTCCCTGTAGCAGTGGGGACAGAAAGAAGCCACTGCAGGTGTGGCCTGACTAATCACCAACCCACACCTAACATCTGACCCTAAAATCGGTGATGAAAGCATATAACTGAAACCAAGTGAATTCAGTTAGGGAGTTAAGTCATTCTCATAGGTGCAACATGGAATGTTCCGGAAGGACCAGATGACTCATCCAAGTGCTTCACTTTGGGAGGTACAGGAGGGAGTTCCACACCTTAGAAACAATGAGATGTGCTTTTCATTTGTATGCCAAAGCGTCTAAAAATATCTCGGGGTCAAAAATATTGCCTCTAAAAGACTCCTTATAAGAAGGCAACTCATGGATGGAAAAATGCCAATCTTGTAAACAGAAAGAGATGAGTAAGTGTCTATGTAAAAAGCAACCTCAATAGTATTTAAAACAACCCGTAGGGCCAGTGAGATGGCTCAGAGGTTAAAGGCATTTTAAATTAATTAATTCTGTGTGTTCATGTGAGCATAGAGCCCAGAGGACAACTTGTGGGAGTCACTTCTCCCATCTGTGGGTCCCTGGGATCTAACTCAGGGAGTCAGGCTTAGTGGCCAGCCTCTTCGCTCACTGAGCCACCTGGCTGGCCCCAGACTGCTCATCTGGGTAACAGATTTATTAGAAGTCATTTAATACTACGGGCAGCATGGCGGGAGTTTGGTTCCACACAGCAAAGTGGGGTTCCCTTCTTATGGGTTCAGAGAGCAGAGGAGAGTCTCATGTCCCACAGTAATCAGGCTGCCTCTGACTCTGGTTGACAGGTGACATTTAGCACCTGTTTAGTAATGGCGAGGTCACAGAGGGTGTGCCTGTCAGCTGCTGGGGAGTGGCTTGAACTGTGAGTCTGTAGCTCCTGATCCAACACTACTATCCTAAAGTTTTCCCCTCCCCTTTATCCCTCCCTCCTTTTTTCCCTTCTACTTCCTCTTTTGAAAGGAGAGCTCACTTTGTATTCCAGACAGCATCCTAGGTGCTAGGATTAGTGTACTTTGCCTCCAAGCAGGGTCTCTGCCTCTCTTATCTGTAGCCCTGCAAATTCATTGTAAACAGTGTCTTTTTGTTGTCATCCCTCCTCCCCACTCCAGATAGGGTTTCTCTGTGTAGCCCTGGCTCTCCTGGAACTCCCTCTGTAGACCAGGTTGGCCTTGAACTCACAGATTCCCTAGGATTACTGCTGCCCGGCCCTGTAAACAGCATCTTAGCTTCCAATGTACCAAAGCTTCCTTGGCTGTGGGTCTAGTGGACATTTCTCTGCTGCTAATGCAAAGATTTCCTTCACAGTGGTTCACAACTTTCCTAATGCGACCCTAATACAGCTTCTCATGTTGTGGTGACCCCCCCCAACCATAAAATTATTTCGCTGCTACTGCATCACCGTAATGTTGCTACTGTTAGGAATCATGATGTAAATATATGATATTTCCAATGGTCTCAGGCGATCCCTGTGAAAGGGCCATTTGACCTCCAAAGGGTTGTGATCCACAGGTTGAGAATGTGAAAACCTAGGACCTAGGACTTGATCCTTTGTCTAGTTAGCATCTGAAAAGGCCCAGTCAAGCCTTTAGTTTCAGACATCTCTCAGCCCTTTGGTTTTTCTGTAACAGTCCAGACTTCGGGCACTAAACGTTATTGTAAGGAGACATGATACTGAAAGCTAATTTACACCCCCTTGCCCCCAGATATAGGCATGTCCAGTAGATGGCAGCATAGGACAGGCCAACCTCATTTAATCTTGGGCCAGGCACTAAGGTGTGAGAGGGTCCTGGGTTGTTTTTGACTATTTCCTTTTCACTTACCGCCCCATCCCTGTTTTTGCTTTTGGTTTGTTTTGTTTAAAGATACACAAGCCGATGACAGAGGGTCAGTTCAAAGCTGTGGGCGACCAAACATCCTTTCTCAAGAACAAACCCGTAGGCTGCATTTTGCCACTTTAAAGCACATGGCACAAATAAAAACCAGCTTATCACTTTATATAATATCATTAGTCCCCTGTGCAGAGAGGAAGAGGAGAGATTTGTCTTAGCCATGGAAGCTTAAACCACAGTGCAGTTCACCCATTGGGTTTGTTTTGCAAAGGAAAGGGCAGGATCAGATGAGGGCTGGTACGCTCTGGGAAGCAGCCGTGTCTTCTCTGACCTGTGTGGATCTGGGTGTTCACTGCAGCCCCCAGCACTTGTCTGCCGAGGGTTGAGAGCTGCAGCCATCTGTATGTCCCCAGTTCTCAGGGCAGGAAGTGGTAAAGGAATCAGAAGAGCACGTATCCCTTTCAGTTAAAACAGCTCATTTAACAAACGCAGTTTTGCTTGTAAAGGAGTCTCCTATTAAGCTGTTTGACTGTTGGTTGGTTTGTTTGTTGAGCCAGGCTCTCTCCCACCTGCCTCTGCTTCCTGGGTGCTGACACTGACAGCGTGCACCCCCACACCCGCCCCAAACCAAGCGTCTACCACACAGGTTGATTTAAATTTGTCGGTTAGAGAAAAGAGAATCCAGGTATAGTGGCTCACGTCTGTAGTTCCAGCACTCAGGAGGTGGAGGCAGGAGAATCATGACCAATCTGGTCTACCTAGTAAGTTCCAGGCCAGTCTGGACTACAGAAGGGGATTTTTAGAAAACAAAACAAAACAAAAACGGGGGGGGGGTGGGGAGGGAAGAAACCATCCTTTCAAGAGAGCTTTATTAGGTGTTATAATTAGGTGTCATAGGCAGACAGGAGTATGGTGTAGCTAGGGTCTGAAGAGAGAGGGAGGGAGAGAAAAAGAGAGAGACACAGTAAGGCATCATTCTTAAAGGAGTCTGAGACAGGGTCTCAGGGTCCCGCACCAGGAAGCAGAAGGTTCGGTTAATAAGTGTGCCCACAGTCAGGTGCCTGGACTCAAGGATGGGGGGGGCATCTACTCTAGTGAGGGGGTAGAGGGAAAGAGATCCAAGCTACAGCAGGCACTGCAGGGAGCCTGTTAGCTCTGCACAGCCACCCCTGGAGGAGATGGCGATCGAAGGTCTGTGTGGCCCATCTGTGAGACAGCGGCCTCTGTGACCTGACACACGGGGTTTCCAACCTTCCTTGCAGCTTTAATGAAAAGACTGGACTGTCCAACACAGGTTCTTAGCCTTTTTGTAAGAAGACCAAAAACACCCCAGCCCCCCACCCCCTGCCCAGTAGGCTGTCTGTTTTGTTTCACTGATGTCTGTGTCCGGGCTTACACCAGCAGTGTCTCCTATTCCAGCATTGGAATGCAATTTAATTAGGCAGAGTAAGGCCTCCTGTGTGAGTCTTTCTGCTTGAGATGACTTTGGCTCTTGGATATTAGTGTTTGTGTGTGTGCGTTTCTGCGTGTGTTCATGTGTTTGTATATGTATGTGTGCATGTGTTTGTGTACACCTGTGCTAGAATATGTAGTTGTTAAGCTTGTACATTTGTGCTGGTGTGTCTGTGTGTGTTTCTGTTGCTTCTGTTTGGGTGTGCGTTTTTATCTATATGCGTTTTGTGTGTGTATGTGTCTGGGTGTTTATATGTTTTCTGTGTGTTGGTGTCTCTATGCGTTTGTATGTGTTCATATACATGCATGCACATTGTGTGTGTTGTATTTGCATGTGTGCACATCATGTTTGTGTGTTTGTGTGTGTCTTTGTGTACACTATTGTATTTGCATTTGACCTTATGCTTGTGCATATGTAGGCCTGTATGTTTGTGTAAATACATGCATATATGTGTTTGTATGTGTGCATGTGTTTGTATGCTAGTGTGTACTTGGTGTGTATATGTACTCATGGGTACGTATCTTGTGTGCATGTGTGGGCTTGTTTTGCATGCATCTTTGTTTGTGGTTTTTGTTACCATCTGAATGTTGGTTTCAATGTGTTTGGATGTGCATTAAATGTGTGTGTGCTTTTGCATGTATATTCTGTGTGTTTGTATGATCTTGCATTTGTGTGTCCATGTGAGTGTGTTGTGTGTGCTTGTGTACGTGTAAATGTCTATGTGCATGTTTTTATACGCCTGTGTGTTTGTGCTGGTGAGTGTGTATGCATTTAGGTATGTTTGTGTGTGCATGTGTATGTGTGTTGGTATTTGTGTGTGCCTGTGTATTTATGTGTTTATGCTGGTGGTTAGTTTGTGTCTGCTCACTTATGTATTTAGTCTACTTGTGCACTGTGTTCTTGTTAGTGGTGTATTTGTATGTGTTTGTGTGTACTTCTGTGTATTTGTACATATGTGTGCACATGTGCATGTAGAGGCCAGAGGGTGACATCGAATATTTTCCTCAATTATTCTCTTCTTACTTTTTCAGTCAGGGTCTCTCACTGAACCTGGAATTCACCAGCTCAGCTAGATTGGCTGGCTCCAGGATCCTCTCATCTCTGCCTCCGTACACCCTTACATGTTGGGGTTACAGGTGGGCCTAGATTTTTGCGTGGGTTCTGGGAACCCAGAAGCAGGTCCTTGCACTTACTTGTACAGCAAGCCCTTTGCCCACAGGACCAGTCCCCGGCCCCGGATGGCACCTGTCAGCAAGCACACTGGACTAGCGGGTCCCTTTGGGTGGCAAGGGCACTTGGATGAGGCTGCTCCTCCTACTCAGTAGCACAGGTCATCTGGCATCTCCTGTCCCGTCGTCCTCTATACTCTCTTCAAACCTTCAGTGTCTCAGAGTCTCCATTGGAGAGCTCCTACAAAGCCATTCCCGGGGATTTTAGGGTCTGTCACAATACATGTTTGCTTCCTTCGCCTCTGGTTCTACCAAAGTCCCTGCTGCTGCTTTTAAAACTGCTGGGTTTTCTGTCTTAATTTTGTATCCTGAAACTTTTTTTTTTAAACTTTTTCATGGAGTCTTTGGTGTTTTCCATCTGGAAGAGCATGATGTGTTCAGATTGACAATTTGATAATCACACTTTCTCCCTCTTGGCTTGGATGCCCTTTGTAGTTGCCCAAGTGAGTCTACTTTGAACGTTTGCTTATTTGTTTGTATTTTGCCCTTCATATATTTCACCCAGCGATTACCACAAAACCTCACAAAAAATGCTGTTTTTGATCAGAACAAGCTGTTTTGAAATAATAGCGGCAGAGCATGTCTGTAAAAGATGAAAAGAGAAAATTGGGTCACCTTCCAGTAGAATTAGTATATTTTCTTCTTTTATTTCCTTTGTCTTTGTAGATAGGCCACATAGCCGTCATTTCAAACTAGCTTGTGATAGTTACTAAATTTCTTGACTTAAGTCTGCCAAAATAATATTTATTGAAACAGAGTCTCATGTAGCCCAGGCTAGCTTCAACTCACTATGTAGCCAAAGAGAACCTTGAACTTCTGAACTCTATGTCCCAAGTACTGGGGTTATAGACGTGCCCCACCATGCCTAGTTTATGTAGTGTTGGATCTTGAGGCCAGGGCTTTGTGCATGGCAGGCAAGCTCTCTACCCACTGAGCCACATCCCCAGCTCTGCTAAAACGTTTAAACGAGAGCTGATGAGATGGCTGAAGGCCCATATTTGATTAGCAGTACTAAAGAGTTTTGCTTGTTTGTTTTTTGAAATTGTGATGCCATGGAGCTGAGATGATGCCAGGACTTTGAGACCCTCCATAAACAAACAGAAGCCCCAAATAAATACTAAAGAGACGCTAAAGCTTAGCGAGTCCCTCACTGTGGCTTTCCCTCTTAACCAATGTGTTTTCAATTCTGAGTTTCTCAAACATTTTATAAGATTCTTTTTCTATTGTCCCCGTCAGTGACAAGCCTCTCATAATCTTGAGCTGCCTGATCTCTGCAAGAATTAGATTTGCTAGATTTTAATTCCCTAAGTTTATCTTTTTAACGATTCCTGTAGAAGATCTGGCCTGGGCTTGGTGTTGCCCATGGACCATGTACCTTTCTCTTGGAAGATCACACAAGCTGTAACAGGTACATCCGACCTGTGCCATGTGTGTCCCAGACCAGCTACAAACACAGTTCAACATATTTGTCCATTGCATCACTGTGTCTCAGTGCCTGTCAGTGGGACAGCGTGGGTGTAGCATGCGTCATGGATGCTGGGTGAAGTGGAGGGATGAGAGTGGGTCCAAGTGGCTCGAGGTTGGTCTCTGTTGGGTACAGCATCCATGTCTGTCATGTAGGTACTTCCGGCCTCACATGTCTCCTTAGGAGTTATAGGGAAACTGCTCAGCCATCTCTGTGTCACCCAGGATGAACCTGCCTCAATTCCACCTGTCACCAGGTTGCCTTTGTCCTAAAACTGGGGACAGGGGTGAAATAAAATGGACTCTTGTGTTACCAATGAACTCAAGGCTGAAACGGAAGAGAGAAATCAGTGTCTCCCTCCAGCTAGGTGGTATGAACTTGTCAGAGGCCCAGCGAGTTGCTTTGGGAGGGGACACTCAAAGACCAGCCCTTATTCCAGATGGCTCTGGTTTTGACTTTCACCCTTCCCAACAATCCCAGGTGTCACTGTGTGTTTGTTTGAGTGTCCGGGTGTGACCACATGTCTAGAGCCTTTTTCCACAAGTGAGTCCAGGGATAGATGTTTGCCTTTTCTTTTAAAAACGATCATTGAATTTATTAATTATTTATGTGAGTGTGTGCATCTCTGAATCCTGGCAGATGTGTGGAAGCTGGAGGTTGTTTTGCAGGTGCTGTTTCACTCTTATTATGTGAGTCCCAGGGATCGAACTCAGGTCCAGGCTGGGCGGCAGGCACCTTTACCTATTGAGCCACCTAGCCGGCCCTAAGCACCTTTCTGATGGTCCAGTTGTCCTGCCAGAGGTCTCTTCAGGGCATGCTACTCTCCCCGGCTGCTGGAAGACATGGTTTTGTTACACTGCCTCTATTTTCCTCTCTTGTCTTCCATTCACCGTTGGGGCCACTCTTCATGTTTGTTTAGAAGTATGGGTCCTCGAAAAGGACTCAGTGTTTGTGGAACTCTGTGTGTGCTAAATTATACACACGCTCCTGCACTGTGCACCCACCCCCTTTTTTGTGTGTGCCAAGACTGCAAATTAGCAGAGGCTCCTGGCTCCTTTGCCAAACCCAGTCTGGCAGAATGACAGGCCTGGGGGAGGAGCTTGGGTTTGAAGAAATAACAAAAGATCCTAAGCCAAGCTCTGTAGGAAGCAGGGGACAACCTAGACCACAGGGTGCAGTCATGGGTCCTGGAGCAGAGGATGAGGAGGGGGTGGAGGAATCTGTTCTTTTGTTTTCTTTCATTATGTTAGCCTAAGCTGTTCTCAGGTTCAGGCTCCTCCCCAGCCTTCCAAGTGCTGGAATTATAGGTTCAGGCTACTATACCTAGCTAGAGAACTTTCTAGACTGTGTTTTTCTCCTGTTCTGCTCCTTGGTTCTGAGATGACCAAGCTCCAGAGGTGTGATGATGTCACCAGAGCCCTTAGGGTCAGAGGCTGGACCCTGGCAGCCCTAATGAGCCAGGCTCAGTCACCCAACCACAGCAGACCAATTAAAGGGAAGCAACAGTGAAAGAGCAGAGAATTGTATAATCAATGTAGCCATGGTGGGAAGAGGAACAAAGGGGTCCAGCGAAGCGCAATCCATCTTCAGGGTCTTGACACGAGAGTGTAAGAGGTTTGCCTAACTAAGCATCCCTGGTCTTCAAGATGTGGTCGTGTGTATCACTGACCCACTGTCCCCTCTGCTCCAGTCACCCCCGTAAGGTGGTCTGGCGAGCTCTCAGAACTGTGCGAGTCAGATTCTTCCTCTGGAGATTCCCATGGAAATTCCCATTTCTTGGGACCTTCACTGAAGGGTGGGCACAAGTGTCTGTCTAGGATATCTTTCTTTCTGTCACAGTGACAGCTGTCCCAAGCCACTGCTGGTGAGAAATGCTGAGAGCAATGCAGGCTCTCTCCTGCCCTCCAAGTGCATTCCTTCCTCTTCCTGTATCCTTATCCCCAGGGTGGCAGGTCATGTCCCAGGATGAGGATCTCAGTCAGTGCTGCCGATTCAGGTGCTTGGTGGCAAGGTGCTGAACAAAGTACCTGTCTATGGTGGCAGCAAAGGGGATGATGGGAAAGATGGTCTATCACCTGTCTGTCCCCTACTGACAGTCATCAGGAGACAGGACATTGACTGGGCAACACAGAACATCTGATTCAGTCCTGCTAGATAAGGGAAGATGCCAGCTGCCCAAGGCAAGGGCAAGGAACTGCCTGAAAGCCCATGAGTATAAACACTAATTATAGAGAAAGTGATTGCAAACCCAGGCCAGCTTGCTGGGCATGAGGGAGCATGCCAGTGTAACGAAACACAGTGGGTTAGCTTCTCGGTGGCTGTCTTGGCTTCTTTTCCCTTTGCTGTGATAACCTCGACAGAAGCAACTCAGGGGAGAAGGCCCGTGCTCTGGCTCACAGATCAAGGTAAGCTCATTGCGGTGGGGACATCAAGGCCACAGGAGCGTGAGGCAGCTGGTTCCGGTGCATCCACAGTCAAAAGGAAAGAGCAAAGAACGCTCCCTAGTACTGAGTTCAGGGCCCCTGGTCTAGAGAACGGTGCCAACCACAGTGAAGATGCGTCTCCCCATGTCAGTTAACGGAATGAAGACAATATACACAGGCATGCCCAGAGGCTCTCCTGCCAGGTTGAGTCCAGCTTCTGTCTGGTGGACACAGTGGGGATGACCTTCTTTTACTCCCTTGAGACAGGGTTTCTCTGTATAGCTCTTACTCCCCTGTAACTCACTCAGTTTATATGTTAACTAGCACTGGAGGAGGATGCACTGCAAAAAGAGCATCCTGAATGTAATAATAATAATAATAATAATAATGAAATTGCATTTTAAAAATTATTTGTGTATATAGGTATATACACATCACATATATATGTATATGAGATGTATGTGAGTATGAACACACAGGTGCCTGCCACTGCACACATGTCATGTTTGGGTCAAAGGACAACTTTCTCCCCTTCCACCTTAGCAGTTCCAGAGATCAAATGGATTGGCAAACTTGTCTAATAAACATTTTTACTCACCAAAAGCTATCTTGCTGCCTGCCAACGCCCCTCCCTGGCTCAATCCTTTTTTTTTTTGCTTTTGCTTGGATGTTTACTTGACGCCTCAGTTTGGGTAGGAAGCATTTTTGGGAATGAATTTTGGAAGGTCATTGGCAGTGTTTGTGTGGGCATGACACTCGGAACGGATTTCTCGTGCCAAAGATCTGACTATTGCACAAGGCTCCGGCTCCGGCATCGGGTGACTTGAAAGGGCAGAACAGCTTCACGAAGCTCATCATCTCAAGCCTCAAATCCCAAGTTTTCATTTCTGAGGAGGGTGCCTCAGGCGCCTGGGTTGCCAAGGA
>JAQHUG010000134.1:573653-585211 GCA_028555095.1 Dicrostonyx torquatus
TGCGCCACCACAGCCCGGCAACTAGGCAAGCCTTCTATGTAGAACATCTTGCCTGAATTGTCACCGTCTTAGAGAAAGTCCAACTTTGTCCCAAGCAGAGTGCTCTCAGGCAAGCTGCATAAAGCTCGGGGTGCATGCAGGACAAGGAGAGACCCTCTCGTAGGGGCGGGAGGTTAGAAAGCCTTTGGAGAGAACTTAGACAGCCAAGCACAAAGCCACCCCCGAGCACCTCTGGCTCTAATTTTGTTTAAGATTTGACTTGAACTTCCTCTCACCTTGGGATCTCTCCCAGGTGCGGAGGTCAGGAGGGTGCCTCTCCACTCAGCATCCCCATCTCTCACTTTGACAGGTGCTGTCAGATGCATGACCACTGTTATGACAAACTGCTGGAGAAAGGCTGTCGCATCCGGAGACAGTTGTATGACTACAGAGTCACAAAGGGCCGGGTCATCTGCGGTAAGCGGGACTTCCCATTCACACTGGGAGTCATGTTGCCCAAGAGATGGGCCAGCTTGTATCTTGTAAGGCAGAGCGAGAGTGAGAGGCATGGGCTGTTGTAGCCTTTCTAGGTTTCGGGGGAAGGCTGGGCCCGGTTTAGACCCATTATTTACTAGGTACTATGGGCTTGCAGATTTCCTCTTTCTGGACAAAGTAGGTTTCACCTCCCTTATTTCACATGTGTAACTGAAGCTCAAAGGTTTGCCAGTGTTCAGCAGGAGGGGCTCATGCCCAGGGCCCGGAGTTTACAGCCAGGTCCCAGGTGCATCTCTATTTAATGTCTCCCACAGAAACTATCTCCACCCTCAAGTTAGGCACTCCACCCAAAGGGCATATGTCTGTTCCACCAGACTGGGTACTCCCTGAATGAAAACCTCGAGATCTTGGCCTCTAGTTCAGAAGCTGAGCCTCTTCAGCAGATTACACACCTCCCTAATTCAGGAGCCGCAGCTCTCCCATCAGATTCTGTATCTCCCTGGTGCAGATTTCTCCTCCACCCACTATGAGATCCCTCAGATCAGGACACAGATGGGGGGTATCTCTGCAGACTAGAAGACACCCTCTGATATGACTTTGAACAAATCAGTGTTGGTGGGGCACAATTTTCCTGTGCTCACTCGGCACTTGGTGTCTGTTTTGTAGAATTCGGGTCCTACTGTTCGACAAGGCTTTGTGACTGTGACCGGACACTGGCCTACTGCTTGCGGGAAAACCTCAGGAGCTACAATCCTGATTATCGGCGTTACGACAAATCCCGCTGTGGGCTCTGCTATGGGGGTTCCTCCCAAAGTGAAGGTGTTCGGTCCAGGGGGGTCGTGCAAAATCGGGGTGAGGGGGGCTGCAGAGATGGCTCAGTTGGTAAAGAGCTAGCTTCAAGCAAGCATGAAGATCTGGATTGGCTCATCTGAACTCATTAAAAATAAAAAAGAGCTGGCTGTGGGGGTGCATACTTCTAACCTCAGCAGTGGGGAGGTGAGGCACGCAGATTCCTGGGGCTCAACAGTCAGCACCAGAAATGACACCTGAAGTTGCTGCGTGCACGCACACACAGGCGCGCACACAAGCACATGCACACTCACACAGGTATGGGCACAAACACATATGCCCACACAATTCTTTTTTCAAATCAGAACTGTTTCCCAAGCTCAGCCTTGAGTGGGTTTGTGGTAAACTCAGAAGTGTCCCTCTGTCTGTTTTGATGGCATGAAGAGACCTGGACTCTGCTTCTGTCACAGTCTGGTGGCAGGCTGGGTGTCATGTTGCTGGTAAGTTCTACCAAAAGGCAGATGATCAGGTCCTTATCTCTGGGTCTCCTAGCTCTGAGCCCCAGTATCCAAAGATTCTCAGCTAGGCCAGGGACGCTGTGAGGTTAGAGAAACAGCAGCACATCTGGATGGGACCACTCAGGCCAGGAGAGGTTGGGAGACTGGTCCCAGAATCAGACCCGAGGATGCTTAGGCCTCGCTTTGCCCATGTCATGCACTGTCCTCAGCTCTGGTTCAGTGAGGGAGAGACAGAATACAGCACAGTTCAGTGATGATCCCACACTACAGGGTTCCCAAGAGATGCTCCTGGACTCAAACCAAGAGCCAGCTACTCTTTCTCTCTTCTAAATGTCTCTTTGAATTGTCCCCCGGGTGGTTAGGTTGGCAGGGCTCTAGGATGCCTCCTGCCTCTGTGGAACAGCACACAGTTAGTGCCACCTTGGGCCCACCCTCACTGCGGAATAGCACACACTCATTGCCACCTTGGGCCCAACCTCACTGCTGGGAACAGCTCTGAGGAAGCCAAGAACTGAGTGAACCTCCAAACCTGTCAAGAAACCTCGTGTTTGATCTGCCCACTTCTTAGCAGAAACGCCAACAGAGAAATCATCGCCCTGAAATTTCATGGCTGCCTTTTAGGAGATAGGGAAATGCATTAACGGGTAAAAGTCAGTAGAGAACCCGAATGCACACTCAGCAGGCCCCTGGGACCACAGGACCTGTGCCAGCATCTGAAATGGTGCTTTAGACTCAAATTGGAAACCAGTATGAGCCAAAAATTTGAAACCATGGATGTCAGTGTGTGCATGTGGTGGGGGAGGGGTGTGTGCGTGTGTGTGTGTGTGTGTGTGTGTGTGTGTGTTCACACGCTCATAGCTGTAGCACAAATTCTAATTGTTCTTAAAAACCCGGAGTCAGATATAAGGGGGTGAAAACTAAAGGACCAGAGAAGCAGAGCAGCCAGCCACAAGACAGACATTATCTCTGCTGAATCCTCAGACTAAAGAGGCGATCCCGTCTCTACAAATCCTCAGACTGCATCTGAGCTCCTCCCTCTTCCCACCTTATATTCCTCTCTCTGCCCAGCCTTATTCCTGTCTCCACCCCAGCTCTGCTTCTCTTTTAGACTGGCTCAATTTCGTCCAGCGTGGTCCTGTACACAGGGTCTGCCTCTGTCTCCCAAGTCCTGGGGTTAAAGGTGTGTGCCACCACTGCCTGACTTCTATGACTAACTAGTGTCTTACCTCTGCACTCTGATCTTCAGGCAAGCTTTCTTTGTTAGATCACAAAATAGACTGCAAGCGAGATCAAGGGGATGTCTCCTAGTGGTAAATGACAGGGAGGACAAAGCTGAGGAAGCTAATACATAGAACTCCGCCATGCAGGAGACTGCCTACTCCCCAGCACACCCACACGGGAGGCAGATGCTCTCCTCCCGCAGTGAGCATGCCACCAGAAGCTCGGGGACATAGAATGCTTTGCTGAGGCCACACGGGTTCCAAAGAAGGCAGGTAGGAAGGAAGCAGCCAGCTGCCTGATGCTCAGACTGAAGCAGATGGTATCTGCCAGCTTCAGAAACGGGGATCCAGGGCCAGGGCTCGCAACAAGTCTGGAGGAAGCCTCATTTTGTTTCCCTCAGGGTGAGTGTGGTAAGCCGAGCCCGAGCTGTGCTTCCCAGAGTTCCTTTCCCTGTAGAGCATGGGGTCTCACAAGGGAAGGCGGTGTTTTTGTGTAGTTTGTCTGGAAAGCAGAAGGGGAGTCACAGGCAGTCTCACTTTGCACCTGAAAGGTCTGAGCCTAGCACCAAGTCAGATTCGCTCATGGCTCAGACCCATTGTCACAAGCTGGCTTGCCTTGCAGGTGGGAACCTGCCTGGTCTCTCTCCTTCTGCGCTGGGCCTAGCTGTGTTTTTAACTCAGCGAGAGAGGGATGGGAGACTTCCGCAGGATACAGCACAGCAAATTGGGCTGAGGACTCTGTGACTCAGTCTACCCTGTGGATACCTCTCACCCTCCCAGCTCCCAGTCTGACCTCTTCACCCACTCCACAATCATTCTCCCTTCCCAGTTGTCTGCCCTGCCTGCTTCCAGTGGTAGGAGCATCAGGCACAAGGGAAACAGCCTCCCTCCCATACCGTGTAAAGCTTACCAGATCCCCACATCAGTATATCATTGCAGAGTGGTGCCCTGCCTCTGCCCAGCCCCTGGATGGCATAGAACTTGTTATTATCTGTAATTTCCGAGGAACGGAACCCAAAGGAAGGCTTTTCGGGATTATCTGGGATTGGTTTCTCTTCCTGATTAGAATGCACTGGATTTCAGGATAATGGGGACATGGCATTTTCCCACTGCCTGCAGAGCTCAAGCAGTGACCTCATTGATTACTAATGATACCCTATCAGTGTATCATTAAGCAGTGGTCCTGGGACGGCCAAGAAATTGGTGTGATAGAGTATTTTAACAAATAAAAACTACAGGGTAGGAGAGCCTATAGGAAGAAACCATGAATTTGAGGTTTGAATTCCCACTCAAGACCTGCAGAAGGGACATGAGTGTTTTCTTGCTGCCTGGGCAGGGCACAGATACCTACAGAGAGGCTCGGGTAGAAAGACACTGGGGCCTCCACATGGAGCAGCTGTTCTGAAGCAGTTAGAGCAGACCAGCTCAGCCCTCGGCTCCTGTTTCACAGCTGTTTGTCTGTGTGACTTGTCTTGTCATGGAACTGTCACAAACACTGGCTTCGGCCATCAGGATGGCACACTGCTCCCTTGCTTTGCAATGACCCAGCAGCTGGGCCTCTCTGTCCTAGTAATGACCTGGCCGGAGAGACCTGAACTAGATCAATTCTTAATCCACAGGACACCACTCTGCTCTGTCCCACAGGCCACATGTGCTGGGTGGACCTGGTGACTGGGAAGAAATTTCTTTCCCTCCTTCCCTTATTCCTTCTTCTTTATTGTTGTCTTGTCCTTCCCTCCTTCCCTTCTTTCCTCCCTCCTGCCTGCCTGTTTGTCTTATCTTTACTTCTTTCAGTCCTTTCTGTCTGGGCAGTTGTAGAGACAGGGTCTTGATATATAACCCTGACCAGCCTAGAATTCACTGTATAGACCAAGCAGAAATTACTGGTGTGTGCCACCACATCCAACTTAAACATACTTACACTAAGACCCAAGGATGCCTTAGATAACAGCAAACGTCACCACAACACACGGTCTGTTGTCTTAGAGGCCTCTAGAGGGGCCTTGTGGCCCAGAGTCTGCTGAGAAACTTCTTTTGAGAGACATTGCTGGTTGGTTAGATCTACCAAGTCATACAGTCACATGCGATTGTACCTGCAAAGGACAGTGACACGTAGAAGATGCGGCTGGGTGTGTTGGCAGGAGCACAAACACCTTGACCCCACCCCTGTCACAGTACTTAAGGGGTGAGTTCCCTGTGATGGGCGGGCTGTGTGTGAATATCCAGGTCCGTCTTGCTGACAGTCACTGGTATTTCTCGCAAGTGGGGCCACGGTTGCTCTATAGTACCTGGTTGTTTGGGTAGGATGTGGTCATGTAGTTGGGCTTTGGTCTTGGTAAATCAGTTAACAAAAGGGAACAGTTGCTGGGCATGGTGGTGCTTACCTGTAATCTCAGCACTTGGGACGTGAAGGAAGGGGGCTCAGGGGTTCAAGGTCATCCTTGTCTACACAGAGGTCAATGACAGCCTGGGCTACTTGAGTCTCTCTCTCAAAATAACGGGCTAGAGAGATGGCTTTGCAGAGAAGCACAGCCACTACTCTTGCAGAAGACCCGGTTCAGTTCCCAGTGCCCACAATAGGCAGCTCACAGCTGCCTGTGGCTCCAGCTCCAGGAGGTGCACCGCCTGCCCTCCTCTGGACTCTTCAGACAACTGTATGAGAATATACACACAGACATACATATATGTCTACATATACTTTAAAAAAAATAACCTAAAAAAAATAACAAAGCAGAATGGGGCTTATATCACCTCAAGGTGGCCTCAGGCCTTTGATTTCTGTTCTCCATGCTTCTGTTCTATGGCTGTCCTGTGAGCTAATACACACCTCTTCATTAGCTTGCCAGGGGTGTCTCTATGATAAAGTGGGGTACAAAGCATTCTGCATGTCATGGGAGGGGAGCTCCAACCCGAGCCTGAGCTCTTTCTAATAGCAATGTAAGAAGGGAGATTCGAGGCAGCTATGAGTCAGAGGTCGGGAGGACCCTCTACTCTCCCTCTTTTCCAAACCCCACTCTCATGGATGTGACCACGGGTGATGCTCAAAAGGTGCACTTCTCCTTAGGGAAGCACTATGAGCTTCCAGGAGGAAGAAGCCACAGTTGTGAGAGAGGCAGCACCTATGGGGAGACCCTAGTTGAACATCAGGCAAAGGGGCCTGCAGCTGGTCCCAAAGGCTACCCATTCCCACACTCCACCCTTTGCCTGTGTGGTGTATCAGGTTGGATGGATGCACCAACTACACCTTACTAGGCAAAGTCCTCGGCACCAAGACTCTGCTCCAATGCTTCCTCCAGAAAAGTGTGCCATCTCCATCTTCCCCAGCAGGGGTCCTCCTTCCTCTTCTGTTCTCCCATGGTCTCCTCCCTCCCCACCCCCTCTTGAGCACCCATGGTTAATCCTGCAACATGGGCTTACTAAGCATCTACCTGTGCCTGGCTTGACTGGACTCAGATACCTGCCAGTCTGTCCCTCAGGAGGTTCACACTGGGCCAGGGAATAACTTGCAACAGACAAGTACTGGCTTCATGAGAGAATAACAGGTTAAGGGAGGAAGTCTCAGCTTAAACCAAGAGACAGGGCAGGTGGAGGCTTGCCAAGGACCCCTGGACCCAGGTGCACCGAAGAAGAGCCACACCAGCCTCCAACATGGATGTCTCTGGATCAGGAAAACCCACTTGCTTGGGGGCACAGCTCAGCCCCCTTGACCTAGTAGAGAGCAGAAAGCTCAGCCGAGGTGGAGCCTGGGGGATCTAACACTGTGCTCTAAGGGTATTCTAAGAGTCTTTGCCCTTGGGATGCAGAGGCAGAAAGTCCTTTTCAGAATAACCAAATGCCCAAGTAATGAGAGCCGGTGATCCACAGCATGGAAATCCGTGGTCAGGTGTGGAGACACCAGGGAGGGACAAGTCCTAGGAAACTAAACGTGTCACAAGCATGGCATACTGTTTTGTTACTCCGAGTCCAAAAGGTGGGCAGAGCTCGCCTGATGCTCACGTATACCCGAGGGATATACTGAAGGCAGGTAGAGTCTGCAGCAACTTGAGTTTCTGGCATGAATCTTCCAGATCTCTGAAGCTGGGACGGTGGCCCAGAGGTCAGTGTGTGGGAGGCATGTCCTGATTATGAATACAGGAGACACCATGACAAGTGATGGCCACACAGGTACACTTTATTGGTTGTTTTTTTTTTATTACCTTTTAAAGGCTTATGTATAGCTTCTTTCATCTGTTATGAAAGAACAGTTTCTTACAATGTGGTCTTCACTTCTCTGCTTTGAAAAAAAATAATTTATTTTTATTTACATTGGTTGTGCATATATGTCTGTGTGAGGGTGTCAGATCTTGGAGTTACAGACAGTTATGAGCTGCCATGTGGGTGCTAGGAATTGAACTCGGGTCCTCTAGGAGAACAGCCAGCTCTTCCAACTGCCGAGCCATCTCTCCAGCTCTTAAACCAGAGTGCATGCCTGTAACAACTGCCTTATTTCCTCCCATATGTGAGTGTGTGCACACACCAGAGTGTGTGCGTATTCCCATGTGTGCATATGCACGTGCTGCCAGAAGGTGATGCTGATGCTGGGAGATTCTCACTGCATCCGGAGCTCATCAGTTCAGCGGTACCAACTAGCCAGCCTGCACCAGGTTTCCACCCCCCCATCCCCCCCCAGCTGGGGTGACAGCGGGCTGCTGCTGTGAAGGATCTTTCACACAAGCTCACTCACCTCACTCAACACATGGAGCAAGCGGCTAACAGACTAAGTTATCTCACTAACCCTTCCTTATCCTTCCTAAATGGTTCTGGGTCATCGGGTCAATTCCCCCACTCCAGCCCGCACCCACATACTGCTACTGACCTACTGATCTTCTCCTAGCCCAGCAAGGAGCTTAGGAGAACACGAAATGACTCAGAGAAAAGGAAGGCTGCATTTCAAAGTCATGTATTCCTCTCTGCAGAGTTTCTGGGAATCTGCCAAGCCACTTGTCAAGTCTGAGCATCCAGCTCCGAGACTCTTGAAGACTGTTTTTCTCGGTGCCAAAAATTTGTTGAGTCATCAGCCCTGAACTGCTGATCTGGGAAATTTAGAATGTTGCCCGACTGGTTTCCCATGAGTCAAAGCGAACCAGCTGCTGGGTGCCGAGTTTACTCAGGGTTCCAATAAACCTGTGGGACTGTAAACTGTGAACCTGTCATTACCTTCCAGACCATGGCTCAGTCTAGACAGGCCTGCCACCTTGTGGAACATGGAGAACTCTAAAGATTCAGTTCAGTGTAGACCGCTGGGATGTCCTTTTCCAAGTATTCCGACCCGGACCGAATCTCCTAGAAGCCCACTTGACTGAGAGGGAACCTGAGAGATGAAAGAAGTGAATTGGGGAAGGCTGCACTTGGATTTGTGATGAAGGTAGCACTCAAGACAGGCTCTCTGACCCTGGAGTTTGGGACAATCTAAGCAATCCAAGTTGGCTCCCTGTCTTCTACTTTCAGGGCAACTCAAGGGACCAGCACAGTGCAGAGCTGCTATCCCAGGAGAGTACATGTTGGTGGCATCTGTGAGCTACCCTTGGTTCTCCAAGTCACTGTGGCAGCAGAACGATCACTTCTCTGTGACTTGCTGAATCATACCATAGAGCTGAAATAAGCTGCTTTGGGTGGCAATGAGCCCCGGGGAAGGACAGAAGGACACGGCCATAACAAGTGCCAATCAAACACATCAGCCGTGGCCTCCAACACTGATGACAGCAAGGATGATTGCAGCTGCTGGGTTCCACACTGGCCTCTGTGCTGTGAAACACACTCCATTTCATCATCACGCTTCGAGACTAGTGGGGACAGGACTGTAATTCTTCTTCCTGGGTAACAACAGCCTGGAAATCAGGAGACCCCAGCACTGACAAGCCTGCTCAAGGGACTCAGAGCCCCCCTAGATGGCCATGACATGGGTGTTCTCTGCCAGCCTTCCATGCAGCACATTTTCCCAAGAGTATGTAATGTGTTTGGGGCTATCTAGTCATTTATCTATTAGTATGAGGTTTTGGTTTGTTTGGTTTTTTTTTTCTTCAGTCACTTGAATGTTGATGGGAAATTATAGGCCACTGTTAGAAAATGTTCTGTACCCTCTTATGTTCAGTCACTGTGGGACCAGCAAATTGGACTAGGAAAGGACAGATTGGCAGGGAATATATAAGTATATATACATACCACATATAATACACATTATATAATATTATATACAACACATATATAATATGTATGTGTATATATTGAAAGACCCAGATAAATCCAGACCCCTCTAGCAGGGAGAGAAGAGCCAAAAAAATCTCGGTTAGTCGTTTCAGTGACTTTGTTTCAGGAACTGGCTGAAGATAAAGTTAGATTATAATCTTGAGAATAATCTTGAGAAACAGGAAGTTACCCCCTTATGATTATCACTGGTATTTTCAGATTTTTCAATGATTACTGGTATTTTCGGAATTTTCCAATGGCGCCCTCCCTATTCCCTTTGGATTACTGGGTTGTGGTTTCTTCCCTTAAAAACTCCTTCTCCCAGCTACTTGGGGTTGAACTCCTCCACTGTGTGGGATATGAGTCTCGGCCCCAGAGCTCTGGTTCCAGTCATTAAACCTCGTGTGATTGCAGCAAGGACGGTCTCTCATGAGTTCTTGGGGGGTCGTGTTATCCCAAGACTTGAGTGGGAGTCTCCCTGCTCTGGGGGTCTTTCAATACAATATAACTATATATAATATATATACAATAAGTATGTGTGTGTGTGTGTGTGTCCATTCATGGAAGTGTAAAATGAAGTTTAACATCTATATCATTTTAAGAAAGAGAAGTTTGGTCTCCAAGGGATGATGAATTGAGGACAAAATTTACCAGGAAGTGCAGGTAATGAAAGATAAGAGCTTCTAAGCTAAGGTCTATTTGTGCAAAAACCATCTTGATGTTCATGCCTGATTTCAACAGTGCAAAAGGAAAGGGCCCCCCTTCCCCAAAGGGAAATTGGTACCTGGCTGGTCTGATAAGGGGAGGCCAAGTGCTCTCTTTCTAAATCTATCGATTCTCAGTTGCGGTACACAGTCCTTACATCGAAGCAGCATATTGTTTGGGTAGTGTGTTCTGTTCCTCTTCATTACTGTGATATTGGTTGTCAACCTGACAGAATCTAGAATCACCTGGGAGATGGGCCTCTGAGTATGCCTGCAGTGATCTTGATTATGTAGACCGCTGTTGAAAAACCCATCTTGATTGCGGGTACAACCATTCCCTAGACTTGGGATCCTGAACTGTATAAAACCGAGGAAGCCAGCTGGACTTAGCAAGCACACATTCATCCCTTTGATTTCCTGGCTGCTTCAAGCCCCTTCTGGCTTGACTTCCCCACCTCGACAGACTGTACCCTGGAACTGTGCTAAAATGAATCCTTTCTCCACCCAGAAGTTATTTTTGCCAGTGTGTTTGATCATAGCAACAGCAAAAGATGGTGTGGGAAGACCTTCTGATATGTGTTGCTTTCATTGGTTAGTGAATAAAGAAGCTGTTTTCTGCCAATGACTTACAGAAGAGAGCCAGGCTGGAAAAGATATCTAGAGAGAGTAAGCAGAGTCAGAGAGAAGCCATGTAGCTGGCCACAAGAGACAGACACCTCCCCTGGTGCCCACTGGAACCACAGCCATGTGGCGATACGCAGATTAATAGAAATGGTTTACTTTAAGATATGAGCTAGCTGGAAATATGCTTAAGCTATTGGCCAAACAGTATTACAATTAATACAAATTTCTATGTGATTATTTTGGTTCTGGGCAGCCGGGAATGAATGAGTGATCTCCCCCAACAAATTGGCACTAACGTGGGTGACTACATCCATGAAACCTGAGAGAACATTTTTTTTCCTGGATGGGTTTTGTTTGTTGGCAGTGAGTAGGAGCACTGTGGCTCCTTTAAGAGAGATCTTCCTTACTAAGTGATAGCAAAAGACCAAAACAAACCAAAACAAACAAACCTACCAGGTTTTGAAATGGCAGCTTCCTGGTTCACGCTGGCAGCATGAACTCTGGCTCTTTCAGGAGAATGAACATTTCAATGGGGTTTGTGGGCTGCATGCTGCAAGTTACTTGATGGCAGCATGCACTAACTGGTTACCAGAGTTGAGGTGGTGAGCGTGGCTCCCACCAGGCAAATTCAGAAGCAGTGAATGGACCTCCACCATGTTGGACTGGGCAGAGCCAAAAGGCAAAGCATCCTTAGTCCTAGCCCTGCCACTTTGCATTTTAAGAAGTGGTCCTAGTCAAAATATAATTACAGATATGCATGCAATAAACACAAATCCAGATGGAAAAGACTCTAAATGGATCACAGTGTTGGATAAATGTATATAGGCTTGAGAAAGAGAAGAAAAAGAATATAGACAGTTATAAAAAGAAGTAAGGGGCTGGAGAGATGGCTCAGTGGTTAAGAGCACCGGCTGCTCTTCCAGAGGTCCTGAGATCGATTCCCAGCAACCACATGGTGGCTCACAACTATCTATAATGAGATTTGGCGCCCTCTTCTGGTATGT
>JAQHUG010000134.1:594350-610697 GCA_028555095.1 Dicrostonyx torquatus
AGCCCTGAGATTGGTCCTCATCACCCTAGGCATAAACAGGTGTGATAGAACACACTAGTAATCCCAGAACTCAGAAAGTCAAGGCAGGAGGATTTGGAGCCAAGGTTATCTTCCTCTACACAGCTACGTCAAAGCCGGCGAAGGCTCTCTGAGACCCTGTCACAAATAAACTAACAAATGAACAACCCACGGGATTCTAGAGAGAGCAAGGTGGGCCCTGGCCCTGGCCTGTCCGGGCTGTCTGGGAGACAGGGGTGTTTACTAACTCCTAGACATGAGGGACAGTGGCAGAAATTCCAAGTGAAAATGCCCCTACACTCCAGTCTTCCTTCAGGGGACACCGTGGCAGGGTGTGGGATAGCAGGAGGCCAGCCACACGTAAGCATGTCACAAGGAGGGGAAGATGCATGGAAGGAGCACAGGTATTTGGGGCAGGATCCAGCTGGAAAAACAGGCAGGGACAGGTCACAGCCATCGCCAGTCACCTCACCTTGATCTGGTCCTGGGAGGTAGAACCCTGAATCCACAAGGCCAGACGTCTGCATTGGTCAAGGGCTGGGAAGGGGTGGAGTGTGAGATTAAGTGGGGTTCCACTGAAAGGCCCCCTTTGAGGATGAAGCCCAGGACCTTGCTCATGTTAGGCAACATTAGCCTAGAGGAAACTTCTCATGTGTGTGTGTGTGTGTGTGTGTGTGTGTGTGTGTGTGTGGTGTGCACACATGCATACATGAACATGTATATCTGAGGTCTGAGAGTGAAAGCAGAGACTGGAAAAGGGCATCAGGTGTCCTCTATCAATCTTCTATTCCTTTGAGGCAGGGTCTCCCCCAGTTTTCTCTGTTAGTCTGGAAAGCTCCAGTGACCCTCCTGTCCCCGTTCCTCTCAGAGCTGGGATTCTAGGCATGCACAGGTCATTTACGTGGTATGTGGTTTCTGGGACCCTGACTCTGCTCCTCACGACTGTACAGCAAGTGTCCTTAGCTGCTGAGCTGACTTTTCAACCCCTGAACTTTGAATTATGAGACAGGGTCTCACTAAGTGTCTCAGCCTGGCTTTGAACTTACTCTCCATCCCAAACTGACCTAGAATTTGGGATTTTCTTCCCCTCAGTCTTCCTAGTAACCTGGATTACAGGCCTGTAGCCACCAGGCTTGTCTTGAATGCCATTATCGCCATCGTGTGATGATAACCATTTTCCCTGGTCCCCACACTCACAGCACAGTCCCTGGGCCTGGCTAATACCCTGGAGGGCTGAATCAGAGGCTGTCCTAGTTAAGAGTGTAGGGGGAAGAGTGGGACAGACAGGGCCCTGCTGCCAGGGAGCACTGGGTTCGAATTCCAGCCCTGGCACTTATCAATACTGACTCATTCCTGAAGTTTCTGAAGTGCAGGGGGTGGGGGGTTGGGGGTTGGGGGTGGGAAGCACCTAAGTCTGAGACAGTGGGGAAGGAGTGGGCTCCCGGGTTTTTGACAGGTCTTCAGAGCTGCCCACCTCTGACCCACAGGGCGTTCCTTGGCAGGCCTGGACTGGAGGCCTCCTGCCCTGTCCTTGATTCACCCATAGGAGAGATGAGTGGAGGGCAAACACGCCCTGGGGGTCTCTCCCTCTTTTCTGTTTCTTGCCCAGTTTCAGTAATAAAAAAGTTTGTTCAGAAGAAAAAATCTCTTGCTTAGAAGTCCACAGACATGGCTGCCAGAGTCTCCATCTGCCTGTCCTGGTCCTGACTCCTATGTCTTTCCCTGTGCGGTGACCATGCAGCCACAAGGAAAACACAGCTAGCAATCGCAGTCCTCAGCCAGGGGTTGTCACTCTGGCAGCAGCACCTCCACTGCCTGATTCTATCAGCCACCCCTCCTCTAGGACACTGACAGCCCTTCTCGGTTGTGAGTCACAGTGTCGCAAACACAGACGCGTGTGTCTTTCCACATTGTTGTTATTCATAAGCCACAGTCCACAAAGCCACATCAGCCTCTGTTGGGTCCATGAGCCTGGAATGTACCAACTAATCCTGACCTCCCCTGGTAGCGTGACCATTGGCCACCGCGGGTCCTTTTATTCCACTCTTAAGCACTGATACTAGCTCTTGGGTCACACTCCGCACTTCAAACAGGGGACAGAACGGCTGGAAAAGGAGTTGAAAGAGGCTATGAAGCTCAAGGATCCTACTGGAGGGAGCGGTGAGAGCTGGTACGGAGGCAGGGGCACCTAGGTAGCCAACTAAGATAGTCAGAAGCTGGAGGCCAAATAAGCCACAGAGCTGGACCAGGGTAAACTGAGGCAGAGGCAAGGCAGAGACCTCCTTAAAGGGTGCTGCCGATTACACCCTTCTAAGCCTGATGTCTTCTATCAGCGCATGGGTCTGATTTTTTTGGTTTGTCTTCCTTTGAGTCTCTTGCCCAAGTTAGCTTTAACTCCCTAAGTGGTCAAGGATAACCTTAAGTTCCCTGTCTGCTCCTCCAGTGTTTCTCTGTGTAGCCCTAGCTGTCCTAGAACTCACTCTGCAGACCAGGCTGACCCAAATTCAGAGACCTGCCTGCCTCTACCCCACTGAGTGCTCGGATTAAAGGCGATCAATACCACCTCCTGGTAATCTGGAATTTCTAATCCTCCTGCCTCTATCGCTAGAGTACTAGATTACAGGTGTGCACCTCCACACCCCATTTTACTTATTGTGAGGACTGAACCCAGGGCTCCATACATACTAAGCAAGTACTCTACTGTCTGAGCTATGTCCTCAGCCCCACTGAGGTTGATAAGCTGATGTGCCCTCTCCCTTCTGATTTACCCGGAAAAGTCACACGCACGGATGAGATGCTTACCATCCTGTCCCTAGTGGGTCTTGCTGAACAGGTGGCAGTGTCTGTGTGCAGTGAGATTCTGCCACTCCCACCTCAGCATTTGCTCAAAATAGAGGGAGCTTCTACTTTATAACAACGTGGAGTTCGCCACCCAGGGCACAGCCTCAAAGCCAATGTCTGCAGACCGGGAAGTGCTGGTCAAAAGCTGGATCATCATATCTTCTTGGGAACAACTAAATTCATGGCAGTCTGGACCAACCAGGGCACCCCTACTCTCTTAAGCTGGCTCAAGCTCAGGGTGGCTAGTCCTTAGGGAAAGCTGGCTGTTGTGAGGTGGAAGAGACAATATCACTGTACCGTCGTGAGGTCTAGGAGACCACAGTTGTAACTGGAGCCATGTGGAGCCTGCCCAGGGGTGGGGACACAGACAGACTAGAACAGTGGGTGAGGGTGGCCCAGCAAGAGGCAGGAATGAAACCGGGTTCTAAAGACATCCTCAAGTCACCCAAGAGTCAAGTCAAGCTCCCCTCACTCCACACATACTGCACCCCCAATTTCCAGCCTCTCTCTCTCTCTTCTGAGATAGGCTCTTGTGTAGCCCAGTCTGTTTCGATGTAGCTAAGGACGACTTCAAGCTTCTGACCTTTCTGCCTCTGCCACTGAGTGTTGGGTTACAGCCATGGACCACACCATCTCTCCTGTGCAGTGCTGAGGACAGAACCCAGGGCTTCCCACAGGCTTCGGGCACTGTGCTCAGAGTTGCGCGGACACTAACAGTACTGAACTCACACCGATCCTATTTCCTTCCTGTTTTCTTCTCCACCTAACACACAAGGAACCAGGGAATCCCTCAGTAGCATGAGTAGCAGCTGGCTTTGAACTAACCACCTCTTCTCTCAGCCTTCGATACCCTCACGCCAAGCCTAGAATTCCTTTTTATTAGATTTTAAAAAATAAAGCGGCAGTTTTTAGTGCATTGTAGGCCCTGTCCCCAGGGCCTATCACACACAACTTCCTACTGTCACGGTCCCACACTAGACTGGGCATTTTACCCGTGGGAACTTGAACCCAGAGCCCACAGCTGGAAGTTCTTTGAACTCTGCTAGGATTTTGAGAAAACTGCTCTGTCATCCTCTGCAGTACAGGCTGGAGGGCGTGGCTCGGGCTTGGGTGGCTCTAGGTGCCTCAGCCGTGGCTTGAAGCACAGCTAATCACACAAGAATGACAGATGTTCTCTGAAAGAGTTGTTGCCAGGCAAATCCCAGCCCAGACCTTGCCAGATGATCCTTTTTGCCAAGTTCTGTTTCCGAAACTATACCAGATCAGCCAACCACGGGAGCCTCTGCAACCCCTACAGCAGGGACGAAGGTCGAAGGTCAGCTGAATAGATTTGAGCTGAGAAGGACTACCTACCGGGTGGAGCCACCCCAGCCACCCTCTCCCCTTTAGAGGGACATGCATCCTTGTTAAGGTGGGAGGCTGAACTTTCAAGGGTGCCTTCCCCTGACTCTGCCACTGATTAACACACCCTTTCCTTGGCTACAACATTGGCTCTGGGTTTTGTAATTAGGTCCATGGTTCTGGGAGGCAGGAAGAACATGAAGACAGTGGGCTCTCCTGTTACCTCTCTGCGATGTGTCTCCCTAGAGGTGGTACATGAGTCAGGGGCTCTTATGCCAATGGTTTATTGAGAGGGTTCTTTGGAGAAAGGAGGGTTTCTAGGGAACAAGGGAAAGACACCAGGCCTTGGAAGAGAGGAGCCTCGGAGACATCTCACCACTCTGGCCTCAGGAGACATGTGAGGTGTTATGCCACTCTGAGAGTCCAACACAAAGGAACCTTTAGAAATGGGGAGTGGTGCCAGCCCAGAAGGGCTTCTAGAGGAGGAGCCCCTGAGTCTACATTGTAGCAGGAGACCCCAGAAAAAGCACAAATAGACAAGAAATAGCAGGCCAGGCCCCAACACCCAGAGCAACAAGATTACAGCTCCCTCCAGCCCTCAAGTCCTTGGTGGTGGTGTCCCTGCTGGGTTCTAGGAGGCTACCTGGGCATCAAGGTGCCAACTGAAACCAAATGGGGCTGGAGGACCTCACAGCCTAGCTGGGGAGAAGGACACAGGCCAGAGGGCTGGGATCTGAACACATATGTGAGATTTTTCTCCTAGGCCCAGAAAGACCAGAGTTTGAAGGAAGAACAGCCATAGATAGACAAAAAGGTCCCTTATAGCAGAAAGACACCAAGATGAAGTCCTCAAGCCCAGGCCCTTTTGCAAGGAGCTGGTCCAGGAGTGGGAGGGAGGGAGGCAATACTGTAGGGGACTTCAGTGCTCAATACGTCGTGGAACAGGGTGGAATCCAGGGGACTGATAGTGAGCTCTCCTAGCATGTGGGAGTCTGGCCCGTGCAGTAGTGCCGCCAGTAGACCCGCAGGCGCTTGTTGTAGCTGCTCAGGTTTTCCTTCAGGCACAAGGCTAGTTCCTTGTCACAAGCACACAACTGCTTCTCACACCAGCTCCCTCTGTCAGCTGTGGGTGAAAGAAACAGGAGATGGCTCAGTATCTGTCCCTTCCTGAGACTGCCTGTGGGGGTGTGCAGGGGGTCCCAAAAGCAACATAGGGTCCCTGCTCATCGTTGGTGACACCCCCACCCCCAAGTAGCCCCTTTGGATGGTGTGCATGCCCTCCACCTCTCTGTGTTCTTGCTCCCTTTCCTATGATCACATCCGTTCATTTGACAGTCACTGAGCAGCTACTGAGAAGCTGGTCCTGGAGGGAGGAAGCTGAGCCAAATGGACAGGAGGGAAGGCAGGTGGTAGAGGGTCACGGAAAGAACAAACAGAGCCGAGCCGAAACATGGGGGACGCAGGCCAGCAGGAGGACCAGGCAGTGTGAAGGAGCTGGATAGTGAGTGAGTATCCCCACCAGGTAGCTCCATTAACCATAGGGTGAGCTGTTATGGGGTCCAAGGGTTGTAAAAAGAAAGGCCATACTGGGGATACCTATGTGTTCCCCCATGAGAATGGGGATAGCTAGTACCCCCTGAAGTTCTTCCTATCTTGGTTCAGCAGGTTACCAAGGAGGGCACTGAATTTGGGAGAGGTTAAACAGGGCTGAGCACACAGCTGCTGGCCTGGCATCTGGATAACAAAATGGTAGGGTGTCCCCTTGGTCCTCTCCAGACTTCCACCCTGTTCTGCCTGTTCCCTGTCCCATGAGAGAGGAACAGCATCAACTGGTGAGCGTTTTATGTAACGTCACTAAGTCTATGACAGCAGGGAGGGCTAGGACTTCCCAGCTCCAGCCCTTGGCCCTCAGACACTCACAGCAGTGGATGACGCCCTGGGAAATGTTGTATTTGTAATTGTCCGTCACGGTTCTGCATCCATCCATCTTCAGGTGTGCATAGCAGCAGTCGTGTTTTTGACAGCACCTATGGGGAAAGGCAGGTAGGGCACACTGCTGAAGGAGTTGCTGACCAACTCTGGTCACCCACCAGGGATGATCAAAGACATTCGGGTTCCCTTGAGGTCATGAGAGCTCTGTTGGTCAAGGGTTCCCATACACCAGACATTTGCTCCAACCATGTACTCTCTCTTAATTCCCATGACTTGCCCATGATGGAGGTGCTGGTATCATCCCCATTTCACAGATGAAGAAACACAATTTGGGGCTTGAGACCCTTGACAAAGGTCACGTGATTTGTCTGGTTGACTCTCCAAATGATTGTGAAAACCAAATAAGAAAAGGCAATGAGGTTGGGCTTCAGAATACTACATATAATGGTAACAAGGAGTGTGGGATGTTAGTCCCAGGTTAGGAAGATGCCAGGACTTCAAGGCATTCTGGGGAACCTTCTAGAAGGCCAGTTCCAAGAGGATTGGGGCTATATTAGCCTCAGCAGAGTTCCCAGGACATAGTACATGCACAACAAAATGCGTTTTCTAAATGCATCAGTGAACGTGGAAGGAAGGAGAGAGTCCAAAGTAGGCCAGGGAGGGGGAGTATACCTATCTGTGGCATCTTTGGGTTCTCCTTTGCCACCACGTCCACAATGACAGCCATAGAACCAGTAGCTGAAGAAGGCTGTCTTCCCAGTCATACGTTTGATCATCTTGTGCAGGTTCGGGAGCCCTCCCTGGGTTGGAGTCATACCTGGCACACAACCAAATAAGGAGGGAAGAGGTTAAGGTCATGGGGGTACCAGGATCCCATGGGGCTGTGGGGGCTCAACTGTGCTGGGCCAGGCAAGGGACTTGAAATGACGATGCTATCAAATAGTGCCAGCTGCCACTGGTATTTTAAAAAGTGTTGGCTAGGGTAGTGTAGCTTGGTGATCAAGCCCAAGTTTAGCATGTGTCAGCCCTGAGTTCTGTGCCCAGAACTGAGAAGGTAAAATAAAACATACAGCGACTGGAACTGAGTCCTTGGTAACAGGTCTCTCAGGTATTAATTTCCTGATTCCATCCCCTTTTAAAGGTTTATTAAGATTATTTTTAACTCTCTTTCTCTGTGTGTGTGTGTGTGTGTGTGTGTGAGTGTGTGTATGTGTGTGCGTGTGTGTGCGTGTGCATGCATGTGTGGAGACGTGAGTGCAGGTACCTTCAGAAGTTCAAAGACTGCATAGAATCAGGTGCTTGTGAGCGGGCTGATGTGGGTGCTGTGAATGAAGCTGAGTCCCCTGCAAGAGCAGCAGGTGCTCCTAACCCACCCAGTCGTCTTTCCAGCCCCCTCCATCCATTTTTCAATAAATGAATGTCTACTTTGGAGCAGCTTGAGATGTACAGAAAAGTGGCAGTGATGGTCTGGAGGGCTCTCATTTCCTCCTCACTCAATTTCTTCCCTGTGACCGCCGCACATCACTGTGGACCTGCTGTGAAATTCGGAGTTGGTGCATGGGAGTGGGTGCTGGGAACCTTTTATTTTGGCAAGGAGAGTTGAGACAGTGTCTCAGATAGCACAGGCTGGTCTGGAAGTAGATGAGACTGACCTTGAATTCCTGACCCTCTTGCCTCTACCCGCCAAGTGCTTGGATTATGATCTGTGCCACCATGCCCAGCTGGGAATTCCATTTTGTGTTGTTGGGATGGTCTCACTGTGTAGCTCTGGCTGACCTGGAACTCATTATGTAGACCGGGCTGGCCTTGAATTCTCAGAAATCTACCTGCTTCTGCCTCCCTTGCCGGGAATGTGTGTGTATGTCTGCCTGTGTGTGTGCGTGTGTGTTTGTGTATGTCTGGGCACATGTATGTGTGAGTAAAGAGAACAGAGAGAACGCTGTCCACTTGCCCTTGAGAGGAGGTCCATCATTAGCCCGAAGTTCACCAATTAGGCTAGACCGGCAAACCAGTGAGGCCAGGATCCTCCTGTCTCTGCCAGCCCGGTTCTGGGATTACAAGCATAAACCACCCCACCTGGCATTTCCCACTCAGATTCTGAGGGCCAAACTCAGGTTCTCATGTTTTCAAGGCAAGATCTTTACCAACTGGGCTGTCCCCCTGCCCCAGGAATTCCATTTGTAAGCCTCATTTTCCAAATGAGCAGATAGAGGCTCCCTGATTTACTCAAGGTCATAGACAGAAGAGAATCGAACCAGAATCAAACCTGATGCTGTCTGGCTTCTCTGTCTCTGGGCAGAATGAGGAGAGAGGGCCTGACTCACCCTCCTCCCACGACCAGTGCCTCCCTCTCTAGAGAAATCTGAGTTTTACAGTACCCGGTAGGTCTCTGAGGAGGCAGTGTGATTTAAAAATCAATGCTGCTCATTTCAGGCCTCGTAGCTGCTGGCTAGAATTGATCTTAAGGGAAATCTGCTTTATTGGGAGAGAGGAGCACATTATGTTAAATTAGGAGAAATAAAATATATGGAATCAATGAATTCTGGGGAAAGTTGGGAGAAACAGACAAGATGAGGACAAAAGAGTGTGTGTCAAGAACGCAGGAAATGTAGGTCAGGCGCAGCCACAGGCTTAGGGGAGATGGGACCAAGCTGTCCATTCCTGGCCTGGCACTGCAGTGAGTTCCTTAAGAAACACAGTAAATATGAAGGAGAGGTGAGGCCCATGCCGGAGGACTCTAATGTGAGAAAGCAGGCATTGGAAGACACTCATGCAGTGGACAAAGACAAGGTTATAAGCAGGTGGCCCTGGGCTGTAATTAGAAGTGACTGACTTTAGTGTGGGTAGTGGTGTCCTCTCTGTGTGCACACTCCTGCTTGACACAATGCTCCTGGCTAAGGGATGTTGACCATAGGCCTAGCTAATCCTTGACTGTCCTGATAAATGACCCCAGCTCCCCAGTAATCATCCAGGATAGCCACCTGGGATTAAAGAAAGTCTCAGTTTCTGTGATGGAGATCCCCAAAAAGCAATTAACTGCAAAGACAGAACCCACCTTGGGCACCAACTAAAGATCTGAATTCGGAATCTTGCCTTTCTTGGCCTCCCTGTCTTTCCACGTTCCCCCACCCCCACCCCAACAATTTTTTTTTCTCTGTAACCGAAGCTGGTCTTGAAACCATGACTATCCTCCTGTCTCAGCCCCCGAGTGCTGGGATTCTGGTTGTAAGCCACCAACCATACCAGGCTTGCCCTCTATTTCTTTGCTTCAAAGCTAGTCCTATCGAGCTCAACTCAGTCTCCTCCTGAAGGGGGCAGCTCTCCCTTGCCAAGGCATCCACTTGAAGTTCTGCATGCTTTGTGTGGTCCCGCTTCTCCTCATTCGGCAGTGAGGCAAACCAAGCCTGAGGAAGTAAGCCCAAGTGATGTCTACCAAAGCTTGTCAGAGATTTCTATCTCAATAGCTTGTCCTTGGTTTCCCCATATCCCTCCACTCCCAGGGATGGGGAATACGTGGTCAGAAGAATCACTTGGGGACAGAGGACGATAAGCTCTTATGTAAAGCTTGGTCACTGTTTTCTCACTAGGGTGTCTCCTCAGCAGCAGGGAGAGGATGCTGTGGAGGTGAGGAGATGAAGAGGTCAGGTGATTTGGCCTAGCATGTGTGGCCCGGAGGTGGTGGGTGAATGCGGATCCTAAGTACTGTGCCTCTGCCTTACACTGTCTCTATGTTGAAGGATGAATTTTTGTAGTTCCATTGCACGCTTGTTAATGGGCTTCCCGGTAGCCCTGGACAAGTGTCCCTCTCAAGGGTGTGGGAGTCCCAAGACAACATGACAGGGTTTCTTTGTGTAACCCTGGCTATTCTGGAACTCTCTCTATAGACCAGGCTGGCCTTGAAGTCAGAGATCTGCCTGCCTCTGCCTCCCCAGTGCTGTGATTAAAGGTGTGTGCCACACCGCCTGGCTATAAAATCACTTAAAAAAAAAATGAATGAGCTTGCTGGGCGATGGTGGTGAATGCTTTTAATCCCAGCACTCGGGAGGCAGAGGCAGGCAGATCTCTGTGAGTTCGAGGCCAGCCTGGTCTACAAGAGCTAGTTCCAGGACAGGCTCCAAAGCTACAGAGAAACCCTGTCTCAAAAAACCAAAAAAAAAAAAAAACCAAAAAGAAAGAAAAATGAATGAACTTTATAAAATCATGTATCTTGAGATGGATTGAGAAAATGAAAGCCAGTATGCCAGCATCCATATTTTTACACCTGATTTTCTAAAGAGTGCGTAGAAACTGTCCCCGGATTCCCTCCCTGCCAGCAGGAGAGGGATCCTCTTCCAAGAATACCACACAGTTCAGTCTGCCCCAGTTCTCTGGCTGAAGCCAGAAGCTATGGTCGTAGGTGCTTGGCAACCTTTGATGAGTCCTTGATGGTGGTGGCAGTGTTGGGAACTGGAGTTCTAGTGTCCCCAGGATCAGAGCAGCTCAGTCTAGGGTGAGACACTCAGGATGTACCTTCAGTCTTGCTCCCTCCCCAGCCTCACACCTGTCCCCACTCACCAGCCAGCAGCAGCAGGCCACACAGCAGGGCGAGTCTCATGATTCCTGCACAGAGCGAGAGCAGCAGCTGACAGAAGTCCCCTGCCACGTAGATGGTCCCTTATATTAGGTCCTCCCACCCATCCTACCCAAGCCTTGCCAGATCCTGCAGAATCGACCCATGTGCCTCTCGCTTCCTCTTTTCTATGACTCTGGGGTTGAATCACTTTTTTTTTTTGACTTATTGGGGTCGCCACCAGGTTTTTGATAAAAAGGAAACATGTATCTAGAATGGGAGATTTGGCAAGCGCCTTCAGGGTCTAGGGGATGGACCCCAAGGCCTTGGATAAGCTAGGCAAACACTTTATCACTGAGCCACAACCCCAGCCCCATGGCCCAAGATTTGAGAAACACACAGCCTGAAATGCAGGATCATCTGCAAAAACAGGAAACATGGTTAGCATTTTGGTTTATGTCCTTGTGGGGTACTGTTTTGTATGTATGTATGTATGTATGTATCTATCTATCTATCTATCTATCTATCTATCTATCTATCTATCTATCTATCTACTTATCATCTATATCAAAAATCTATTATTCATCTGAAATCATAAATAATATCCATCTAATATCGAATAATAAACCTAATAGCATAAAAATCATAATATCACGAATATCAATAATCTATCATCTGCCATCTATGTAATCTATTATGTTTGTCTATCTATTGCCAATCAATATAACATTCATCATCTTTCTAATCTATCATCTATCATTCTATCTACTTACCTATTATCTGTCTATTACATGTCTATGTATATACCCTTTTTATTTTTCTGCCTCCATATTTTCACTATACCAAACTAGGAGAATGTTGCATGCGGCACTTTGTATAGTTAGTCCCCACCCCACCCCAGACAAGTTCTCGTATAAACTAGGCTGGCTTCAAACTCTTCATTTAGTCAAAGATGACCTTGAATTCCCCATCCTCCTCCACCTCCCAAGTTCTAGAATTACAGCTGTGTGCCATCATGTCCAGTTTGTGTGGCTCCACGCTTGGCACCCAGGGCCTCATATATTCAAGGCCAGCACTCCGCCAGTTGAGCCCCAGCCCCAGCCTGAGTCTTTCCTTCCACTTCCTGATGTGAGCTGAACATGTTTCTATGTTGTCGAGCATTCTTTAGAAGGTGGTTTCGGGAAGCGGCTTCACACTTTACCACTGTCCTGGCTGCATAATGAGTCTCTTACAGAGGGACACACAGGTTGTTGACTGTATTTTATCATTCAGTTCAGCAAAGGAGATGTCCTGGTATCCCAGCTGATGCCCAACGATTGCCTCACGTGGGTTCGCTGACTCAAAGAACACCCACGATTAGAAGGCCATTGACCTGTGTTGACAGCTTAGCCTGCAGACGATCTGTCCCAGTTGACTCGAGAGAATCCCAGTGTGACAAATGACACGAGGGTGAAGCTGTTGCCTCAAGTACACACCCGGGAACTTCGTCCATCAACAGCAGAGATGGGGTCTTCCATGCTTATAGGTGACCGTTGGAGACAGAATGCCCAGGATGACCTTCTTGCTCCTGGTTAATCAGTTCATTCAAAAATTGTGACAGCAGGTTCCCTCCCTCCCTCCCTCCCTTTCTTCTTTCTTCTTTCCTTTGTTTTAGAGTCTGACTCTGTGGTCCAGTCCGGTTTCACAGTTGTGGTCCCTCTGCCTCGCCCTCACGAGTGTGAGGATTACAGACCACTCTACCGACGGCCTTTTTGTTTCTTAACTCAATAAACCAACAAATATTCATTTGTGAGAAAGCCATGTACATGTGAAGTAATTAGTCAGGCACGGTGCCTTATGCGGTTCATCCCAGCACTTGGGAGGCTGAGGCAGGAGGATGACTGCAAGTTCAAAGCCAGTCTGGCTTGAGCATAGAGAGCTCAAGGCTGCTGGGCCACCAAAAATTCTCTTGAAAGCAGAACAAAATAAAACAAAATGCCCCTCACCCAGTAATAATTTCTGAAAAGGGGAAAACGACTTAACAGCAGACAAACCAGAGGATTCTGGCATCTTCTCCTTTGTATAAGTCACTTAGAGGAGGGGTGATTGGCATTCAGTAAGTTTTAGGAAATGTAATATTTAACCTGATGGGTGTGGGATGAGCGTTCCTGTGAAACTGTCACTCCTGTGGAGGCTGCAGACATGCCCGTGGCCTCCAGGGTTTTCTGTGACCAGCTGGCTCTTGGCAGGTCTCCACCTGCTCAATACTAGGCCCGTGTTCCTGCCCACATGCCTCTTTAACCGAAAGCAACCTTCTAGATCGGGGTTCTTGATAGGGCCTGTGTCCACCTCCCCCTTCTGACCTGTCTTGGGCAAGAGGCGCAGTAGCTGGGTCCGGCAGCTCTCTGTTGCTCGCAGAAGGCCACAAACAGAGATGAAAAACCCCTGCCTCACTGTGGCCCCGATACACTTACATTTAGCAGAGCCAGGGCACACCTGACAGAGAGACCTCACTCAGGTTCTAGTTCTTTCTTTTGCCTGGTCTGGGGCCCTGGAAAAAGATTTTGCCTCCATGAAGTTTGGTATCCCCGTTTGCAAACCAGGGCCAAGGGTTCCTCGCCGTTGTGATTGCTGGGAGATTTTTGAGGTACGTTGGTCAAAGCAGACCACACTTGGCCACCCAGTGAAGGACGCCTCGACAGAAAGTCGTGCGTGCGTGGGTGGTGGAGCTACGTGGAGTGAGAGAGGGCTCAGGAGACGGGATTGATTCAAATGCAGGGTTAAAGAGCCTGGCCTTGCCATTGTCCCAGCAGCTCAACCTGGAGCAGGTCAATTTGCTCTGCCGCTTTGGTCCTGTGTGAGAAAACTTGAGGATGGTACCCATGGAATAGGAGTGTTGCAAGGCGTAGAGTCCACACAGTCTAGAAAGCACCTCCATTAGCTCATGCTTGGCCCTCTTATGGAGATATTGAGAAATGAGGGGGCTTTAAGAGGTGGGGCACGGCATCATGGTGCACATTTGTAATCTCAGTACCAGGGAGGCAGAGGCTTAATACATGTTTGAGGCCAGTCTAGTCTATATAGCAAGGTCTAGGCTAGCATGGGCTATATAGCAAGACCTATTTCAAAAGCAAAACAAAAAGAGGTGAAGCCTAGTGGGAGGCCATTATCACCCCTCCCTGTCTCTGGCTGCCTATCTTGCTGAGCTATCTCTCCCTCTCACAGCTACGCCTCCAGACTCCTTCACAGCACCAACAACTGAGGTGTGACTCAACCCAAGAAGGCCTTCATCATGGAACAATCCGCAGAGCCACCTAGTCTAGGACTTGTAGTCTTCTGGAGTGTGAGCTGCACTCACCTCTTTTTTTTTATAAAGGGTCTAGCCTCGGGTCTTTCATTTCAGTCACAACAAATAAACTAGTCTGGGACATGAACAGACTTTGGTCCACAGCTAGAGGTAAATAAATGTTAGCCAAGGTTATCCCCCTCATCAGCATCATCTTCTTCATCCTCACTGCTTAAGGTACCCAGAATAAACAGTTTATCTCCTCTTCGGCGATGTTTAATCTACTGTTAATCTTATCTGATGTCTGTCTTAGTTCAATACATTTTACCCTATATATAAACTTATCCAGGTCTATTTTTTTAGACCTTCTATGTTTTCCACCATGTTTAAGCTTTCCTTTATCTTTAGAAGCAGACAGGGTTTAGTTGGAAACTTCAGCACTGCCATGTGGGTCACTTCAGAGGCTTTGTCTGCGGTTTGATGGTTTCTCTAGAGTAGAGTTTTAGAAGGTGAGCCGGTAGAATCAGATATGTGAAGGTCTCGGGGAGACATCTGCATGGTTTTAGCAACCCCTCCACTGCTTCCGCTCCAGGCAAAGTGCCCTTGGGTGTCGGGAAGGCCCTGGCTTGCTTCCCTGGTCACAAATGGGGAAGACTGTTGCTAAGACCATTAGAGCACAGCCCAGCACACTGTCCAGCTGGTTGGTGGAAGGAAAGAGGAAGGACTTTGGCTGTCAGAGACAAGGCTCTACAACAACAGCTTCCAGTGGGGGCTGTGAGGTGGCTCCATCATGAAAGGGCTTGTCATTTAAGCTTGGGAATTTGAGTTTAATCCCCAAACACCCATGTTAAAAAGTCAGGCCCGGTGGTACACACCTGTAATGTCAGTGCTGGGGAGATGGGCTTGTTGGCTGGCCAGCCCAGCACAAAATGAGAGCTCCGGGTTCCGTGAGAGATGCCATCTCAAAAGAAGAGGTAGAGACTGATTGGGGAAGGTACCTGATGTCAAATTCTGACTTCCACACACACACTAACTTGTAACACACAAAATGAGAAAAGAAAAAAACAAATAAAAAAAGTTACCATTGTCCAGCCCTTCCGTCTCACCAAACATTGTACTGTTTCTGAATTTAACTCTCACAACCACATCAGGGAAAAAAAGAACCATTATTCCCATCTCACAGAGAAACTGAGACTCAGGTTCGGAACTGTTGTGCACAGTCACCCAGCGAGTACACGGCAAAGTTGGGGTTAGCACACAAGTCTGCTAGGGCCCCCTCACGATGGGTGTTTAACGTGTCCTGCAGGAGTGTGGTGCAAACAGGCATGTGTCATGGCATGGAGGAGGCTCCTGACCCTCCCAGCAAGCACATGGGGCAGAAACAGGAAGAGCCAGCCAAGGTAGGACACAGCTACCTCCATCTATCCACTGCGCAGAGCAAAGGGTTCTTCTCCTAAGATCCTCCCATGGGGTGAAATCATGTCCTCCAGCCAGGGTCAGAGCCTTTCCCTCCCTGTAGAGCTCCATCTGCCACACAGTCCCACTGACTCAATCTGTCCCCAACAAAAGCCTCTGGAACGGTGTCAGAAGTACCAATCCAAGAAACACAGCAGGCACAAACACTGTAGAGGCCACTGCAGCTGGGCTCCCTGGGGTGGGGCAGAGCTCAGATGAGGGAGGCTGAGTCCGTCTCCGGTGGGAGTGTGATGGTATCATCTATCCACACCAAGCAGAGCCCAAGGAAGCAGTTCAAGCCGCAGGAGCTAGTCGCATGGCTGTCACTGTGGCACGCATAGGCCTGCGTCCGCCCAGCCACTCGCTAAGACACCACCAGGTCAGTGAATCACAACATAGGGACCCGATGAGCCTCCCAAATGTAAGGACAGGAAAGAGGGTAGCTCTGGGGCAGGGGTGGGGCAGGGAGTGGTGGAGAGACTCCAGCACTACGGTATTCCAGAACTGTCCAGGTAATCTGCACTTGCATGAATCAGGATGACAGTGGCCCACAGGTGTGTGTGGTGACTTCTCAAGGGGTTACCAGAGGTGCTTGGAGGTGCTGCAGGCGTTGTGTCTGTAGTGCCTGGGGATGTGGGTGATCACATTGTCAAAACTCATAAAACAATGGTGGTTTGTGCTTCCCCCACACATGTGTTTCCTGTACATCTGAATAATAACAACGACTGAAAAACAAGTGGGTTGGGGGAAGTGGTTTCGGAGAGATGGCTTAGTCAGCAGGATTCTTGTACAAGCACGGGGGCCTGAGTTTGGATTTCCAGCACCTGCATGAAAACCAAGTCTAGTGGCTGCATGTGTAATGCCAGCCACGGGAAGGTGGAGACAGGGAGATCCCTGAGGCTTGCTGGACAGCCAGCCTAGCCTAATGGGTGAGCCTCCATGTGTG
>JAQHUG010000134.1:623191-647841 GCA_028555095.1 Dicrostonyx torquatus
CATTCTTTTGTTGTTGTTATTGGTGGTTATTTGTTTGTTCTTTGAGGCAGTGTCTCTCCATGTAGCCCAGGCTGGCCTCAAACTCTGGGGCATCTGCCTGCTTCTGCCTACTGAGCGTGCGATTAGGTACGTGTGTTATCAGGTCCAGGGACAGATACATCCGTTGTGGCTTTAATGTGTTTTTATTTCTTTTTGTGCCTCCCCAGTCCCTCTCTCTCTTTACCTTACTAAATGCCCCCACTGCTGCCCACCTCCGGCCAACCCCAGTGCAGTGCTGAACAGACCCAGTGTGTGGACATCCTTGACCCTTTCCCAGCAGGGGACATTCAGTTTTTCAGCCTCAAGCGTGACTTTGGTTGTGGTTTATAGTTCAAGGTGAACTAGATCTCAATTATCTGACTTTTAGATTTGTTCTTGCTAAGAATGAAGGCTGATTTTTGTCCCATGGTGTCTCCTGGTTGGTTTGATTGCATCTGAGGCATTTATACGTTTTATTTTTAAGCCTGTTAATGTGGTATAATACCCGTGGGTTCTATTCTAGTGTAAAAATCAAACTTTCATTCCTCGGTTAAAGCCAACGTGGCTATGGTTTGTTTCTTTGTTTATATATTATTATAGACTCTGTCTGTGTTCAGGAGGTCATTGGTCTGCACTCTTCCTTTGGGGGTGCTGTTAGCAGCTTTGGTATCAGAATGGATGTGGCTCCATAGGGTAAATTCAGCATTTCTTCATGTTACGCCAGCAGGAACGCCTGTAAGTCCTTGTTCTGGCCAGAATGGTGTTCCCTCGAAATTCAAGCCCCTTGAACACTTTAGCCCAGTGCCTCAGAATGTATCTATTTTTGCAAAGATCATCCTCAAAGAGGTGATTAGATTAAATGAGACTAACCTACTTGATCGTCCATAAGACACGAGTAACAAAGCCACCCTCAGTGTCTCTTTGCCTCCATCTTTGGGAATAGCTTAGGTTTGTATGTGGGGTTGCTCTCCCACAAGTGGAATTTCTGGGCAGACCAGTTTATTATTCACTATTGAGTTCTTGGAGCTTGGAAGAGGCAGGTGGGAGTGGAGGAGCCCGCCCCTCCCCGGGGAGGATTGGGGCTGTCTGAAGACCTGCCTGACTTGCATCTCCACTCAAATTTTAGGGGACAAAGTGGCTTCCTGAGGTTCTAGGTCTTGGCTTTGGCCTAAATGCAGGCACTCCCCAGCTCCTGCAGGCTGTATTTGTTGTTGTTTTTGTAGGCCAGTGATTTTCCTGAGAGATGGATGCAAATGAGGAGGTAGAATTAGAACCCGGATGCCCTGCAGACACAGAGAGCAACACCAGCCTTGCCACAGCTTTTCTGAAGCCCGTGTCACAGGGGCAAACCTTGGGGCTCACTGAGAAAATGAGGTCCCCAGAACTCCAGGATTCCCAGGCATGTCGAGAGCCACAAACCAAAACATGCAGGTACCAGCAAAGGGACGCATCTGCAAATACAAATTAAAGCCTTCCTGTGTGTGGATGAGTGATGGTAGGCTGTGAGGGACTTCCTGGGGACACAGACAGGAAATTGGGCAGGAGTGGAGGGGGTGAGGGACAGTGAATGACACCTGAGATAGGGTCATGGGCTTGGGACAGCCAGAAGAGGAAGTCTGAAAAGCCTGAGGGGGAAGAGAAGCTTGTGGGGGAGTAGGAAGTGAGAGGATACAGGGGGAATGGGAGGAAAGGGGGATGTGGGGACAGGGCATCCTTTTCAGACTCTTGTCAACAGGATTGGAAACACTGGATGCAGATGTGAGGATGAGGGGATAATTGGAAGTACCAGAATCCAACAGGCCTCTTTTCCCATCATCCCCGACGCCCCCCACCTGCTGCACCCCTTACCCCATTCACCCGAGTCCCTTGTCTTTAAAACAGAACCCGGTGCATGCCTCATAGCGCAGGTGACATAGGTACTTACAATCCTCATCCCTGGAAGGAGGCCTTGGTACCCTGACTCCATAGCTGAGGGGGGGCACAGAGCAGGGAAGGAAGCCCAGTGACCAAGGTCTCAGCCCTGGGTCGTTGGTGCCTGCTCAGTCTGCTCAGGTGGCTCCCAGAGCCCTCCCTTCTTTCCCGATTGCATAAGGAAGATGGTAATGACAGGGACCAGCCCCGCACACCCCACTCCCTAAACACAGGCAACTGATGCTAACACCCAGACTCATCGGGTCCTCTACCACCCTGGTACCATCTGGGTACAGATAATAATTTTCAAAGACATTTTTGGGGTGGGTCAATTTAGGAGTGAGGTAGGAGGGGCTGTTGCTGGGCCCACGGTGCTGTTTGAAGCCGTGGGCTGTGTTAGACAGCTGAGGCACTGAATGTGGTCTCTACCCACAAGAACAGGTTAAAAAGAGCCCCGAGAGGATTCTTAACACTGCAGGAGAGTTGGGTGCATGAGTTGAGCTCCCCACTCTCACCCCAGGGAAGTCTGGGGAAGATGGCCGTCAACACACAGATGCACAGATAGGTACGTGTCACACAAAATCCCCTGACCAATAAGAGCCTCCGTCACTGGGCCAGACTTGGGCTCCTTACAACTTTCTTCTTAGGCAGGCATTGGTGGTTAGCCTGCTTTGGGGGTCTCTGTGGTGTTCACAGTTAGCTACAGTCTTATTAGCACGGTTCAACAGCTGTCCCTCTCTGACAGCCATTGATCAGCCTGAGGTAATGCCTGATCCCTGCTGTTTGAGACATTGTCCAGTCAGCTTAGCAGAGCCTCTGCCCTGCCGGGTCCTCGTGATGACGTATTCACATGTCTTTGCCTTGTTGATTGTGCCTTTTTTCCCTTTTAAAATATTTTTATTTTAAAAATACATTATGTGTATGTGCTGAGTACATGTATGTGCATTACATGCTCTCAGGATCCTGCAAAGATCAGAAGAGGCATCAGATCCCCAGGGACTGGGGTTACAGATGGTCGTGAGCCACCGTGTGGGTTCTGGGAACCGAACCCGAGTCCTCTGCAAGGGCAATAAGTGCTTTTTGACTATGGAGCCATTTCTCTAGGCCCGACTTATTTTTATTTTACGTGTATGAATGCCTAGCCTGCATGGATGTGCCTGTACCACTCGCATGCCTGGTGCCTGAAGAAGCAGAATAAGGCACCAGAACCCATGAAATGGGAGTGACGGGCAGCTGTGAGCTGCAGTGTCAGTGCTGGGAACTGAACCCAGCTCTCCTGCAAGAGCATCGAGTGCTCTCAACCACTGAGGTAACACTCCAGCCCTTCTCTCTTCCTCCCTTTTCCCATTCAGATTCATATGTTGCCCAGGGTAGCCTAAAACCTGCCATGTAGCTGAGGATGGACTTGAACTCCTCCTGCCTCCATCTCCCAAGAGCCAGGATTACAGGCATGTGCCACCACAACTGGGTTTCTGATGTGGTTGGATCTGGACCTTCTGCACTCTGGCCTTCTTAACCCTCTTTGCTTTGTATCTGGAACTGAGTCCAGTCTCTCTTGCTCTCTCTAACGCCCTGGTCCCTACAGGAAGGTCCCTTGAAGAAAGCGCCTCTTGCTTTTCTTTGGCTAGTGTTGTTGGATAACATTTTCCTTAGCATCTTCCGGCTGGGGATGGAGAGAGCTTCAGCCTGGCTTCAGGTACAGGGGGTGGGGCTGATTCTGGGTGGCTGTACCCCACTCCCAAGCCCAGAGGTGGGCAGGCTGATGTGTGGACTGGGGATTTTACCAGCCTGGTGTGGGAAGGGCTGTGACAACAGGAGGGAAGAGGTGGAGCCAGTCTTTTCTAGGACACCTGTCACCTGCCTTCTGCCCAGGGGCATTGCCCCAGCACTACCCTGCTAGTGTGAGTGGCAGCAGCGTGAAGCTGGGGCCTGTTCTTCAGAGACTTCCGGGCATATCAAAGACCTTTAAAGCCCTATGTCTCTGGCCTCCCCAAATCCAAGACATGACAGATGGGGCACAGGCCAACCCCAAAGGGTTCAGGAAGAAGGTGCTGGTTAAACACACAACTGGATGGAAGAGGCCAAGCCTCAGGGCCTCCTCTCCTTTTAGAACCTCCAGGTAAGTGCTTGTTGCCCTGGAACAGAACATTCCATGCAGAAGGGCAGGGAGACGGGGAGGGGTTCCGGTTCCGCTCCTGGAGTCAGTTCCTCAGGAAGGAGAGCCGAGTTTCTGCATGTTGAGCAGAAGCGTGCCAACTGCATTCTGGTGCTAGAAGGATCTCTGGGATTTATTTAGTCAGCTTCAATCTGTTCTTGGAGCCTAGAGAGACTGAGAGATCTGCCCGCGGTCCCTCAGCACTTACCAAGCTGAATCTAGAATCCAGTGACCTGGGTCTCTTAGTTTTATGTTTTAAGATCTGACTGCCAGGTGGGGTTCCATGACTCAGGTTCTACCATTTCTTGGAGTATGGACTCAAGTGAGTTGAATCTGGTGTGGGACAACGACTTCCCGTCTTAGAGCTGAGAGTACGGTGCGGGCGGTGGAGGAGATTGGTTCTGGTGGCTTTGCCACCCTGGGGTGGGTGTGTTCCTCCCAGGAGATGCAGGCCAGGTAGGGAGGTGCTGATCACAGGGCTGGGTGACAGCAATTAGGGCAAGAGAAAGCATGGGTGGTGTCTTGGATGAGACCCGGCTACACGTAGCTGGGGAGGAGGAATTCAGGTTGGGCTTTGCTCTCTCTTAGGTCCAGCCTGGGTATGAAGAAATTCTTTGCCATCGCAGTCCTGGCCGGCAGTGGTGAGCATGGCTCCCAGGAGACCTTTCTGACCCCCTCTCCCTCCCCCAGCCTTTCCCTAGAAATGTGGGCCTCCTGTGTGGTTCTACTGGCAGGCTGTTTCTTCCTCTCCACTTCCCTGTCTAGGCTCCAACCTCTCCCCTCTGGGGCTGTTTAGTTCTGGACACCTGTAAACAAGCCAGAAGACTTCTTTAATGAGCTATGCCGAGCAGGTGCGGGGAGCTGAGCAAGCCTCGTAAACTCGTAGTGTTTGCCATCATTGTGGACCTGAGCATATGTATTAGTGGCTTTCCGTGCTGGCAGGAGTTAATGAGTTTGTGTGTAGCTAGATGCGTGTCTGTGCATGAGTGTAGGTGTGTCTGCGCATACACGATGTCTTATGCCCCACATGTCAGTAAAATATGGCTCATGCCTGGCACCTAGGTGTACACTTGTGTTCATTGTGATGTGTGTGTGGGGTGTGTGTGTGTGTGTGTGTGTGTGTGTGTGTGTGTGAAGTGGGGAGTTTAAGGGAGTGTTTGTCTATCTCAAGCATAATCATGCATGTTTCTTACTCATCCTATGAGAGCTGATGGTTGGGGACCCAGCAGCCTGGTGTTGCATATATCCTATCCCCAGGGTAAAATGCCTGCAGGGGAGGAGGCAGCCAGGGCCTTACAGTGGCAAATGGGTACCTCAAGGTCCTTTGTGGGGGGTCTATTTAGCCTCCAACTTTCCAATCCTAAGCTTCCTGTCTCTCAGAACATTTTCTTGTCCGTGGAGGAAGGGGCGAAGGGAGGATGTGGGGATGGGATGCCTAACTCCAGGTGCGGATGGAGAGACCAGTGGAGGTTGTTATATGCGTGGCTTAGCATCCAGCTAAGGAACAGACAAGGCTCCTGCCTGAACTCTGCTACTCCCGGCCTGTGCTACCTGGGCAAGCCTTTCCCCTTCTGAGCCTTTGTTTTCTCACCCCATAAATGGGGATAAAACCTCCCTCCTACTGGTGGGTGGGGAAGTGGCTTCACCCAGGTAGGGCCTGCAGACCCCAGGCTCATGGCACTGACTCAGCACAGATGGCTCAGAGAGCCCCACACCCTACAGGGGACAGGAGGGGGAAAGCAGTTCAGAGAAGCAAGAAGGATGAATGGCTGGAGGGCCTGGCCGCTGTCAGGAAGCTGATCTGCTCCTTTGCATTATTGCTTGCTCCGTGTGTGCACTGTCTGAGATGCACCAACTCCAGGATGCTGGCAGGGACCCTGCTCCCCTTCAGTTGCAGAGGTCAGAAAGGGAGCAGAAAGAACCCAATTCTTGTAACTCATGACAGTTGTGGCACTCAGGATGACCTCTTGGGGAAGTGGTCTCTGATCTCATTAAGTTGCCCAGGCTGTCCCTGAATCCAGTCTACAGCCCTGGCAGTCCTTGCAAGTTCAATCCTCCTGCCTCAGAGAAAGTCCTGAGTAGCTGGAATGTAACCACCAAACAGGACTGAAATGCAATCCTGACTTTTAGGATTTTCACCTTAGTGTGAGTTTAGCAGGGGCCACTGGAAGCCAAGCACCTGAGGCAGAGGGTGTGGCTGAGGTTCCATCCCTGACTGGCTCTAGGCTCTCCAACCATCACATGACAATGTGACCCTAGGCAAGTTACTCAGGGCTCCAGCCTCAATTTGCTTATCTGTAAAACTGTGATAATGACTTCACAATGAGTTAACAAATTGAAGGCTTTAGGAGGCTGCCTGGTCTGTGGCTGAATGAACCAGATTCGGTCCTCCCAGCTGTAGGGCTCTGTGCTGGGAGTGGGACCGCCCCAGGGTACTACCCTCTCTTCCCTGCACCCCTTCCCCATCCCATTCTCTTGGCTCTGAGTCTTGGCTCTGAGGAGTCACTCCCTGCTTCTCTTGTAGTTGTGTCTGTCGCCCACGGCAGCCTGTTGAACCTGAAGTTCATGGTGGAAGCTATCACCCACAAAAACGCCATCCTGTCCTTTGTGGGCTACGGCTGTTACTGCGGGCTAGGGGGGCGCGGCAAGCCCATGGATGAGGTGGACTGGTAGGTTCTGGAGGACTCCTGTGGGGAGAGATGGGGGCAGCCCATGGACAGACTGAGGAGGAAGGGCCAGGAACCCCATTTTTACCTTCTTAAGATGCTTTCTGTTGTCCGTATTAGAATGGCTTGATCCCACAAACAAACAAGGAGGTACTGGTCTCATGGTTGATGCTCCACAATGGCAAGGGACACTGTGGACATCCACCCTATTAGTCCATGCTTCCTCCCTCAGACCAAGAGACCCTGGAAGTCATGGCCTCTGCTCTTTCCCAGCAGCAGCCAACACCAAGTCTGGCATCACAGAGAGCTGGCAGTTGGCTTCACTCTTGTAGAAGAGGAGGGGATGACCACTCTGCATTTGCTTCCCATCTTTCATGACCCAGTACCTATTTAGCACCCCAGACCTTCTTCCCTCCTTGGCCATCCAGCACAGTAAAAGGCTCTGCATGAGCCTGAGTTACTTCCTATGGTTTTAAAGTAAGGGCTTCCTGTCCACCCTCCCTCCCTGACCTGATAGCTGGGACACCTGACTCCAATTGCAGCTCCACTCTGGGCTCCAGTGTAGGGAGGGAGCCGAGAGCCCTGATGATAGGACAAAGAGGTAGGATCAAGGACAAGAATATAGGATGCCAGTGCCAGCTCTGCTCTACTGTGTGACCTTGGGCGTGTAACTACCCCTCACTGGACTGCAGTTTGAAGGGCAGACTGTGAGGGACTGAAACAGACAATCCAAGGCCTCCACTTGGTTTGGGGGGCTGCCTGTCTGCATCTGTCTGCTCATCTCTACCCCCCTCAGGTGCTGTCACGCCCATGACTGTTGCTATCAGAAGCTCTTTGACCAAGGCTGCCGCCCCTATGTGGACCACTATGACCACAGAATTGAGAATGACACTGTGATTGTCTGCAGTGAGTCCCTCCCTTGACACCCTAGCTAGGAACGGGACCTTGGGGGTGAGTGTGGGGACCCAAAGACAAATCCAGGATACCCCACTAAGTTTGGATTTCAGGCAATCAATAAAACATTTTTGGGATAAAGATATCCCAAATGAGACACACTGACACTAAAAGCTAACCGTTGGCTTCTAATTAGTCTTAGCATAAAAGGAAGAATTAGACTAGTTATTAATTTGGCATGAATTTGAGTAAGAACTACCTTTTGCTACTTGGCCTTTACCAATCTCTCCTTAGGAGAGTGGGGGCTTGCCCTCCTTCCACTGAAGGGAGGAGTCTGGGAAAGCAGGATGTACTGGTAGGGTTGGGTAAAATCTGCCCCTCTTTTCTTTCTTCCTAATTTTGTTGATTTTTATTTATGTGTACGTATACCTGCTTCTCTGTAAGTGCACAGTGTGAGTGCATGTGCCTGTAGCGGTCAGAAGAGGGTGTTGGGTCCCCTGGAACTGGAGTCATAGGTGCTGTGAGCCACTTGATGTGGGTGCTGAGAACTGAATCTGGGTTCTCTGCATTAGCAGCCAGTGCTCTTAACAGCTGAGTCATGCAATCCGAGGTTTTTCTGTCCCGCCCCATCCCACAGTCACTTTTAAATCATCACTCAGAGGCTTGTCTTAATTATAAATGTTTGGCAGATAACTCAGGCTTATTAAAACTAGCTCTCACATTAAACTAACCCATTTCAATTCATCTATGTATCACCACGTGGCTGTGGCTTTATCAGCCCACTGGCATCTTGTTTCTTGGGCAGCTGGCTTGCATCACCTGAACTCCACCCCTCCTCCTTTGAGTCCTCAGTTTGATTGTTCTGCCTAACTTTATCCTGCCTGGCTATTGGTCAAACAGCTTTTATTATTAACCAATGGGGACAATACACAGTGTATAGAAGCATCCCATAGCAGAACCATCTCTCCAGTCCCCCATCCCTCTTTCTTAGCCTCAGTTGTCCCAATTGCCCAGAATTTCTCCAGTTTTACCCTGTGCTAGGGTCACTCACAGGCTGTGGGGTACCAACCCAGAGCAGGGCACCCTAAAAGCCAGGTGGGAGAAGACTTATGGACTTGAAGTCATTCCTCCAAGGTCACCGGGTTCCTAGAGCCCCTTCCTCTCTTGTCTTGCTATCACCCATAGCCTACTCCTTCTTTCCACGACAGGTGAACTCAATGAGACAGAGTGTGACAAGCAGACGTGCGAGTGTGACAAGAACTTGACTCTGTGTCTCAAGGACCAGCCGTACAGGGACAGGCACCGAGGCTACCTCAATGTCTATTGCCAGGGTCCTACACCCAACTGCAGCATCTATGACCCGTACCCGGAGGAAGTCACCTGTGGATATGGCTTCCCATCGACCCCTGTCTCAACCTAGCCCGGCTGAGGTCTGAAAGAAAAGAGGGTGGAGGGTCTGACTGGGGTCTACATCGGATGTGTGGGGCAACATAGGGCCCAGTGCTGTCTTGGGGCTCCCTCCAAGGACTGTAGTAAGCTCAGAAAACTCTAGAAGGCCAGGGCTTGTCCATGGCCATCATTTGGTCATTCTCACATTCAGCAGCTGGGTCAGGTCTTAGCAGGAAACACACGACTTTCTGGGGTCTCTCCTGGATACAGAAGGAAAGGATATGGCCCCAGGTCACCTCCTAGAACCTTTGAGCCCAGCACAGACCTGGAACTACGCTCAGGAAGGTAGAATGCTACGCTGAGGGCTGGGTTCTAGTCATCTCCACAAGATGACTGAAGGAGTCATCTCTTCTATGAGGAGGACAGAGTGGGTGGCCCCATCCAGTCCTCAGCCAACAGGATGTGTCTAGGCCCAAAGCCTGACCTCTGTTACCCAGAGTGCCTCTGGGCAGGCTCCAAGGGCACAGGGACTCCATATACAGAGTAGCTGCACATACAGGAACTGGGAGGAGGTGGTCACACATCCACAGTTCTCCTACCCCTCTGACTCCTGCACAGAAGTGGTGTGTACCCCACTGTGCCCTTACCCACCTAAATTCAGAGTGACAAGCTAGGGGGTACCCAGAGCTCTCACTCCTTATGCAGGGAGAGGCGGATTCGGACTGTCTCTTGGGAACTGAGACTGAGGTTTAGGTGGAAAGGTGGAAGGGAGAAAATCTTACCAGGAGACTGAGAGGAAAACTTGGGTAGGGAGAGGGTGGGGTGGTGAAGAGGGGAGGGGTGGGGAGGTGGGAGCAGGATGTAGCCAAGACCAGTTGCCAGACATGTAGATGGGAATAGCAAGAGAAAGGATGGGACCGGGCTAGTGACACGGAGGGTGTGGTCCCTTGGGTCTGGGGAATCTTGAAGGCTCCTCCTGGCAGGTCACCTTCCCCACTGCCCCCAGCCTGTGTTTCTTCAGGTGTCCCTCTCTCTGTCCCCGGCCTCGCCTTCCATCTCAGGATCAGCAGTGTCTAGCCCTGCCTCATACCTGTCTTGTGCCTTCATCCATGTTAACTCTGAGGACCCAGGGACACCAGACCCACCTGGATGCTGAGAACATTCGCTGGGAAGCTCAGCTTGTGTGGCTACGTGGGACATTGTCACTGGGGAAAGAGAGCCAATCAGGGTGGCGGCAGATGCAGGAAAAGATGTTCATGCAGATGGCAGTGTTGGAAATGGCAACTTTGGGACTATAAGGGGTCATTGCAGGCAAGAGGGATCCTTCTGAAGCTTGCCTCATGCTGGCTGTGGTGTGACATGGTGCACCTGTGAACTGACCGAACTTGCCCCGGCCTTGTGATCTTCCTCCTCTACCCTCTCAGTTCAGTCAACAAGTCTCCCTTCCCTTCCCTGCCTCACTAGCCCCATCCCCAAGCCAGGGGTAGGCCTGCAATGGGTGCCCAGAGAGGTTCCTCCTGAGTTTTTACCTCAGGCTTGTGGGCTCTTCCATGGGCACAAATCTCCTATAGAGAAGGCTGGACCAATGAGACTCTACTACTGTGGAATCCAGGACCTTGTGCCCCAGTCCCCCTCTCCCCACTGCCCCAGTCTCCACAGAATGTCACATCCACTCCTCAGACTAATAAACACTCTCCAGGCTTGGCTGCCACTGCTGGGTCCTTTTTAGGGTTAAGGTGGACACAGAGCTACATTCCTAGGTCTCTAGTTCTGGGGAAGACAGATTTCTTGATATTCCGCAGCTGGCATTGCCTCCTCCTTTCCCTCATCCCCTGCTTGTGGGGAGATGTGGCCCTGTGCAGCTAAAGGCACAGACTGAGACGACAGGAAAGTAATGCCTAGGCCATGGGCAAGGGCAAAGGGACCCTCCACACAATGATGGCAGCCAGTGTGGGCTCAGGATGCTTGTCCTTTCGTGATGATGAGCTGAGGTCCAGAGAGGGACAACAGCTGATCCAAAGTCTCCAAAGTCACAGCTGTGCTCTGAATCCCAAGAATGACATTCAGCTGCCCCCACCCCGTGCCTCCACACTGATGTGTAGCAGAAAGGACTGGCTGAGGTCCAGACACTATCCTCGTCCAGTGTCGTGTCTCTGGTTGTCCCTTCTGTGACGGAGCCCCTGGCCTAAAGGTCACAACTTGATAGGACAGCCAGAGAAACAGCAGCTAAAGCGGGGGCGGAGAGAGGGGAGTCAGAGTGAGCCCGGAAGTCTGGGTCCTCCAGGTTACTAGCTCTGAGGTCAGATGCCTCAGAGGACGTGGAGGAGCGACAGGAAGCCACGGAGCAACCCATGTGTATCCACCTCTTCTCCCTCAAGTTCCTTCAGGAATTCCTGTTTCCTCGTGTGCCCAGTGTCCAGAGCCACGGGTGTTCATCTTCATTTGATTTCTATTGCTGATAAACACCATGACTCACGAGCTACTTGGGGAGGATTGGGTTCATTTGTCTTACACACGCCTTCCACAGTTGGTCATTGAGGGAAATCAGGGCAGGAACTCAAGCATGACCAGAGGCAGGAAGCATAGAAGAAAGCTACTCCCAGTTCCCAGTGGTCTGCTCAGCTTGCTTTCTTATACAGCCTACTCCTGCCTAGGGAATGGCACCACCCACAGCGGGCTGGATCCTCCCACATCAATCATTAACCAAGAAAATGCCCCATAGATATGACCACATGACAATCCGGTGGAAAAAATTTCTCAGTGGAGATCCCTCTTTCCAACTGCAGTGTGTGTAAAGTGGACCCAAAACTAGCCCACCCTGTGTTCCTAAGGGAAGCGGGGAGGAAGTCCCCCAGGGAGGTGAGGCTGACACACACCCACGGGCTCTGTCTCCTGCCTCAGTCCCCAGTGAAGAAGCCTTTCTGCATTACAGACTCAGCTCATTATGAGATCCTGAAAGAAGACAGAGACTGTGTTGATGGTCTGCTGTGTTCCCAGGAGTGGCCCCTGTTCTCCCAGAGCCCGGCCTAGGAGGGGAGGACAGCCCGTAGGACCTAACCTTCCCGCATGATGCCCCGAGACATACCAGCACAGCCGAAGATATTTCAAGTCTGTGGCAGCCGCAGGTGTACCCCAAAGGTCATTAGGGTCGGGCTTGAGTGAGAGGAAGAGCAGGAAGGCCATGATCTTGGGGCAGTGACCTTGGGGTGGCGGGCCTCCTTGCTCCCACAGTCTGCCTCTGCTTGTGACTCCTGGTCAATCTGAGCTCTGAGGTCCTCTATGCTGCTCTCTTACTGACCCAGTCCTTTTGAGCTCTGAAGAACCTGTCATTCCCCCTCGCCCCCTAGTTGCAGATTTGGGGACCCTTTGTTTTTAATGACTGTTTTCTAGAACTTTGGTGACACCTGGTGGACACTATGGCTCATACCCGGCGCTACTCGTGACATCTCAGGGTTCCTCTGCTATGGAACCACCACGGTGGGTCCCTATCCCATAGACAGGTCTCATCCCAGACAGCCAATGTTCCCCTGGAGCAAAAGGACAAATCTCCTCAACCACCTTGTCATGGCCACCAATGTCATGGCCACTCACAGCAAATGTCTGGCCTTCAGGCAAAGACTGTGGACTAGGTACCACACAGCTCAGTCACTGACTGGCCACATGGCCCTGGGCAAGTCACGTCACTCCCTGAGCCTCACCTCTCCGCACTCACTCTGTGACACAGATGTCTGGGGGTGGGGGTGACTGAGGTCAACAACCGTCATGCCCTGTGGCATGCCTAGTACAGTCTGGCACGGAGGACAGAAAGTGTCAGAGCTGGTGATGGGCACCCTGGCTAGGGTGTTGACCACAAGGTCCCCAAGTCAGTTTGACAAATAAGAGCAGGAAAAGGAAGGAATTGGTGGAATTGCCCATGACCTCCCCCGCAGACAGAAACCTGACAGAGCAGCCGTGGCTTAGCGAGCCAGTCCTGTTCCTGCACAAGGGGGTTGGGGGAGCTGAAGGGAGCTGAAAGGGAAGAAGAGGGGAGACAGCCACAGGTTCCTTCCCCATGCCATCCATGCCTGCCCCTGGGCTGAGCTGGACTGAGCTGGAGCACAGTCATTTATTCAGCCCAGCCTTGAATGTGAACACAGCCTTTCCTCTCCAGGGGCTGGCAGAGCAATGCCAGCTGCCAGCCTCCCCAGTTGGGGCTTCCTAACAAGCAGCTGATGCCACCAACTGTGACAAGCAAGGTTCTGGAGAGAAATACCGGGGCTTCCTAGCATCAGGAGGCAGGATCCTGGAGCAAAAGCAAGCCAGATCTCTCTCTAAGGGCCACCAGGCAAGAACAGCCTGCTGGAGCAGGGGTCTGCAACCCCAGGGTGGCACCTACTGTATACACACTGTGCCTCAAACTGCCTGGCAGCTGCCTGAGCTAGGGACTCTTCATCACTTCCTTCATAAAATGAGGAGGCTAAAGCCCATAGAAACCATGTAAGTCATGTGTTGTCAACCAAGAATTGACTCCTGACTCCACTGAGCCATAACCTGGAAAGGGCCAATCTCTCTCTCCTATAAAGGGGGAGCGGGGAGATATGTCTTAGTTTTGCTATGACAAATTTCCTGGCAAAAGCTTCTTAAGGGAGGGAGGGTGTATTCGGGCTCTCATTTTGAGGGAATGGTCCATCACGACTGAGTAGGCCTGGGAGCCAGAGCTAGCGGTAGCTGGTGAGGAGCCCAAGAATAAGAATATAAAAATGTAGATTCCAGAAATAAGAATTATAAAGTTGTAAGTCTAGGAGAATGAGAGCAGACTGTCAGCAGCTTTCTCAGCAGCTTAAGGACTGACAGTGGTTTCCTCTGCTTTACAATCCATAGCTCTATTTGCAAGGCTGAAGTGGCCCCCTGCAAATTTAGGGTCGCTCTACAAACTGAGGATCAGCTTTTAGATCAGAAATTAATGTGAGCTAATTTTTAAATGATGGGATGTACGTGACTTTTGACTTTTTGGTTTTATATTGTCCCATACCCTTCCCTGCTATGCAAAACTGGTAGTGTCAGGGGAGGTGCAGAGCCCTGGTAAATACTATCGAGGAATGCCAGGGAAAAACAATGGACTAAATACAAACACTAGTTTAACTGAAAAACTCTGCTAATGGAAATTGCAAAGAAGGGCAATTTGTACCTGAGTTTTACCTTGAGATTATAAACATTCTCTTGTTATTACTAATACTTGCTATTAAAGGAGGAGTTAAAAGCCTGGCCTTTGCCACAACCTTACAAATCCATCTCTGGCTGTGGTCTCAGCTAGCTGATAAGCATTTTGTGCCCCATGGAGATTTATTTTTTAATTTTTCTTTTTTTTCCTGGAATAAAGTTTGCTTTTGGTTTATTAAACTTTAGTGGTCTGTCCCCATCTTGGCACAACCCCATGTGGACCCAATAGCTGGTTACATTGTGTCTATAGCCAGGGAGGATGGGGGATGGAGGTGGGAGAGGGAGGAAGGCGAGTGTCCAACTGTTTGTTTTTTGTTTTTTTTTTAAATTCATTCTGGGTTTCTAGTGTGGAATGGTGACTCCCATATTTGGGGTTGGTCTTGCCTCCTCAGCTAAACTACCACCAGAAACAACCATAGAGGAGCACTCAGAGCTGTGTCTCCTAGGTGTCAAATCCAGACAGTTGATGAAGAAGTAAGCACCACGGGAGGCAAGTTCTCAGTCGAGGCTCCCTCTTCCCAACTGTAGATTGTGTAGACTTCAAATCAGAAGACGAGGCTTGCCTTCCAGTGCTGTGCAGACACAACTCTTCGTTTTCACCAGAGTCACGGGTGCGAATAACTGATTCCTCGGCTCTCTCCCATGACAGTAAGACCGTTCATGAAAAACATGCCGCAGGTGCTCGTAACCGCCACGCCATCTCTCTGCATGCTCTCTTTCCTCTGCACACCAGTGACAGCAAGAGGAGCAAGCTCTCAAACAGAAAGGGGGCAAAGACTATATACAAGGGTCATCATGGTGCACTGGGCAAGGGAAAAGACACTGGAGAGGAGGGGCTAGCAGTGTGGATAGGTGGTGTGTTACAGACATGGCCTGAAGAGGAACCACTGGAAGGATGAGGTAGAGGTGGCCCTGGCATCCTGGTGACAAATTGCTATGCGAGAAGTTGCAAACATGATCCCACAAAGGTATAGGCACCTTTGCACAAAGCAGGGGGCTGAGTCTAGATTCTTCCTCTTGGATTTTATGTGCCTGTAATCATTTCATTGAAGTATTTTATAGATACAGGATCGAGGTGTGCTGGCTGGGCCATACCAGCAGCTTGAAGGTGGGATGTGGGATTTGAGAAGAATCTAATGCCAACATTATCTTCATTATCTTGGGGAGAGGGGTGGACTTGGCCCTCTCAGCTCCTTCTCTTCTTTAGGGTCTCGGACAAGATGTCACCTCCCCACACACACCTGCCCCTGCAGTCCCCGAAGGAGCCTTCTTCCCAGGCAGTGGCCATTTCTCCCCAAGCACACACCCATCTCAGCACCTCCCAGGCCATTTGGTCCTTGTGTCCACCCTCCCCAGTCTGACAGGTCCTTGGAGTAGAATTCCTACTCCTCCACCCTCGTCATAGGCCTGGCATAAAGTCAGTCCCCAATGCAGACAAATGGCTGCCCTCCCAAGAGAGCGATGTTTCCTGCAAGCACCAATGATATCCTTTTACAGCCCCAACACTCCCGCCTTGATTCTGGGCACAACACTGACTGGGACTCACACACAACCTGTACGTTATCCCAGGTTAGAACCAGTCTCTGATAGGACAGGACCTTCCAGACGGCGATGTTGCTGTTGGCTTAGCCTAGCCACACTGGTTCCATGTCTGAGCCCATCCCCGATGTTCCTGGGCCAAAGGTTCCTGCCCCCTGCCCCTCCCCACATGTCTACTTTCTGTACATGGGCAGGTTGGGGAAAGAAAGACGACTATGCGGGTTGAATCAGGAAGACCTCAGCGGCCCTGGCCCTCTACTGACCCTTCTGTTTTCATGTGCTCTGCTTTCTCAATCCAGGTTTTAACCTCTGGCATTGGCAGAAGCTGCTACACCCCGCTACAACCCTGGAATTCAAAATCCTTAGATTTGAGTCTCTGTGTGTTTCTTTAAATCCCTGCTGCTCGTCACTGCACATGGTGACAACATAGTACGGGCTCAATACACATGTGCTGGTGACCTACTAAGCAAAGTGTCTGTGTGCTCTCTATCACTATGCAAATCCTGTCACCTCCCCTAGCACTCAGTGGGGAGGGGATGAGGACAAGCGACCACCAAGTGCTGAGAACCTGGTAGTACTGGTAAATAAATACCAGCACCATCAGCTTAGGCAGAGCTGTGTAACCAGCCACGCCGAAGCACCATGACAGCCGACGCACCATGATGACACAGCTTCCTGTATGAGGCTCATGGTTCTAGGTTCTACAGCCCAGCCTGGACGTGGCTGGGCTTCCCAGTGCTTGCAAAGTCTCTGCTGAGCCCAGATCTGCTGTTGCTGTTGCTGCCCCAGCAATCTCTTGTCACCTAGGAGGTCAAGCCCAGGCTTCCTCCAGGCAGATGCAGGAGTCTTCACAGTAGACCTGCCCTGGACCTCAGAGGCTGAAGACCTTCACTTAAGACCTTCGCTTTAATTACAGGACCAAGTAGGGTCCCAGATCCAGGTCCGGAAAGGATGCTCTGCCCTTGACAGATGTGCTGAATGCTTTGGCATGAAAGGCAAGTGCCACCAAACAGGGAGACAAGCATGGTCATAGCTGTGCCTGAGATCCACTATGTCAGTATGGCAGCACAGAATGGACTCCACCTTAATTAGACCTTTCCTGTTTACTGTTCACTAGATTTAAGTCTTACAGGACCAGAGGCTTCTAAATGGGGGTGGGGATTTAGGGTGCCTTAGATCCACTGCCCATCCTCTCTCCATTTCTTCATGTCATCTTTGCCACGACATCCTTGTGGCAGTGGTGAACATCACCGTTGCAATGGCACCCGGCTTTCTGAGACACCAGACCAGGCTTCTTCCTGCCAGCGGGTTTACAGGAGGCAGACCTGGAGCAAAACAAAGAAGGACCAGCCCCCAGGTGAGGCTCTGTATTTTCTAAGCTACCCGATTTGTTCCCAGTCAGATCTGGGTGGAGAACTTGGTTCCCCAGTCAGACATGCATCCTGACTTGGGTGGGAAGTATAGTAGTTTAGGTTAGATCTTGGCAGTTTTTCCCCTTCCTGGGAAAAGGGTTTTAAGTCTCAGGCAGCCCAGGTTAGCCTTGGACTTACCATGTAGTGAATTCCCACCTCTCCTGCCTCCACCTCCCAAATGCTGGAATTAGAGTGTGCCTCCCATCCTTACTCTCTTGTTTTCTTGATTCCTAGCACTTACTTCGGCTGGAATGTATCAGTTAATTGCTAGGCACCCAGGGTCTGTTTCCAGAGCAGGGATTCCTCCATGTCTCACCTCCAGACCCCAGCGCTGAGTGAGAAGACACTCCCTGGACAGCAATGCAGAGCTCCAGGATCCTGGGAGCTGTCAGAGGTGGCCGGAGACAGTTTTCCAGAAAGGCCATGTCTAGAGCAGGTGCGGTGTGACAGGGACGGTGGCCTCCCTAGCACCGGAGTTTGTGTCGGCCACACCGGGGCTTGCTGAGGAAGACCTGCCTGGAGGCTTTCTCGTAGGTGTCCAGGTTTTCCTTGAAGCAGTACGCAGACTGCTGGTCACACTCACAGGCCTCCTGCCTGCAGAGGCAGCTGCCACCCGGGGGGGCATCCACCTGCGGAAACACCCAAGTCAACCAGGGCTCAATGCTCACTCCAAAGCTGGGTTCTAAAGCAGGGGAGGGGCTTTATAGAGAGGGCCACAGAGGTCGCAGACAGAGGGCAGGAAGTGGGGATGCTGGCTTTGTTCGCAGCCCTTCCCCAGTCACACTTATACATCCTTCTACGCCACAAAGAGCAGATGCCTAGAAGGAGGTAAATGAGTACTGAGGATGGGTTGCATGTTGGGGTGGCAGCGGTCAGTTACAGCCCACAGGCAGCACACGGGCCGAGGCAACAGGCGGGACTCAGCTCCCAACCCCCAGGGCCCACCTATTCCAGACACCGGTTTTATATCTATAGCGCTGTCTGGGACACCTCCAACTGCAGATGTGCAAAGCCACCCTGCACATATATATGTGCCATGGCCACTGGCCTGTCACCTCTTCACCCTTAGGGATGACAGCACCTGACCCCAGCAGCTCTCTGGGAGCCCTCCCCTCCTTTCACTTCCTGTTTCCCATCTGCTGGTATGTCCCATGGATTTCTCCATATTTAAATCCCTCCATGTTTTGCCTGCTTTTGTCCACCATCCCTGACACTACCCACATTCCTGTCCCTCTCCACACTCTGTCACCACCAGTTCTTCCTCTTTAATGGGAGGAAACAAACAGGGAGCCTCAAAATGTCACCTGGCTCACAAACAGGTAGTCCCAAAGTGTCACCTGAGTCACACACAAGTAGTCTCAAAGTGTCACCTGGATCACAAACAGGTAGTCCTAAAGTGTCACCTGAGTCACACACAAGTAGTCTCAGTGTCACCTGGATCACAAATAGGTAGCCTCAAAGTGTCACCTGGATCACAAACAGGTAGTCTTTGAAGTGTCACCTGAGTCACCTGGATCACAAACAGGTAGCCTCAAAGTGTCACCTGGATCACAAACTGGTAGTCTCGAACTGTCACCTGAGTCACACACAAGTAGTCTCAAAGTGTCACCTGGATTACACTCACTCTTCTTTTAAAGTTACACTGTGCTTCCCCGGTCTTTGTGGATGAGGTGACCATCCCTTTGTGGCAGTCCCCAGCCCACCTGTCACAGCCTGACTGCCACAGCCTCCCCTTCCTCATGGAACTGCCACCCTCCCACCCATGGTCTACTCCAGGCACAGGGACCTCTGTGAGTTCAGGTATCACATTCAGCCTTGTCCCAGGACCTTGGCACATGCTCTTCCCCTGCTCTCTTCCAGTGGTGGGCTCCATAGACCATCTGGGTCTTTATGGAGTCCAAGTTCTTCAGACAGGCTCACCCAAGCCACTTGGTCTAAAGCTCCCAAGTCACTCCCTCCTAGGTGCCCCTCGCTGGTCTCATTTACACACTGGCTTGCTATGTCCTCCTCTGCCCTGCAGAGGGAGGCCCCAGGAGGCTGGGACTCTGGTGTGTCACAGAGTCTCCCCCTTACAGAGCAGAGGCCAGCCCATGGGAGCTCCACAGACCCCAAGGACTTTGGGATGTGGTGTTTACCCTCGAGCAGAAGGGCAAGTAGATTGGGGCCTTTTGCTACATAGTCACAGCCCTAATGTTTTGTGTGTGCACATACATGTGCATGCATGAGCGCACACCGGGGTCACGGAAGGCATACCTCTCCTTTCTATAGGACTCCACCCAGATCTGATGTCTGTGAGAAGAAAGGGGGCTGTCAGAACCCGGGGCTTGTGTTCTGCAGCTGGTCAATCTGGATGTCTTCCTGGATAAAATGATGCTGACTGTGGTCAAAGATGGGCAGCATAGTAAGGGCTCCTGCTAAGATGCTGGTCCCAGATAGAGTACGTGCTGTGTCTACTGCTCTGGCAGGGGCACTCTTGGCTCCACATATGAAAAGAATCAAGGCCCTGACTGCTGGACCAGTGCAGGCTGTCTCTTCTGTCTTCCCTCTCCGAAGCCCACATTCCCACTGGAGCTGTCCACGCGTGCCTGTCTGGAGACTTGATTTCTCAGGGCAGACACCACCATCCCACGCCTCAGTTGCCCTTCACCACACACCCTCAGGAAGGTGCCAAGGACATTCATGCCACTCCTACTCTCCCTCACACCTGCACCGTTGGCCCTCTCGCATCCCCTTCTCCATCTGTGAAGGTTTGCCCTGATCTGTCAAGTCCCAGCCCCCTCAGGGCTCTTCCCCATCTCAGCCCCATGCATGCACCTCTTCCTCCCTGTCTATAGCAAGTCTTTAACACAGCAGCTGCCACCAAGGCCACAGAGGGTGTGGGCTACCTGAACGCTGGTCTTGCTCTAGTGGACTGCTCTCCTCTATGGACCTGGTGCTGCCATCGAAGAAATATGAACCCATCATCCCCTCTGCCTCCACTTTCCCATCCCCTCCTTCTCCCTTCTCCTGTTTATGTCTTGCTCCTCTTTCTCCACACTACTTAATGTTCTAGACTCTTCCTTATTCTTGGACTATGTGTATGACTGGTTTTGTCTGCATATATGTATGTGTACCATGTGCATGCCTGGTGCCCACAGTGGCCAGAAGAGGACATCAGATCTCCTGGAGTTAATGATGGTTACAGCTGCTATGCGGTTGTGGGGGAACCGACCTCAGGTCCTCTACCAAAGCAGCAAGTGTTCTTAAGCACGGAGCTATTTCCCCAACCACCTTCATGGTTTCCTTCTTGAGACACAGACTCATGTAGCCAAGGCTGGTCTTACATCATGCCTGAAGTCACGCAAAGATGACACTGAACTCCTAACCCTCCTGTGTCCACCTTCCAAGTTCTGAGATCACAGGCATGGGCCACCATATTGGTTTATGAGCAATGGGATGGAACCCAGGGCTTCATGCTAGGTGAGCACTCCACCCAATGAGCTACACTCCCACTTCTCTTCGAGTCCTTTCCGCCGTGTGATTAAATCCTCCCCTCACAGCTCTCCCAGTCCCTAGATCTCTAGGACTGGTCTTGGACAGCGATTTTCTACCAAAGATGATCATTTGGGCAGCATCCCTCAGTTATGGTAAGATCGGGTTTGCCATGACCTGGAAGAAAATACAACCCTAAGCCAAAAAGAAAAAAAATGCCATCTTTGCAAGTCATTTCAAAACACTGAACTCCAGATCTTACATCTTCCAGTATGCCAAAAAGAGAAACCGAGGTACAAGGAAAGGCCATGACAGCTTCAGAAAGTTCTTTCTCGACCTGAGAATGCCATCTCCATAAATGAGACAAGGTGACAGGTCGACTCCTGCCTTGTGGCTAACCCAAGGTCTCACAGGGCCTCTGTCTCTGTCTGGGCTCCGGCTTTATTCCAGATTCTCTTCAGAGAGTTCTTGCTCAGTCTCAGGACTTGCTGTCCTCCTGGATTCCCAGCTCCAGCCCAGACTCGCACCCCCCCTTGAGCTCAGGACTGCAGCACAAGTAGCTGTTTGCTGTTACATATCTTACATTAATCTGTTTTCTGTTGAAAATCATGGAGTTGGGTATTTGCAAATAAAATGACTTATTTTGCTCATGATTTGGGGAGCTACAGGTCCAGACAGCATGGTGCTGACTCCGGCAGGACTCCTTTAGGCACATCACAGTGTGACATACAGCATCACAATGGGTGTACACACAAGAGGGAGGGGTCACATGGGACAACAGGAAGTCAGAGAGATTGGGGAAGGGTGAGCCTTGCTTGCCGTTATAGAACAAGTTCCTCTAGTGGGAACAACCAGCGTCCCAGGAAAACTAATTAATCTCTTCCGAGGGGGGCACCTGCAGCATTTGAACAATCTCCAGGCCCCACTTCTTAAAGGTTCCAAGATGTCTTGTGTGTTTGTGTATATGGTGTACATATGTGTTTGTGGGTGGTATGTGCACACGTGGTATGTATGTGTGCATACATGTGGAGGCCCAAGACCAATGCTGGGCATCTTCCTTGATTCCTCTCCACCTTATTTTTTTTTAATTTATTGCTTGCGTGTATGTGGTGTTCATACATGTATGTGTTCATGTATATGTGAACACATGAACATGTATGGGTGCACATGCATGTATGTGCATGTGTGTAGAGGCCCAAGTCTGATGGTCCTCATTAGTCATTTTCCACCTTATTCATGGAGTCATGGTCTCTCACCCACTGGAGGTTTGAAAGAAAATGGCTCCCAAACGAAGTGGCACTATTAGAAGGTGCAGCATTGTTGGAGTAGGCGTGGCCTTGTTAGAGGAAGTGTGTCACTATGGAGCGGGGCTTTGAGGTCTCATATATGCTCAAACCGTGCCCAGTAAGTGAGACCACATCCTGCTGTTTGCAAGCCAAGATGTAGGACACTCGGCTACTTCTCCAGCACCATGTCTGCCTGCATACTATCATGTTGTAGCAGGATGATAATGGACTAAACCTCTGAAAATGTAAGCCACCCAAATGAAATGTATTTCCTTTATAAGAGCTGCCGTGGCCATGGTGTCTCTTCACAGCAACAGAAACCCTAACTAAGGCACCAATATAGATTGGTTTCTTTAATCAGCTTGCTCTGTGGAACCCCCTATCTGTGCCTTCCAAGTTCTAGAGTCACAGGAAGGCTGCCATGTCCACCTAGCATTTATGTGAGTTCTTAGGATGCAAACTTGGGCCCTCACATTTGCATGATGGGATCTTTTAACTACCGAGTTGTCCCCCCAGCCCACCACCTCATTTTTGAGACTGGATCTTCACTGAATCTGGAGCAGCCCAATCAGCTGGGATGACTGACCACTGAGTCTCCTCCCACTTGTGCCCAGCGCTGGGGTTATAGACGTGTGCTGCCATGGACCAGATTCCATCTGGGTGCTGGAGACTGGAACTCAGCTCTGTACAGTGGGGAATTTATCAGTTGAGCCTTCTCCCCAGTCCTGGTCCCCACCTACTAACATCTTCCCATACACAAACCCTGGGAAGACACTGGAGATACATCTGAACCACAGCACAGCTTACACTCTGCGCAACTCATACCAACCCGCTGCTGGGTCTTCAGGGTCCCCTCTACTTCCATTTTCATAAGCTCAGGGGTCAGTGCCAAGGTCTATGGCTGCTGAGGCCAGGAGCTGCCATTCAGCCTCCCTCTCCTTCAACCCCACATCTAATGCACCTGTAGGTCCTGGCGCCTCAATGTCCAAAGCAGACTCAGCCCCTGACACTTCTCATCATCCCTTCTGTCGCCATCCTGGCTCAAGCGATGGTCATGTCCCCAGGGGCTCCAGAATCATGTTCTAAAGAGCGATCCTAGCCGGGTGGTGGTGGCGCACACCTTTAATCCCAGCACTCGGGAGGCAGAGGCAGGCGGATCTCTGTGAGTTCGAGACCAGCCTGGTCTACAAGAGCTAGTTCCAGGACAGGCTCCAAAGCCACAGAGAAACCCTGTCTCAAAAAAAAAAAAAGAGCGATCCTCCTTCCTCCTCCATCTGTAACAGGAGCACATCCCCTGTCCCTCTGACCATGCTCCAGCAGGTCATGTGTCACTAAAGCAGGTGAGCCTCCTGCACTGCCTGGGCAGACATCCATGCATAATGTCCACTCCTTCCCTTGCTCTAAGCTCCTGCCACACTGGCCCTGAGGTTTTGGACCTCCTCTGCAAGGCTGTCCTTCCATAACTGCCTAAATTAGTTACTTTTCCCTCCGTGGACCCCAGCATCCCTCTAGCCTCAACTGCTGGAGCAGTCACAAAAGACTTATCCCCACCTGACTACATCTCTCCCTATTTGTGGCTCGATCTGTCACTATTGTGGGCTCCCCCTTACTGGAATGTAAGCCCCTTCAAGTCAGAGCCTGTGTCTTGCTCATGGTTGATCTCCAGCCCTGGTGTCAGCCAAATTTCCATCGCATTTGCTGGAGCCTTTAGCAACTGCACTTATGTGGCCTGTGACCCAGAGAAAGGTGCCTATCCTGAGACCCTGGAAGCCAAGTTCTAGACCCAAGTCCGTAACTCATGCATGCACTTTAGGATCTTAGGCACGTTGCTTGTCCCCCCAAAGTCTGTCTCTTTGACTTTTAAAAGAGATAAATATGCCAGAATTGTCTGTTTAATAAGATTTTTCACTCGGCCACTCCTTAAACAACATGTATTAAACTCCTAACACATGACCTGCCTTTGTCTAGAAACTGGGAGCAGAGACACGAGCAAGCACCCCTCCAGACTGCACAGTCCCAAGGGTACTATTTCAAATGGACCCTGAGAATGAGTTCCCCCATAACGAGAAAGGCTTATCCCTTGTTATGTTTGAATATGAGCTATCCCCCACAGACACATGCATCCCCAGATGCACTTGGTCCCCAGAAGGTGGCACTATTTGGGGGAGCAGTGGGAACTTGAGGAGGTGGGGTCTTGCTGGAGGAGGTAGGACACTGGAGGGTGATTTTGAAGGCTGCCTTTGGTCCTGGCCTTTCTTCATGGTGTCCCATCTGCCCTAAGAGGAGGAATCTCTACTGCACATTCTCACCACATAGTGACCCACTTCACTGGCCCACAAATGGCAAAGCCAAGGCCAATGGACTCAGATCTGTGAAACCATAAGTCAAAAATCAATCCTTGCTGGCTTTTAAATGCTCTCTCAGGTCATACCAATGGAAAACCTGATTAACACAGAAAATGAGCTTGAGGAATCTTGGAGATGAACTAAATGCATCTTGAAACACAAGACGGCCTTGAGGCTTTGGGGCAAAGGCACAGTGTTATGGACTGAGGAGGAAATGTCCCCCATAGGCCTGTGTGATGTGGGTTCGGGTCCTAGGCTGCAAGTGCTGTTTTGGAAAGTGATGCAAGCTTTAGCTGGGGGAGGGAGGTGTTCTAGTTGAAGAAAAGAGGTCATTGTTAGCAAGTCGTTGGGGGCTGTGGGTTGTA